>JAPDPK010000123.1:1802500-2246988 GCA_031772115.1 Heritiera littoralis | reverse complement strand
TTTAAAGGAAAGTATGGATGCATTCATGCTCATTGTCTTAAGGAGCTACATTGATGCTCAGCTTTTGCCCATTCTCACAATGATCTGACTCCACAAATAAACCAAACTTGCCCAACCTCTATTAAACCAATGAGTCATTGCCACTGGTGAGTAGACTTATATACGTGTCGTGTGCACAATCTTCATATGCAGCAGTTAAGTTCACTTGCATGACATTCTGCAATCTCCTTCATAGTTGAATACTATCAGACAACACTGTAATAGATAGTGTATGTTACATATGGCCAATGCCATGCGGGCATCGTACAATAAAAATTGTAAATTGAAATTTATGTGCACTATCTATGAACTGTAAATTACATATATATATATAATGATATCTTTATTTCCTTTTTTTTAAAAAAAATAAACAGTTATTATTTGATAGTGATTAAAGAATTAGAAATGAAGTATTCACTTAAATAGTAGTTTGAATTTTTTGGCCTACTTCTTTAGTGGAGAGTTCCTCAAGTGTGAGTTTGTGTAGGACAGGGATAAAGAATGTTGTTTCGGATGGGAAGCTGGAATATCTGGTGACTGTTTGGATGATTAACGGAGAAAATTCTATTTGGTAAAAATAGACGGTGGTGGATTAGTGTATGTTATACACGGTGTATATTTAGGTTTGGATAAGGTTGAGCAGAATTAATTCAGATTGTTTTTATTGATCTAAATTGACCGAAATCAGTGAATTTGATTCGGTTAAGTTGATTTCCGCCAAAGGTCAGATTTCGGCCAAAAGTCAATTTATGAGATCGGTTTAGTTGGTTTAGTTGGTTAAGTTGGTAGGCTTTCAATGTCTAAAATTACCACTCATACAGCTGGAATTAACTGATCTCTTTTAATATATCTTTTAAACTTATTATATAATATATATTAGAATACAGGTACGTTTAATGGTAATTCAGTGGAAAATTATAAGGTTCTGATAGGAGAAGAATTAACATCTTGTGTTTCGAGGAGACCAAATGAGTTCCGGAGAAAGCTAGGGAGATAGCATCTTGGTGGAATAAATTTTGGTACACAAGAAAAGATAGAAATTGAAATGGTATAGATACATCATAGACAAAGAATATTAAGAGGATGTTGTATAGGTTAAGAGACAAGGGGATAGGATTATTTCGGTTAAGTTAGTTCTAAGAGGGGATGTTTTGATTGTTATTAGCGTGTATGCACCACAAATAGGATTTAGTGAGGCAAGTAAACGATAGTTTTTAGAGGATTTAAATAAGAATCTCATCTTATAATCTTTAGAAGTGGAAAGAGTGTAAGTTAGATTTGTTTTTGACTAGGTAGAGGGATAGAATAGATGTTTGGACTACAATGTCATCCCAAGTGAGAGTTACCACGCAACATAGACTTTCGGTATTAGACATGAAAATTCATAAACGGCTTTAAGGAATTAATAGAAAGGAGCTGCAAGGATTTGATGGTGAAAGCTAAAAGAAGATTGTCATACAATATGAAAAAATAGTTAGACCTAGAAAAAACTCATGCGATGCACGGTGACGATTTTAATTTATAATAACTTAAAAAATAAAATAGAATTTTAAAAAAAATTATTTTGAAATACATGTTGAATAATGTATTAAAAAAATTTGATACATATGCAAATTTACATAAATTAAAAAATAATTTGAAATTGAATACTAATTAAAAAATTATAGAAAAATTAAATATCACAAATCTTAATATATTTAAATAGCTACAATTTTAATGAAAATAATTCTTACTTCATTAATCATTAATAAATTATTGGTTAATGTTGCATAATTTAAATTGATTTATTTTTAAAATTTGAATTTAAATGATTAATTTTATAAAATTAATTAGTGTTGAAAACTTTAACATCTAGGGTTTTTAAAAAAAATTATTTATAATAGTCTCAAAAATTGAAGATAAGGAAAAATGTAAAAGTAAATAAAAATAAATTATTATTCAAATTTTTAAAATTTAAATTAATTTAAAATAATTAAATACAATGTTTAAAATAATACATGCTTCAAATTCATAGATAATCCATATGTAATTTTTTTTACCAAAAAATTTATTGAACAAATAAATAAATAAATAAATGATTGAATAAATAAATCTAAAAAAGGAAATAAAAATTGAAAAAAGACATAAAAGTTTAATTCAATACTAAAATATATAGCTTAAATACCCCATTTTAATTTTTATATAAAAGTTTTAAAACTTTAAGGTAGTTCCAATCAAAATATATTGATATTTTTTTAATTTAAAAATAACATAATAATTGATAACATAAAATTTAAATTTTGGAATAAATTTTATTTGATTTAAATGAAGATAATACAATTAAAATATATATTTATTAAATTTTATTTATTTTAAAATTAAATAATTAATGGAATAAGTTTGTTTATAAAAAATTAAAATTAATTTATTATTCCAAGAGCTTTGGCTTTTATATATTTGTATAAGATATAAGATTATTATCAAAAGCTAAATATTATTGAAATTAAAAGTGTAACTTTGGATCAACGATCAGGTGATTCTTTATGAATATTTTATACTTTAACGATGAAAAATTTCACTGTACTATACATGTCACGTGTTTATATAAAATACATATATATCTTTTTTCTTTAAAAAAGTTCATCAAGAAACAATTTATACCAAAATTAATTATTTCTATAAAAATGTTTTTGATGTATATAACAACAATACATATATATTGATAAAAGATGAGTAATTTGATTTAAATGAAGATAATACAATTAAAATATATATTTATTAAATTTTATTTATTTTAAAATTAAATAATTAATGGAATAAGTTTATTTATAAAAAAATTAAAATTAATTTATTATTCCAAGAGCTTTGGCTTTTATATATTTGTATAAGATATAAGATTATTATCAAAAGCTAAATATTATTGAAATTAAAAGTATAACTTTGGATCAATGATCATGTGATTCTTCATGAATATTTTATACTTTAACGATGAAAAAATTTCACCTCACTACACATTTCACGTGTTTATATAAAATACATATATCTTTTTTCTTTAAAAAAGTTCATCCAAGTAAAAAATTTATTCCAAAATTAATTATTTCTATAAAAATGTTTTTGATGTATATAACAACAATACATATATATTGATAAAAGATGAGTAAAGAAATTGATAAATAATATGGATTTTTCTTTAATTTTAATATATATATATGTGTGTGTGTGTTTATCTTTTAGAAATTGGAATAGATAATTGATTTAAAAAGATAATTAATTCATTTTGTAATTTTAATGTTTATAAAATCCTCTTTTTTAGAAAATTGAATAAAATTATTATTTTTATTTTAAGATATTACATGTGTCAAATTTGTAGAATATCTACATAGGATATTTTACTTTGAGTCAACTGCTTTTATATATATATATATATATATATATATATATATATATATATATATTATGCACAAAGGATGCAAAGAAAAGGATATACAGACTGGCACGAGCAAGAGAGAAGAGTCACGACTTGGGAATCGTAAAATGTATTTCTCGAATAATTCTTATTCCTTAACCACTTATTATGATCTTCCTTAAATTATAATCTTCATTCTTTGTTTAGGGAAATTTTTGGAAAACACTATGCTAAGTGAATACCATTTCTAGAATGTTTAGTTATTTTCTTTGTTTTGCTCAATAACTAGCTAAATAATATGTTTGTGGTGTTATAACTCTAAAAATAAAGTTATTTTTATATTTAATTGCATCATTGTGCTTAGTTCTTGACAATTGAAATTAATTTATCCTTCAGATTACTGAATTTTACTCATGATTGAATATAAATTGAATTTGTAGGAGAATTATGCAAATTGAAGCAAAATGTAAAAAAAAAAAATTACATGGAGTGAAGTCTCTAATTATTTTCATAAATATGCATATTTGAGATACAATTGAAGGACTAAAATATGGAAGTAATGAAGCTCAAAATGCAAAGTTTCTAAAATTTGTTGAAGTTGCCTTATTCATCTTAGCTTACCTTAGCATCAAGTTGCCTAATTTATTTCTCACATGAAGCAAGGAAATCTCAAGTAGAATACGACAAGAAGGAAGGTGTTGCCACATCAACTTACAAACATCTCGAGGCTAACCCACACCAATGCCACATAGCAAAAGGAATCCTAAACAACAAATGTGATACCCAATATATTTAATTTCCATTTAATCTCATTTATTTAATTAAGAATATTGAATAATTTATAATTAATATTGTTAATTATATTTTAGGTAATAAGGCAAAGCAGTGAGTGGATCCCACTGATTTCCTAAGGTCCAAATGTAGGTGGAACTTGATGGATTCGATATTCAGGGCTGGAAAACATGATGGTAAGAATCTTAGTCTCAAACTTAATTATTTTCGCATGTTTTAGAAAATGTGCAACAATTTGAGAAATGATAATCTAGTTCATAAGTCGTCAGAATTTCTGTGAATAACGGACAAACTGAGTGGACTTTTGACCCACTGTCTGTGATATAATTTCTCATGAAATAAGGTTTTAGAACATGTAGACAGATGGAATAAATGAGGTGTAAAAGCATAAATTTACGCAATTTTATGGTTATGGGTATTTCGATAATTTCACCCAAATAAGAACTCGAAACTCAGCAAAAGTTTCACTAAACATTAGAGCAAGTTAAATAGAAGTGTTTTATGGTTAAATAAAATATTTTGGAGATTGGATAGACTGTTTTCAACTAAGTCAAACTTTAGGGGCAAAATTGAAAAGTTTCATTAAGAAGAAAGGGCATTTTGGTAATTTTGCATGAGAGGTGTTTAAAATCAAAAATTTCTACAGATTTCTACACCATTTTGGCTGGCCATCTTCAACCTCTCCCTCACCTCCATAGCCAAAGCTTCCAAGAATAAAAACCTTCCAAAAACATAGTGAAAAATCATCCGAAACCAAAAATTTTCTTAATAAACCCTGTCTATTTTTTAGTGCTCTTCCTCTCAGTACCAATATCTCCATCTAAAGTGGCCAAAATAAGACTCCAAGCCCTCCCATAGTATTTGGCCAAGGTGAGTGGTGGAAGAACCTTAAACTTTTCTTTAGTTTTCTAGTTAATTTACACGTGTTTAAGTTATCTTCATGCTTCATTTAGCTTAAATCAAATTAAAAACATGAATTGGGAACTTCAAGGGTTTCGGCCACCACCCATAGTGCATGTGTATGATGTGTTTTGATGAGGATTTAATGTAGAAATAATGTAGGAAATTATGGAAAGCATGAAAACGAGCTTAGTTAGGCTTAATTTGAAGAAAATCATTTTGTAGGGTGAAGGGAGAGGTTCGGCCATGACTAGAGGAGCATGAATTTGATGCCATTCAATGTGAATTACATGTGGGAATGGTGTATAAAATTAAATAATCAAGTTTAGGTGAAGTAGTAAAGTTTAAATTGAAGAAATACCTAGTGTAGTAAAGGAAGAAGGATTCGACCTTGTGAATGGGAGGAAGAATTTGTGCTCATTTCTATATAATTTAGGTCCTAAAATAATGTATAAATTATTCTGAGACTGTAGGCACAATTGGAAACGAAAATAGAGTTATCTAGCAAAAGTTGTAATTTTAGAACCGGTAGAAATTAGACTGAATTTAAAGCTACAACAGACAATGCATTAGCATTTAACTTGTTAAGTATTCTTTTAATTAAAGTATAATGAATTTACCAAGTTTAAATGGTAAATCTGCAGCCCCGAAGTCAGGAGGTGTTATCGTTGCTAGAGAGTCCCTTACCGACAAATTAAGAAGTAAGGGATATTTATATGAAGCGTAAGGATACTTCGTTGCATGATTTGATAAAAATTGCCATTTTGGAATTGAAATTGACATTTTGGATTGAAACTGGAAATTGGAAATTGTGGTTTTAAAATTGTGATTTGTGCAGGAAGGTTAGTTTAAAAAACAAAATGTTATGCTGTTGGAATTTGCTTAAAGTAGCCTAAACCTTTCAAAACGATCCTTTGACATAATATGTTTTAATACTCTAAAAATAAAGAAATTTATTTTAAATATTTGGATCTTAATTTTTGAATAAGATTTTATTCAATTAAATCACAAATTCAATACATGCTTCAATATTTTATAAGAATAAAATATATTGTTCTAAGGCTTGAATATTTTTATATACTATGATATATAAAAAAATATTTGGAATGTTAAATAATGTCTTGAGAATATGTTTCAAGAATTATTATTTAGATATGTTGATTTTATGATTTTGATTTTATTAATTTGATTTTATGAATTTAATTTTATAAATTTCTTTGAGACATGATTTATTAGTTTAATATCTGTAAATAGCTTGAAAATATTTTTGAAATGTTTTGAGACTGTTGGCCCCGTAGCTACCTGCCGGTACATGCATTTCCGTTTCGTTCCGATGTTGCTAACTCTAGCCCAGTCTTTAGCTCCCACAGTTGACACCTGGCTAATGTTCACACTGTGACCCTCTAACTATGGCCATACGTCTATTACAGTGCATGTGTCTAATAGGTGTAGCCTAGTCTCCACTAAAATTTATACTGGGATGTAAATCATTGGTTAACATAAATCCAGGCACTCCCAGATTTGATTTATTTCTGATTTTGAATTATATGTTGTTTGTGTGTGATTTGAATAATATGTTTTGCAAAATTATATTTATTTGAATTATCTATTTGGAAATTGATATCAATATGATTTAATACTATTTACGGAGTAAAGTATGATTTTCTGAATATGAAATGTTTGTTATAAGTTATTGGATTTATTACGGAATTTGTGATTTAATTAAATATTGTTAAACTCCTTATAGTGAACTTGGATACCGGAACACGTAAGGTATTTCAAAGTATTCTCCCATACTCATCTGGTTATCTAATTCATTATAGTATCCTTCCTGTTAGATCATGCCTAGTTGTTTTTAAGATTTTAAATTCATGGTTTCGTATGAAAATCTGTTTATTAAAATTTGCTTATAGAATACGTTTGTATCAGCTTTTGTATAAGTATCCCTTATTGAGCGAATTAGCTCACCCCTTTATTTTTTTTCACTCTCAGATTATTTGTAATAAGTTTGGGTCTGCTTTTCTGGAGGACCTGATTTTTGGTATCCCTCAAGCCACTTTCTTGTCTCTTCAAGGTATACTAGATTTTATTTTATGTATTCGACTTAATTGTATAATGCTACTTTTATGTACATTATACTTGGGATGTAAATTGTGTTGTATATTGGATATAAAATTAATAGTCGTGTATTAATGTTTGAAAATTGCATATCCTGGGTTTTGTATAAAATAATGAATTTTTATTTTGAATTTAAGTTTGACATGATAGACAATCTAATCTTATATGGTTGTTTGTGTGAAATTAGTAGAATATATTATATTTCGGACCGTGACAACAAAGGAGACCTACAATCAACTCATACCTAAGCTAAGAAAGACTAGGTTGCTACGGTTTGGATATCTTAATTTGGAAGGCTAAAGTGGTACAAGAAAAAAAGGGAATTTTCAAAATAAATCAATCATACCTTGTCTTGAGCACTTGTAAACTTAAGACTTTAAATTTCCACTGGCTTCTGCGCAATTTGGTTAAGTAGTAAAAAACCAAAATCGTTTAATTGCTCGGCCTCTAATGGTAATCCACACAAGTAGAAATTGGAACCTTTTGAAAGTTAAATTGTATTATGGTTATTTCTATGCTAATAAGCTAGTAAATTGTGATTCAAAACCTCATCATCCGCATTTGTCAAGCTCTTCTTGATAGGATAAAACAATTTTCAAGTGCAAGACAAATGAAGCAAAAAGGAAGAGAAAGAATGCAAAGATAAGGGTAGCAGCAAGGCTTTTCTTGACTAGGGTTATCGCCTCTTCTTTCTCAATAACCCATGTGATGGTCGACCATAACAAGACTATATATAGGTTAGGGATTTGTCTCATTAATTTGTAGAATTATTCTTTTGCCCTTGGATTTATTTTAATTATAATTGGGACCATCACTTAATTAAAATAGTGTGACGACCAGTATCATATGGGGCCGGTCGCACTCAACCGTATTGTCCGCTCTGGATTCTAGAGGTGGCCCCCGTCAGTTCGGCTGACGTGGCACTTAGGTCCTCACGGATTTCTTTCGCGTCCACCGCTACTCGAACCCTTGACATCCAAGCGATTCGAGTAACGACTAACCATCCAATGGTTAGTCGTTACTCGACTCTTGAGGAAGTCAAGGGTTCGAGTAGCGGCGGACGCGAAAGAAATCCGTGAGGACCTAAGTGCCACGTCAGCCGAACTGACGGGGGCCACCTCTAGAATCCAAAGCGGACAATACGGTTGAGTGCGACCGGCCCCACATGATACTGGTCGTCACAAAAAAAACTCAACCGTATTGTCCGCTTTGGATTCTAGAGGTGGCCCCCGTCAGTTCGGCTGACGTGGCACTTAGGTCCTCACGGATTTCTTTCGCGTCCGCCGCTACTCGAACCCTTGACTTCCTCAAGAGTCGAGTAACGACTAACCATTGGACTAGCCGTCAGTTCGGCTGACGTGGCACTTAGGTCCTCACGGATTTCTTTCGCGTCCGCCGCTACTCGAACCCTTGACTTCCTCAAGAGTCGAGTAACGACTAACCATTGGACCTAGTCCAATGGTTAGTCGTTACTCGACTCTTAGAGGAAGTCAAGGGTTCGAGTAGCGGCGGACGCGAAAGAAATCCGTGAGGACCTAAGTGCCACGTCAGCCGAACTGACGGGGGCCACCTCTAGAATCCAAAGCGGACAATACGGTTGAGTGCGACCGGCCCCACATGATACTGGTCGTCACAAATAGTTTTAATTATGCCCACTTAATTAAGTCTGTTTAATTAGGCCCAATTATAATTGTCTAAATAAATACTATTAGGAAATTCCATAATTTTCTAAGTTTGCCAATTTAGTTTAATATATTTATTACTTTTTGCGTGTGACTCATTAGGTTCTTACATGTTGACAATAAATTTGAAATCATTTTATTTCATTCAAATTTAAAAACATGATTAGGCATCTAGCACTTTATGACCACCAAAAAGTTGAAAAAAACAAGTGGCTTGACCAACCTATTTTGTGTACAATTTTTTAGTGTAATTTGATCATTTTATCTTGAATATCTCAAAAATAGATAGAAAATGGCTTAGTGTCTACTCTATACACATTTTTATATTTATCATTTAGCTACAAATATTATATTAGACTTATTACATGCCTTGGCCAAGAACTTCAGAGTTAATACTAGTTAGGATACACAACATATTGTCTTCAAAGTCACTCGAGCTGATGAATCCTCAACTACTCATCTATCTTCATATGCTTAAGACACACCCAAAATCACCCTTTTTAGGCATTTTGATCTACCAAACTCGTAGAGGTAAAATCAAAGTGTGATAGTCCACATATATGATAACTTGGTATCTCAAGTCAAATGATTTCTCTCATTGCTGTCACATGAGAATATTTTCCTAAGACACTCAAAGTGTAATAATTTACTCATATATTTGTATAATCATATTATACCCAACAATACTTGACTAAGGTATCCATAGTTAGGACCATAAGTAAGGTAAAATAAAAGTATAATATTTCTCAAATAAGATCGACAATAATCTCAAGTCTGAGAATCATTGAAACAACAAACATATGAAAATATTGCCATAAATACTAAGTGAATTAGCAAATAGAATTCTCATCTTGAGTTAATGTTTAGTTAACTTGTTCTTGTAACAAGAATACATATGTGAAAGTAGAGATTGATGGATAGTAGGTTGATCAAAGAAAAATCTTAGGCTATATTCTTTATTCATATCGAATAATTACAATATATAGACTAAAAGCTTAAACAGAAAGTAAGCTTATAGAAATTCAAAATAGGAAACTATATAATTATAAAATTTAATCATATCCCTAAAAATAAAGAGTCTGAAGATAAACATTAAAACAAAAAGTTGACTAACAAAAAATCCTGATCTTGGTATTATTCTACTTTCCAACACTTCCCCTCATGCGGGTGAATAGATATCAATCATTCCCAACTTGCTGACATTTGAGTCAAATTCTGACTTCAATAAGGCTTTGTGAGAATGTCTGCTTCTTATGACTTGGTTGGCACATAATGTAAACAAAACGTTCTATTCTTTGATTTCTGACTTGATGAAATTTCTGTCAATGTGAACATGCTTCATTCTGTCGTGCTAGACTGGGTTATGAACTGTGCTAATGGCAGATTGCTATCGCTGTAAGGATTCATAGGTTTTTCTAATGGAATATGCAATTCTTGCAGTAACTTGCCTAGCCAAATTAGTTCACACACTCCTTGAGCAATTACTCAGTATTCTACCTCTGCACTACTTCTTGCAACAACAATCTGCTTCTTACTCCTTCAAGTGACTACATTCCCCCATAGTTTTGTGCAATATCCAGTGGTGGACTTTGTATCTTCAACCAAACTTGCCCAATTTGCATCTGCAAAACATTTAACACTTTGATGATCATTCTTCCTGAATAGTAGTCCTTTCCCTAGAGTTCTTTTTAAGTAGCGAAGATTTTGATTCATAGCCTCTAGATGTCTCTTGGTGGAGAATGCATGAATTGACTCATCACACTGACACTATAAGCAATATCAGGCCTGGTTAGTGATAAGTAAATCAACTTGCCCACTAAGTGTTGATATCTTCACTTGAATTCTCCCCCTGAAGAGAAGCATCGAGGTAGAAGGATTGGTTTTCAAGGAAGGTGGTGTCATAGGATACATAGAACCATTTGGATGATGAACAATAACATTTATACCCCTTTTGTGAAAGAGAATATCCCAAGAAGATGCATTTTATAGCTTTCGGGATCAAGTTTTCCTCGAGCAAGATTAGAATTATGAACGAATATAGTGCACTCAAATATTTTGAGAGGAAGAGAATCAAGAATTCTTACATTAGGAAACAATTTTCTTAGACAATTGAGAGGAGTTTTGAATTGAAAAGCTTTGGAGGGAAGTCTATTAATAAGGTATGCAGCAGTTAGCATGGCTTCACCCCAAAACAATTTTGGAACATGACTTGTAAAGAAGAGAGAACAAGCTACTTCAAGAATGTGATGATTTTTTTGCTCAGCAATACCACTCTGTTGGGGAGTATTTGTACATGAGCTCTAGTGGAAGATACCATGCTTAACAAAATAATTTTAATACTCTCAACCATTGTCAGTTCGAAGAATTTGAATACAACACTGAAAAATGTTTGTGACAAGTTTATGAAATTGTTTGACTATGGGACTTCTTCAGATTTATCTTTCATTAGATAAATCCAACACACGAGTATGATCATCAATGAATGTAATAAACAACCATGTTCCAGTAACATTTGAAAATTGTGCAAGACCCCAAATGTCACTATAAATAAGATGAAATGGCTTTAAAGCTTGATATGTATGAGTAGGATGACTTTTTCATGATTGTTTTGAAGGAAACCGAAACAACACGCAGCGGAATTTAAATCATTCGGCCTCCACCAAGATCGATTCGGAGAGTTGCCTGATTAGGGTTTCGAGATTTTACCTGACGTTTTCTCTGAATTTTCTGTCGTTGGTCGAGTCACAAGCAGCAACTTTTCGTTCCTGCCTCTACGGTATCCACACGAACGGATCTCACGACTCTTGAACGTCTCACGATCAGATGCCTTAAGGAGCGTTTTTATTCTTTTAACCGAACTGCTAGCTTCGATTAAAAAGAATGTTTTGTTTTCTGTTTTAAAAAGTGCGGCTATGTTTTAGAAAAACATCCCTTTTATAGGCAGTAAATTTTACCCTAAAATTTACTGCCAAACAGAACTCTAATCCTACTTAGAATAGGATTAGTTATATCCCTAATCCAATTCAGAATAGGATTAGTTATATCCTTAATCCAATTCAGAATAGGATTAATTAAGCTCTCATTGATCCGTTCTAAGTGTGCGACCCAATAGGTTCTCAAAACAATGGCAATGACAAAATTGTCACAGGCAATGAGCGGTATCTAGCAACACATCATTGCTACCCATGTAATGAGAATGTCAATGACTCGACATAACCTTACTGTGATAGATGTTACCGTGTAGTTTAATCCCTTTATCTATGATGTCTTGATTAGACACAAGTCATGGAATGTGTCACACTTGTATAGTCTAATCAGCGTTTCTTGATTCCTGAGTAGACTAATTAAACAAATAAAATCAATATCTCATATTGACTTATTCGAGCACGGCCATGCATTTCTTAGTCTCACTCTATCAAAGGGCCCAAGACATCACTCTTGTTATATAAGAGGGATAAATCCTATCTTGATCACTCAACATCCCTCTACATAGATCAAGGCATACCCAATTACTACCTTTATAGTCCATCCTGTTACGAATGACATCTAGCAGCATTAAAGTATGCAATTCTCTATGTTGGGATCTCTGATGATCTCAAGTCAAAGGATCACATACACCATCATCACTATGAGAATCGCTTATGACATTCATATAACAATCCATGTAGCGTTCTCATGGAGGGTCGATCCAGTACATAGTTCTCTAACATGTACCTATGTGATGACTTGATATCCTATATCCATGACAATGGTCATCAGTCAACCACATACTAGTCTTATCGTATCATTGTTATCCTTGTTCACAATAATACTTGACTAGGGATATTTTAAGAATAGTGTGTTATTACTATTCTAAGGACATTATTATATAAGATTATATTACGCAGTTATAAGACAAATATAATAATGAACTATGATAAATAAAATGTCATGATACATAAAAAAAATGCCAAAGTCAATCATCTAATGAATGGTTCTAAGGGCATAATCCAACATGTTTTGCATAAATACAATCTCACACTGAAAAGAAGAAACATCATTTTTGATAAATAAATTTGGGTACACATACTTTAGATAATTGAAACTAGGATGACCAAGATGTTTATGCCAAAGAATAACATTTTAATTTGAAGAGGTGGACGAAGAAAATTTTTCAGGTAATAGAGATCTTGAAGGAGAACTAAAGAAATAGCAGAGACCATTTCATTCCTCAACAATGCCAATTATCAACCCCGAAGACAAATCTTGAATTCATAATGAGTAGAAAAAAAGTTACTTCACAATTTTGATCTTTGGTTAATTTTCTAATAGAAATAAGGTTATATCTTAACTAGGAACATGGAGAATAGATTTTAAAGTTAACCCGGAGAGAAACAAATCACCCAAGCTAACAACAACCGAGGATTTACCATCTACCATAGTAATTTTTTCTTCACCATTACACCTTTTATATGATGAAAAACTAGAAGGGGACCCAATCATATGGTCAAACACCCTAAATCAATGATCCACCCTTCATGTACTTTTTTCAATAAAAAAGATGATTGTGTGTTACCTTTTTTAGCAACATTAATAGTAGATGTTACTAAGGTAAGCAACTCATTTTTAGGTTGATTTAGCAGGTTTTTCAACATCTCCATTTGTTCTGCTGTGAATGGGGAAGTGGCTGCATTTGGCTTCTTGGTTTCCGCAGTGGTTTCAGCTATATTTGCTGAAAGGTTCTTCTTCCATGGAATCCTTGGCTTCTAATCCACAAGTTTCCCGTGAATATCGCAACATATCTCTTTGGTGTGGTATGGTTTGTTGTAGTGTTCACACCACTACTTATTTTCCTTTGATTGGTGGTTTCAAGAATTATAGTTGGAGTCTCCTCGAGTTGTTGCCAAGGCTGAGCCAAGTTGAGTCTTCTTGATAGTGTTGGAATACAACATGACTCTTTTTTTGCTTTCTTCCCTTCTAACTTTAGCAAACACTTCACGGATTAATGGAAGTGGCTTTCTTCCAAGGATTCTGGCTCTAACTTCATCTAACTCTTTATTAAGCCGTTGAAGAAAATAAAAAACTCTTGCTTTTTCAAGCATTTGGTTATACAATTTACTATCATCCAGACATTTCCAGTTTATTGCATAAAACAAATCCATTTTTTTCCATAATTCAATTAGCACATTATAATATTCAGTGACTAACCTGCTGCCTTGCCTTGTATTCTATAGCGTGGAGCAAATTTCGAAACACTGTGATGAGTTCTGTAAATCGGAATACATCTCTTAAACAGTCATCCAAATCTCATGGACAGTTTTGTAGAATAAGTAGGTCCGCCTAATTCTAGGATTCATGGAATTAATTAACCAAGCCATGACAATTGAATTTTCAGCCTTCCATGTGTTATAACTAGGATCTGCTGAGTCAGGTGTAGAGACATCACTTATGAGATAACCCATCTTCCCTTTGCCTTTTGTCACAGGAAGAACTGATTGAAATCATTCCTGGAAATTTAACCCATTTAATTTGTGTTGGGTTATTTGAAGAGTGGTTAATTTCAGAAGATAAGAAGGAACCAAGGGTATTGGACGAAGGAATTTAAGTGAGTAAAACCCTAGATTACACAACAGAGAAATATGACTGGATGGTACCAGCCATGGAAGCTGTTTTGGATTTCTGGTGGTGTTACAGAATAAATCTGCCAGTAAAAAAAACTAGCTCTGATACCATGAAAGCAAAGGTTGATGGACAATAGGCTGATCAAAGAAAAAATCTCAGGCTATATTATTTATTCTTATCAAATAATTATAATATATAGACTAAAAGCTTAAACAGAAAGTAAGCTTTTAGAAATTCAAAATAGGAAACTAGATAATTACAAAATTTAATCATATCCCTAAAAACAAGGAATCTGAAGATAAACACTAAGACAGAAAGTTGACTAAAAAAAATCCTAATCTTGGTATTTTCTACTTTCCAACAATATGTTAGCTAGGTTTATCTAGACTTCAACTTATAAAATTGTTTGCTTCACAACAATATGACCATGTATCAATCTTACCAGCTTCTACAATATCAACTTCTTGATAAAGCATTGACTAGGATTGATTTTTAATAATATTTTGATGTGATAATGATCTCATAATTACAATTTATTGCAATTAAATATGTTGAAAAAATAATTACATCTCAAAAACACAAGCTATTAAAAATCATTTAAGCATTTTTCAAGGTCTTAGAAAACTAGTTTGGAGTTACTTTGAATTGTTTTGAAATAAAAAATTGAAGTTTGATGAAGAAGGGATTGATACCTAGGGTTAAATTATCAACCCCTCAATTGAAATTTTCATGATTTATGCAGGAAGGATTGATACCCTCAAACTAGGATTGATCCCATATAAATCAGTAGCTAACACTCTATTTAGGGATTGATACCTCAAAGCAAGTATAAATCCCCTACTCTAAAGTTTTTCGAGAGAGATTGATAGCCTTAAAGCAAGTATTGTCACCACAAGTTAGTAGCCTCTCCCCTATTCAGGGATTGATATCTAAGATTAAGGTATCGATCCACTCAAGCCTAATAGCAACCAACAATTAGTTTTTTATATCTCTCAATAGGAAATTTGCAATTCATACTTCTTCTTCATCTCTAAACACTTTCAAAATATATATTGAAACATTAAAAAAAATTTATATCAAGAGCGAACAACTTCAACAACTTCAATCAAAATCATTAGGAGCATTCAAGATCTCTAGAGCTAAAATTCTTATTTCTTATATCATCATTCAAACTACTCTCTCACTTCTACTTAATTTGCAAACATTCAACATTTGTAGGGGTACTCTTAGTTTGCCAAAACAAAACCCATTCATTAAACTTTTAATTCCAAGGGAGTGAAACCCTTGAGTGATATTTGTAAACCATTAGATAAAACTCTTCTGAGTGTAAGATAGAGATTACACTTTAATCTTGACAGATAAATTATTACACATTAATGTAGAAAAAGTAATTATATCCTTTGGAAGATAGTGGATTGAAACTCCTTGGCAAAAAAAGTCAAGAGAGAGAACATAGGCAATTGGAAGGTCAAACTTCTATAAACGATCTTGTTTGCTTCTCTAACTATCTCTTTTACTTCGCAAGTCATTTAATTGTTAAATTGAAATTTTATTGTTTTTAAAATTTTGAATTGATCAATATTTTGCAAATTTTATTTATAAATCAATTCACTCCTCTTGATTTATTACACTTTTTGAGTTAACAAACGTTTTAATTTACCTTTTCTAGAGGGAGAATAGGGTAAAGAACATAAAGAGAAGGGAAATAGAGACACCATATTGAGACAAAAAGTTAAAAATTATGTTTCGTCCCACAATTAACTTTCTTTTCTCTATATTTGACATTTTGTCTCTAAGAAACTCTGTTTTCCCTCCTACATTTTAGACTCAAATGTGCGACCAAGGCATGATTAGGACTTAGGATTTTTTTTTCATTGATTAGGACTTACGACTTGTGTCACCATGCATGTGAGCTAAGAATTACGTCGATGTTGATCAACCTTACCATAAGTCGGTCTATATCAGTAATTCTAAAATTATAAATCGTTATGCTTTTATTTTTAAATGTTTTCTTACTTGAGTCGATGTGTTTACTTATCCTTGTTTAAATACTGGAGATTTTTAAAAGAAAAATGTATAAATAATGTGCGGTTCACTTAAACTCATGTAAAACTAATTTAATTTTACACTTTTTGATTTTGTTTATACGATTTATATTTTTTAAAACTGATCGTTGAATTTTATGTTTAATTCACATAAATCATGCACGTCAAATTTTAAATTAATCGAATACGTCTAATTATTTATTACATGATAATAAAATTTCAACTACTAATATATTTTGAAAAAAAATATTATTCTGAATAAAACGATAAGAATATCGAATTGATTTAAAAATTTACATGCATTATAGGTACGAGTGATTGTTAAATCTAACGGTTGAGTTGTAAAAATATTAATTTTAAATGAAACTAGATTTAAACTCGTGTGATGCAAGATGAAAATTTTAAATTCATAATAATTTTTTAAAAAAATAAAATGGAATTATAAAAAATTTATTTTTAAATACATGTTGAATAATATATTAAAAAACTTGATGTATACATAGAATATATAAATTGAAATATGAATTAAAAAATTATAGAGAAATTACATATCATAAATCTTAAATATTGAATAAATAAATTAAATAGCTACAATTTTAATGGAAAACAATTCTTACTATATTAATCATTAATAGATTATTGATTAATGTTGCATATTTGAAATTGATTTATTTTTAAAATTTGAATTTATAAGACTCTAAACTAATCTTATAAAATTAATTAATGTTAAAAACTCTATTTTTTTTGGGTGTTAAAAAGTTATTTGTAATAGTCTTTGGCCTAAAAGATAACAAAGTAAAACAAATGTACATAAAAATAAAAATAATGTTTTTTAAAATTTAAATCAATTCAAAATAATTAAATACAATATTTAAGATTGTTATACCATTACATTTTACATCAACAAAGATGAGACACATTTCAAAATAATAGAAAATTCCTATGAATTTTTTATCAAAGAAAATGATGGAATAAATAAATAAATAAATAAATAAATAAATAAAATGATTGAATAGATAATTCTGAAAAATAAATGAAATGAAAAATAAAAAAAGACATGAAAGTTTAATTTAATACTAAAATATATAGATTTATCTATCTAGTTCTAATTTTTTTTGATAAAATATTTAAAACTTTATGATAATTGTGATCAAAATATATGGATTTTTTTAATTTAAAAAAATGATAATAAATGATAAAATAATATTTAAATTATGAGATAAATTTTATTTGATTTAAATGAAAATAATATGGTTGAAATATAATTTTTTATATATTTCAAATATTTTTAAATTAAATAATAAATTGAATATGATTATTTTATGAAAGATTAAAATTAATTTATTATTCAAAGTATAAAAAAATTAAGTTATCTACGAATGATATGTTTAGTCAAGAGTTTTGGATTTTATATATTTATATAAGATTTAAGATTATTATATATAAAATAAGTATATCCAAGTAAAAAATTTATACCAAAATTAATTATTTCTATGAATACGTTTTTAATATATATAGCAATAGTTCATATATTGATAAAAGATGAGTAAAGAAATTGCAAAATGACATGTGAATTTTTTTAATTTTAATATATTTATAAATATACACGTTATCTTTTAGAAATCAAAATAAATAATTGATTTAAAAAGATAATTAATTTTTTTTCATAATTTTAATGTATATAAATTCCTATCTTTTAAAAATTTGAAAAAAAATTATTTTTTTTTTATATTACACGTGTCAAATTTTCAGATTATCCACAAAAGATGTTTTACCTGTAGTCAAATGCTTTGGCTTTTATTTATATATATAAGATTATAAAAAGCATGTAAAAATAATTAGTTTTAAATTGTATAACTAGACCCCTCCTCATAAATTATATATATGCATACACACAAATATAAATGAGGAATTCATTATACCAACGTATAACCATTTTACTTTTGCACACTTTCATCTTTTTATATAATTTATATTTTTTTAATCCGATTGAATTTTATATTCTATTCACATAAATTATGCACGCCAAATTTCAATTGTATCGAAAATATCTAAATATTTGTTTCACAGTAATAAAATTTCAACCATAAATATATTTTTAAAAGAAATGCTATTTTTGATTAAAATGATAAGAACATTAATTTGACTAAAAAATTTATATACAAAATACAAGTAATTACATCTAACGATTAGATTGTAAAAATATTAATCTTACATGAAATTATAAAAAATATATATAAAATAGCTAGTTTTACAATCTCTCTCGCTCTATACATGTGTGTGTAATACAAAATATGTATGTCAATCAGATGCCTTATACTTTATAGCATAAATATATATATATATATGTATATATATATATATAAATGAGAGATTATAATGATCAAAGTTTGACCTACTGAACCAATATTTGTTGGACCAAGTGAAAAGAGCTTAATGTCCCTTAAGCAAAATCTCAAGTTCTAGTTTTGTGGATGAAAAAAAACAGCATTGGAAGAACTTCCCTCCAAATGGAGTTCGACTCTGCTCGACTTCAGATTAATCGGAAGCCAAAGTAATTTTTGGATACTGGGAAGTGTTTACACAAAAAAAAGTTTGACCTAATTATGACCAAAATTTGATCTAATGATAGTTATTTCTCTTTAGAAAAGCTTAGATCCAATGTACCAACCTCCCTTCTCGCTCGTCCTACCATTAGCCAATAAAAAAGAAGTGGGACGCTATAAAACTTCTTTGCTACTTCATTCCAAATACAAGGCTCAAACAAATGTGCCCATGGTTCCACGGTATACAAACTGTTACCAAATTACACTAGAAAAATAAAAACGAAAAAGACCTCATTTGAGTGCCTCTGATCAATGGATATTATGTTTTGCCTAGGCACCTTCTGCTTTTCTCCTAGCCCTGCTCAATGTACCTACCATCAGTTCATAAAAGATTTAACTGTATTTACAACTGAAAAATGCTGCCTAATCTGGAATACCTGAAAATACGAGGGATCAAACCAGTTTTGTTCTTGGCAGGGCATTTTTGACCAAATAAAAAACCAATCATGGATTTCTTCCTCACTAATCATAAGCACCATCTACTCTAACTCTGCCACTTTACCGTCCATGTATGTTTCCCCCACCACGCCTTGGCTGACTCTGACCCCTCTCCCTGAACCTTGCACCTGTACCATGCGAACCATCTTTTGGTCCTTCAGGATTATTGGCTCTACTATTATTCTGGGGTCCAACTTGCTGGTACTCATACTGTGAATTGTGCCTTTGCCTTTCACGGTTTCCAGGTGGGTTATGCTGCTTGATTTCTTGACCAGATGAGCCCCAATCACCACGAGATTCATGCCTTCTACCAGGACGGTTATCTTGGTTTCCATTTTTGCGGAACGCAGCTGTTGAGCGCTGCTGCTCATTTCTAGTATCCACATTCAATGGAGGTGTTTCGACTAGAAGACCAGGACCTTGGTTTGGGGAGTAGGGGCGTCCTTTATGTGAAGCTATCTTTCTGTCCCTCTTAGAGTCATGATACCCAACAATATGTGCTTCGGTACCCCCTTTTTCAGAATTGTCTTGATCATTAAGAGATGGAGTCCTACCTTCACCGGTTTCTTTGTCTGTTTGACTGGTTTCTTTGTCTGGTTGAGATGGATGTGACGTCCTACCTTGAGGAGTCGAATCCTTTTTGCTGGCCCTGCCAATATCAACCCTAACATATTGATCACTATCAGGCCTGCTTCCTCTTTGATTGATGGCTGAAGATTTGGGTTGCCAATGAGATGTTGCTCGATCCCCAATACCACGATTTTCTTTTGAAGCAGCAGTTGAATCTGACTGAAGCATCTCAGAGACTGAAGATTGTGGGTTAAGTTTCTCAGCTTCACCATTATTAATTTTCTGGTGATCAAAATCATAATTGTTTACCCCACCTTTGTATCCCTTAAATGCATGCCGCTTTCCTCTGCCTGTTATTCCTTGATCTCTTGCAACAGGAACTACTGGTGGTACAGCCAAATCAGGATTTTCAGGAATGTTCCAGTCATCAGAAGTAATCTGTTCATCATACTTGTGCTGCTCTTTAACCCGGCTTAAATCAGGCTTCTGGTGTTGATTCTGCTCAGTTGATGTCTGAGCATTTTTACTTGCGTTGGAGTGATGTCCAGCTTGCAAGCCTTGCAATCCTTTTCCTCTTTCCTGCCTACTCTGCCTACCATCATTCCACGACACTTTAGAGTTCCCTACCTTCCCCATGGCTGTTCCCACAGATTGAGAACATTCAACTTCATGAGACCCAGTATCTGCTTTTCCCAAAATTTCATCTGCTGCAGTCTGATTGTCTGAAGGAGCTTGTGGTTGCTGAGTAGTTACTTGCAGGGCCATTTCTTTTGCAACGGGCTTCGGGATGTACCTCTCCATCTCTGCCCGTTTGTTTCTTGAATTGTTTGACACTTGAGTATCATTCTTTACCTGTTGAGCAACAGCCTCAACTACCGACTTATGGCTGACCTCTTCAGAAACCTCAGCTTTGTTATGTGACCGCACAGGTGCCCAGACAACAGCATCACCGCTATGGACTGCAGATCTATGAGCTTGTGAATTTCGTGGCATCCTGCGAGAGTGCTGAGATTTCCACTGGTTATTGACTCGGATATAGACTTCTTCATTAAGAAAAGTTGAGTCCTGCTCTGAAGACCGATTTCCATCCCTTGAATCATTCAGAGACTGAAATGAGCTAGGATCCAACTCACATTCAGAAGACTTTGGCTTCAAACCCTCAGCAGAAGAACTTGTAAGATTCGCTTCTTTCGAAATCCCAGATGATAAAGGAGCCGTAGATGATGCCTCTTCCACTTTGTGCTTGTTCTTGCTACTCCTGTTGTTTTTCTTTCTCTGGTGCATTGAGGGCTCATTCACAACATTTTGTGTAGAAATAGACTCAGAGATTAAGGCAATTTCATTTATAACAGCCTCTGCGGATGGAGCCACATCAACTGCTGCATCAGTATGAATATTTGGCAATTCAGTTGTACTTGTAGAAATATACTTCTCAATGGCACTCTTATCCGATGAATTATTATCCTTTTTTCTATAGCCCGCACGCTTCTGCTTTGAAGTGCTACCATTGCTAACCTGTGGATGATTATGGAGAGCAGCATCAGCATTATTAACTCTCTGTTGCAAGGGCAAAGAATGGTTATGCATTTCTCCAGATGCCTTATGGACATTCTTTGCTGACACCAAAGGTTGTTGATTGGAGAAAACAGTGGGCATTTCTAGTTCCCCAGTGCTGCTTTGACCAACGGCTGCAATAACAGTTGGGTTAGAAACCGAGCTTGTTGCTTCAGATCTGCTAGATGAGATAGGTTCTTCTGCAAAACTTCGGGATTCTTCTGGCTTACTCTGGACAGCACTATCTGGAAATGATTCCAACTTCTGAGTCAAACCTTCAGCTGTTTGTGTACGCCTGTTCAACTCTTCCAATTTAGCAAGAGCCTTAGCCTTCTGGTCTCTATCCCGCTCTTCCTCCTCTTTTTGTCGTTGTTTGACATGCTGCTTTGCAAGTTCCCTCACCATGGCACGCTGAAGAAAATGTTCAAATACATTGTACATTAAATTTCAGGTCTACAAAACAACCAGGCATATAGTTTAAATAAAACTACCTGCGCTTCACTATCACTTGGATCATATCCAGGCAGTACGGACTCTTCCTCATCTCTTGTTTGGGGATATGATCCAGACTTCTCTGAAGCCTCTAAAGACATATAGCCTTGCATGTTTGCATCAGGATTTTGAGAATGAATGGTGGATTGTACATTTGATGAATCCGCAAATGGAGGTTTCTTCCGCCATCCATCAAAATCTTGAGAATTGAATCTTCCCCTGCCTCGATGATCAGTTCTACCATGCATACTATGGGTAGATCTCCTGCAAATCCGTAGGTAAGTATTTTCTTCAACATAAAGAGAAAAACCCTCATCATTAAATAAAATTAGATAGAAAAGAGCAACCTGTTGATGCCTACTCCACCAACAGCTGGCAAATCAAGACTCTTATCTCCAGCAGAAATACCTCCTTCATTAAAGGTAGATCCCGTCATTCCAGAAGCAGGCATTCTATCAGGAAATACAGAATGGGAACTAGTTGCAACTTCATTAGTAAAATGCTTAGCCTTTACATTAACCACTTGCGATTTATTTTTCTGACCCTCCCTACTGTAAATAGGAATAGACTCACGTCCATCAGTGGCCCGAGCCTTTGCATTTAAACATTCTATTTTCTGAATCAGACTGGGATCTTTCGCAGCAACAGAGACTTCAGGTTGATCTATTTTCTTCGCTGAAATGTCGGCATATGCCTTAGCATCTTCAACACCTTTAGGTGATTTAACTTTGACCAAGATAGAATCCACTCCGTGGTGGTCAATAATCTGAGAGGAAGCTTCATCACTGTCCTTACATTCACTTCTTGCTCCTTTCTCTGATCCGGTTTCCAGTTTACTTTCCCATGATGATGTTTCTCTGTTGATCACTGTTCTCCAAATTGGCTTTTGCATTATCCTCTGACCTGTACTCTTCATATTTTCCTTCCCAGCCATCATGCTGCTTCAGAAACCTTGTAACGGTCCTCGTGTGTCATGAAGGATGGCCAGATTCCAAATGCTCTGCAGCCAATGCTTTTCCCGGAGACCATAACCACTGGTCCCTGGCATGGGAACCACCAGGATCTGGAGCATTTTGAGCTGGATACCGATTGAGCAGCAGAGCTTGCTGGGATTCCCATAAATTGTATATCTCGTTCATTTGAATTACAATAGCCCATGGGAGGACCATAGTAGCCCCTCCATATGCCACTGGACCATGGTAAAAAGCAGGCCTAATTGGGCATACCTGGACGACAAAAGCATCAGGCATGGGCCTCTGTACATATCCCCATTTATTGATGAGGTCCCTTAGTCTTGCTCCTGGAGGAGGAAGGCTGTGGATTAGCAAGAAGCAGCACCTGGAAATCTGAGGTCGAAAGTAAGGAAAGGTTCCAAAGGAAAGCCTCCAGGAGCAACTGGTGGCCCATATGGAGGACCTGCTAAGAGGTCCTCCATACCAAACACCACCTGGATGATTGTAATTGCTGGGCCATGCCATGCATCATAATGCTGCGTGGGAATGCCAGTATTAGGTATGGATGGGGTCCCTGCGGGATCTGCATGCCACTTCTCCATGCTTGGCCGGACACCATCTTCACTGTATGGAGAATTATCTCTTCTCCAAGAATTTGCAGTTCCAGTCTTTGGATTTGCATTTACAGAAACGTCCAACTGAAAAAAGAAAAACATGCATAAACATTCTAATCATATCAGAGTGCCTACCAATATAACAAAAGTTGATGCAAATCAAACATATAGGAAGAGAAAAATTTGCACACAGACCAGCAATAGGAGTCCCAGTCCCTCTTCCATTTGTGCTACTCCAGAGTATGAGCCAGACAACCTTGAGAACCATGCTCTGCAGTCAAAGTCAAGTTGTAAAGGAACTGCATAGAATAGCCACCCAAACATAAACCCACTAATTTATCCCGTAAACTTATCCTATCTTTAACAAAACAAAAGTACAATACACATAACTAACAGAAATTAATATCCACCATCAGCCTGGACAGGGGGAATCAACTGCCATTCCAAGAAGTACCCCCAATAACCAATATAGGCCTAATTTGGATGGACAGTGAAATTGGCTCTGGTGAGATTAAAAAAATAATGAAAAGACGCTTAAAGATATTTCTTGTAATAAAAATAATTAAAAAATAATAAAAAGTAGGGGCAGAGGGTAATTTTACCCTCCTGGATTTTTGTGTTTTAGTGACCGACCACCCTGCTCAGGAGCTAATCGGCCAACCAAACCCACCCTATAACAACCACCTAAATATGCGTTCCTAATACCTTATGAGATCCAATATTAGATGCAATCACTTCCATAATAAAAAGATGTCATCAAAATCAACCTTTCAATATAAAACTTCGCGCATAAAGATGATTAAGCTACAAATATTTAAACCTATAAGTTCAAAATTTGGTGCAGATCAAGTTTTCTCATTAAGAAAAAGCTCACTTGAGAACACAACCAGAAAAGTATAGTAACAGCTCACATACCGTTTTGAGCAAATATCAAACTTTAAAACCACAAGGATAAATTTACAATTAGGAAAATAACTAACAAAATAAGAAAGCTCAAAACCTTGCAACTCAGCATTCTTTCCAGGGGCATCTTTTTCAGACCCAAGAGAAGGAAAGTCCCCAGAAGTGAGAGAAAACCCATCATTACTGGAAAGATGTCACTCCCTGCAATGTACAATGGTAATTGCCACATTTAGACATAACAGAGAAAAACTGCAAGAGAGAATAACATAGGATTTCGTAGGTGGGAAACTTGGACATACTGGGACTGGATATGTGAAGCATTTAAAAAGGTTCAAGTTAGCCAAAACCCTAAAATACTAAAACAATCTCACCCTTAACCCGTCTCAACCCCACTGAACTCATAAAACACATATAAACCAATGATACCATGTGGCAAGCACCTTTAGGTATAAATAATGTTTTATGAAAGCACAAACATAATAATTACAATGTGCTTGAAACTATGAAATGAAGCGAATACTTAGTAGCAATAAGTACAGTAGAACCCCTCTTAATTTAAAGGGGTAATTAATTTTAAGGGTTTTACCTAATAAATTGTTGTTTTATCTTTGAAAACATGTCAGTTTAATGTTAAAATTTTTTTGACTCCTCTAATAACTCTATAGCAATTAATTTCCTTGAAAATCACACTCTGATTAATAAATTCCCTAAAAATATCCTTGCAAATATATCTCATAGAATATATTTTATACTTTTTTAGTTTCTTGAAAAAACAAATCTTAAGTGTTTTTTCTAGTTTTCAAATATTATGTAATATATTATGTATTGTTTTATCAAATTACTAATTTAAGCGCAATTAGGACTGAAATTTTACATTAGGTTTTAAAACAAAATTATTATTAATTATACAATAGAGGGGTTTATTAATTTTCTATAGTGGCCCGAGTTGGGACTGAATTTTAATTAATTTCAAGAGGTTATTAATTTAAAAGGAGATCAATTTAGAGGGGTTCCAAATTTTCCATATAAGCAACTTTAGTTAATATCAGTTTTGAAGAATGAACTCATTAAGTGCATGACCGTACCAATTTTTCTGCCATCCCCAGATGCACCCCACGCCCCTGAATTTTCAGGCAAAGGTTCAGCAAACCGGGATAACTGAGAGCTACCAGGTCTTGTTTCTGCACTGTGAGGACGCAAAGATGCAAGTGATGTCTGATTTGAAGCCAATACCCCAGATGCTGACGATGGCCTAGAATTTGAACCCCAGGCATTAGCAGGTTCATGTGCTCTGTCACTACCTGCTGTTGAAGGTCGTGTGCCACTTCCCCAGATGAAGGTCGGCCACTAAGATGGCTAGGTGAACTGCCACCACCATCAGCATTTGGAGATAACATCGAGGAGCCCCATGCATTTGATGAAGATGATTTACTGCCCCAACTAAGGGTGCCCCTATAGGTATAGAATAATCCAAGCTACCGATAAGCATTTCTACCATCCAAATAGATTGACACTACAGAAAGATACTCCTTTATGTCATAGAAATCATAATAGGGAGGAAGATGAAAACAAGACATTAAGATATGGTACTACTCACTTGGGAACAATTTCCACATTAGGATCTAGGCCATGGTTTTCTAACCTTGAAACAACAGAGAGAAATATGAGTTTAAAGCGAAGAACACCAAGGACTAATTTGTTTAACCTTGAAGAATGAATATCCAAAATGGAAAAAAGTACCTTTGACTGGGTAAGTTTATAGGTTTTGGAACGGCAACTTTTCCCAAAACAGTCATGCCACTTCGTCTTGCAGAAGCCCATCTGCAAAAAGATTAGCATCTTTAAGTAAAAAGCATTTCACATAGCAACACATAATCTCAGAGCTGTTCATTAATGTGAACTATGATGAAGCAGGAAATGCAAAAATCACAGAGCAACAAAAGCTGATAATACCAACAAATAACCCACCCCTTTCTTTGGGAAAAGGGATGGCAGCCAAATAGAGTTTATTTAAAACAATAAAAAAAAAAAAAGGAAAAGGATACCTTCACATCAAAAATTCTGTGGTCATTCTAAAGATCATTTTTAGAAATAACAGAGACTGTCTTCCAATCTCGTGTGAAAGAATTAATTCATTAAAGCAAACCCTCTCAAAAGTTTTCTCCTCTTGATTTAGATTTCACAATTTAAAGAACTGAAAGACAAAAGATAACAGCAAAGGTGGAGAAGAATTTAAGATAGCTTTCTAACTAGGGCACAATAATCTTAATTAGTTCAACACAGCTTACAAGCACTTAATTAAAACTAAAAAAATAGATCAATAACATTTTTAATCAGTTAGAGCAGAATTCTTTCCTAACCTGTGCAACAAGCAAAGCCTAGGTAACGAATTTTACTTTATTTTTTTAAGCAAGTGCTATCAATACTAACACCCTAATGCAAAGTAGGATAGTATAAAAAAAGGAAGCATCAATTCAATCACATTAGTATTTGGGAAAGGACGTTGATTCCTAAAGACAAAAAATACCTCCGTTCTCCAGATAGCATACTTGATGTCATGATTCAGATTTTGTTGCAAGATCATTCAAACAGATTGAACAAAATCTGAAAAGAAAGAACAAGTAAATTCCATCAGTCGGACACTTGCAATCAGCTGAGACAAATTTCAAAAGAAAACAATAAAATTCTGTTAATAAGCATAATAAGCTATATGGAATATGCAACAATTAGATAATATTTTTATGCATATGTCTATAACACATGCATTACATTGTTTATTACATGCTTGTATGTACGGTTATCTAGGAAGCCAAAATGTTGCACCAAGCAGAAAGTCACCACCAATCCTTTAAAATTAATGCTTTATAGGTAAAGGCCCCAAATACTAATAGCACTCATGTATTAAATGATGGCACAAAGAAAACACATTAATCAACACTTAATGAGGCATTTGAAGCATGGATGGTAAGAACAGATATGTGATCATGAACTATAG
This sequence comes from Heritiera littoralis, assembly GCA_031772115.1. NCBI lineage: Eukaryota > Viridiplantae > Streptophyta > Magnoliopsida > Malvales > Malvaceae > Heritiera > Heritiera littoralis. Next base: position 2,219,301 of record JAPDPK010000123.1, on the reverse strand, counting down.
GTAGGAAAAGATGTATAACATTTCGTTCGACCAACCAAAAAAAAAAAAGCAGCAATAACCTAAAAGTTATGTCATATTGGAGTATGTTAGTGCTGGAAGTTTATCCAAATCCTAGATTTTACAGATTATTTTCCTATTTTATATCCAAATTTTTATTTTGAGTCTGTTTTACTTAGGAAAGCATATTGTAATATTGATATTCTTACTAAAAAACAAAACAAAACAAAACTGGAACAATTTTCCTGTTCAACAATTCTCATTTCATGGTATTAGAGCAAGGCTTTTAATGCGTTTGAAGTTGACTGTCCAAAGAGTGTCGTTGCTTTGTTAAACATGGTATTGCAAGGGTTCCTCAACTGGGTGCTGTAACTACATTGACAACAGCAGATTCGTTGATCACTCCAGCCAACCTGACGATGGCAGTAACCAACCAATCAATATCAATCGATAATCACTCTTCAGATCACTCAACACCGGCAGAATGGAACCAACTTCCATAAATGGTTCCAGTCCGTGATGTTGGTGATGAAAGGAAAAGGTAAGGTAGGTTACTTAACCGAGGCTACCTGTGCCAAAGAGCCCCACAGAGAGGAACTACAAGACATGAAGTCAGGTACGCAAAGAACTCTATTGTTATGGCCTAGTTGATAAATTCCATGGAACAAAAAATTGGTAGCACTTACTAATTTTACAAAACTACCAAGGGGATTTCGAATGCAATATAGGAAATTTACTCAAACTTGGGAAGCAAAACTCAATTTCTTGAGGTTCGATCTTCAATACGCACAACTTAGCAAGGTACAATGATCACCATCGATTACTACAATGTCTTGAATGAGTTGTGGCAAGGGATGGATCTCTTTTATGATAACAACTGGCATTGTCCTGATGATGGGGTGAAGTATGATCGGATGTGGCAAAAAAAGAGGGTGTTCAACTTCCTTCAAGGATTGAATAGAGATCTGGACAAGGTATGAGGTCAACTACTTGGAACGAAGCCACTTCCAATTATCCGAGAGGTGTTCGTAAATGTTAGAAGTGAGGAAAGAAGAAAGAGTGATGATTAACACACAATCAAGATCCAATGTTGATTCTCAAGCTTCGGCTCTTACTGTGAGCCACGGTGGGATACCTCCCTCAGAGTCTCAAAGCCAATGATAGGAGGACAGTTATGGTGCAAACATTGTAATAAACCATACCACATGAAGGAAAACTATTGAGAAAACCATGGAAAACCAGCAAACAGGAAACCACACAATCAACGCAATAATGGGTCAGCCAATGTTGTCGAGACAACTCAAAGCTCGAACAAATCAAATCAGGGCAATTTCTCTGCTGAGCAAGTAGAACTTTCTGCAACAGGTTTTGAACGCAAAGATTTCACAATCTACATCTGAATCTACTGCTTTCATGGCCCAACAAGGTAATAATCTATACTCTCTCATGACTCATACCTCAGTGGAAAAACAATGGATGATAGACAAAAGAGCTTCCAATACTGCCCTTTTTTTGACATATGAGACTTGTCATAATGACATAAAGGTCTCGATAACAAATGGAACTCATTCCAAAGCTGCATGCCAAGGAACTATTATTCTTCCCAATTTTACTCTAAAATCCATATTACATATTCCAAACTTCAAGTGTAATTTGGTTTATGTTAGCTAGTTAATAAAGGAGCTAAACTGTGCCATAAACCTTTACCCTTCTCATTGTGCTTTCCAAGAAGTTTTCGGGGAAGATGATTGGCAGTGCTGAGGAACGTAAAGGTCTATATTACCTCTGCAATGCAAACTCTTCTCAAATTGTTAGGTTTCCTAGGAATATTTTCCTTTCAGCCATGTCTCATTCTGATATAGTACTCTGGCATAATCATTTAGGAATCCTAGTCTCAAATACTTAAAAGACTCGTATCCACATTAGTTTTCAAATAAAGACATGACTTCTTTTCATTTTGAAAGTTTCATTTATACAAAACAATCAAGAATAAATCATTCCACCCATTCACATAAATCCTCAAAGCCATTTCACTTGATACACAATGATATCAAGGGTCTTGCAAGGTTACATAGTCTTACTGGTACAAAAAAGTTCGCATCACTCATCGATGACCATACACGAGTTAGCTGGTTTTACCTTATCAATGATAAATCTCAGGCATTCACCATCTTTCGTCAATTCCATAAATTTGTCAGTAACGTTTTTCCAATCCATTATCCATATTCTTCGTACTGACAGTGGGATATTTTGCTAATGATTTTTCCAAGTATCTCAATAAACATGTCATCATTCGTCAAAGCTCCTGTACCTATAACATTCCCCTTCCCCCCCCCCCCCCCCCCCCCCCCCCCAAATAGAACAAAATTGTTGAACGAAAAAGCCACGCCTTTTGCAAGTAGCCCTTCCCTTATGTTCAAGAGTCATGCTCTAAGATCATTTTGGGGAGAAGTTCTTATAGCAGCCTACCTAATTAACAAACTTCCATCCAAAAGCCTCAAATTTCGAAACACAAATAGATGTTCTTCTTGACATATCTCCTCATATTCATCTTCTAAATTCATTCACCAACTTGAGGGGGAGTGTTGGAAAGTTTATCCAAATCCTAAATTTTATAGATTATTTTTCTATTTATCCAAAATTTTCTCTCCAGTCTGTTTTATAGGAGTCTGTTTTACTCAGGAAAGCTTACTGTATACATATTGATGTTTTTATTAATAAGAATACAGAATTGGAACAATTTTCCTCTTCCACAATTCATTTCAGTTAGTAATACTATGTAAAAGTTTTTCACACAAGCTACTTAACAGTAATGATGACAAAATAAAGGAGAAAATAATTTATTTATGCTGCTTTTAAATCAATTAAAAACATAAACACTTAAATCTATCTCATGAAATTTTGGCTTCATACTCCTTTAGAAAATAACTCCGCCTGTGTGAGTTAACGCAGCCGATCCCAAGCCCGGGTAAAGGAGGAGGGTGGCGGTTGGTTTGGACAACCAACCTTAAAAACTAGTCCAATGTCATGAAATGAACCAATATCAGAACATCGTTGGGATGTCCCATTGGAGGAGGAGAATATATATGGATGATCTAACATGAATTCAGATATTGGTTCATATAGCCTACTCCAATCTCTTGGGAAAAAGGCTCTGATGATGATGATACTCCTTTAGAAAATAGAATACTACCTCCTTGAATTGAATGCTCATAATGGGACACAAAGATTAAGAAAAAGTTCTGACTTTAGTACTTTTTAATTATAAGCAAAATCTAAAATATTATATAAAATTGACGTTCAAAGGTTTTAATGTAAAAAGTTCAAATTATCATGACATTTACTACGTATGGAATATAATGTAAGAATTTTGGGTGTTAAAAAAACGAAAAAAAAGAAACAGAACATAGTTTTGGAACATCACAAACATGGAACAGAACATAGTTTTGGAACATCACAAACATGGAGGAAGCAATAAACCGAATGAAATAGATAGATTCGCATAAGACTCAAACTTCATTATCTTTCTGGCCTTCACAATTATCCATACCATTAACCATAGGAATACTAGTTCACATGCTAGATCTCATTTTTCTAATAGTGCACTACCAAATCATGGTAAAAATAATTTTATCATTTATCTCCATTCTTCTCGCAAAAAATCACCATAAAATTCACATATGTGGGACACAATCATGTATTCCAGAGTTCTCATATGCCAACTTCTATAACCTATTTTCCAAGTTTCTAAATCCTGTCTGTAGGAAAGAGCGCAAATTACAAATTAACAAGCTCCAAAGGTAGCACTAGGACTCTTCACAAGAAACCCAATTAACAAGCTTAGCAAACATCTTCCAGAAATGTAAAGGTTTATGGCCAAGCAGCCAACCCAAACCTTAAGATCTAGGGTCATGACATTAAAACTTAATCTTGGAATCTTAGTACCACCAGAAAAAATGTTATGCATCAAGTCCAACCAAATTATCTTCAATGGGCGTTTGCAGCATTTTAACTCAGCATGTGAACCAAAATTGAAGAATATGCTGCCGATTTTGCTTCTATCTTCACCCTAAATTCTCTTCTCCTAGTAACACCCAAACGAAACTGGATATCCAACATACTCCAAGTTTCAATTCAGCAGAGAATTGCTCTTCCAAAGGTTTACTTCTTTTTTCTCTTTCCTTGAAATATTGCATTTAATAGGCTAGGCCAGCAAACACCTACACTACCAAATGAAAGTTATGCAGAACCATGTCGAGTAGGTTCCCATTCTCTTCACCTCTAAAACATAACCGTGTATTATGTCTCACTCTTCTCAACATTCTTAATTCAACACTGTCTACAGCATTTTGCAAGCATGAAAAACCCTGATTTCTCAACACTCTACCTGTCTCATAAACTGCTTCCACACTAATATCACTAGTAGCTATATCTTGATCACCGACCCCTTAATTTCCTTTTACTCTCACTTTTTATCAGAAAACTTCTTTACTTCGTTTTATTATACCCAAAAATTAAAAAGGTATGTCATAAGAAAAGAAGAAAATAAAAATTATATGAAAAAAAAAAAAAGTATCTCCAGTTTAAGTAAAACGCTAAACAAATTATTTAAGGCATAAAAATCTTAAACTAAATACCAAAAAAAAGCCTCCCTATTACTTTAGTTCCCCAGGAGATCAAATCACTCCCCCAATAAAAATAAAAATTTAATCAGATGGCGCACAAATATGCAAACCTTAGTTTTCTCTAATTATTATTGGAATTATTTCCTTGGTCGTCCCATGATTGTTTCTCGGGAAACAACCTCCACACATTATAAACAGTATATAGAATCTAAAAGGACAGAAAATATAAGCGAATGACCTGCCTGAGATAAGATGCGATACTGGAGGGGTCGTCCCTTGAAGAAAACCCTAGAGAGAGAAAAAAATCACAAACAAACAGCCGAGTCCTCAATTAAAAAGAAAAGATAGAGAGAAAGAGAAAAAGATCGAAAGCTCATGGGCCTCGTGAGATCGCAAGAAGGTGAAAAAAGAAGCTATTCGAATATAGAAGGCGATCGAGGGGGCTACGAAAGCAACGGATAGGCTTCAGATCGAATGAAAGGAAGAAAGGAAAAAATAAAAGAAAAAAAAATGAGAATTAAGAAAATAGCTGAAGAAGAAAGGAGCGAGTTCGGGGATTTTACGAGTGACCACTTTTTTTTTTTTGGTTACAAAGTGACTACTGTTTTTTTTTTTTGGTGTAAGACTACTGTTTTTAATTCATACATACATATATATATATATATATATATATATATGTATATGTATATTACAGGAATAATATTTCACCAAAAAAATATTATATGTATAATATAACACTGTAACAAATTTAAGAAAATTAATGTTATTTTAAAGTGGAGAATTAGAGATAATAGACAATCATTTTTTACAATCACTTTTAACACTTTTATTTTTATTAAACTACGTCATTTTCAAGTAATTTGTAATTATAGGTAACTAATTTTCACGTAAAATTAAAAAATAATGTGATCCAATATGAATAAGAATGTTAAAAGTAACTGTTAAGTAATTGTTTCTAACTTTTTCTTAAAATAAATATCTAATCAAAAAAACAGTACTCAAAAATAAAAAAAAGAGAGACATTCTATCATAAAATGAAAAGGAAAAAAGAAAAAAATGTAAAATAGAAAGAGGAATGTTAAAGGCAATCACTTTTAATACTTTCATTTTTATTAGGTCACGTTATTTTTTAGATTTATATTAAGAGCAATTACCTACAGTTATAAGTTACTTGAAAAATATTTTTTAGCACTCATGTTTTAACTTTTTACTTCTCACATACCTATTTTCACGTAAAACTAGAAAATGATGTGACCTAATAAAACTGAAAATGTTAAAAGTAATTGTCCTTAACATTTCCCAAAATAGAAATTATGACTTTTTTTTCTTTTTTTTTTTAATTTTGTAGCTCAGTTAGTAACACAAACTGAGTTTATGGAAAAAGTTCTCGAGTTCGATCTTCACCAAACACACATTTGGGAATGGGTGAAGAGTCTTAATTGTGACTAAGTCTAAACTTTAAGCAGGATCAATCTCAGACCGTTAAAACAAATGAAAATACATGTTGTTACACAAAAAAATTCACTACTAAAAACACGTGACAGTTAAATGTAAATGTTTTTTAATAATACTTATATAAAGTTCAAGAATATTCATTTTTTTATTTACGTTGCTAAACTGTATTTGATTTTGAATGATTTCAATTCAATTGAATTTATTTTAAAATAAAAAATTTTGTTTTTTAATAGAACACACTTTTATGCATTTAAGGATCTGCGTGATAGGCATAGCTTAATTTTTTTTTTCTTTTCCGCTCCCGTACTTAATGTGCTACCATCATAATTTAACTAACCCTTATAAACTTCAGAAATAGGGATAATTCAATCAATAGTAATTTTTTAATATAAAATTTTTTTATATTCTTAATGAAAATATTTTTATTTTTTTAATTTTGAACATAAGGAAATTCGAGCACAACTTTTAAAATATAAGATTGTGAAGGCTGCAAATTGTACTGATTTTGATGAATAAATAAGAGGCATCAAATAAGTGTAGTATTGAAATTTAGTTGTACTTCTAATTTCCCTTAGTAATGGAGACAAGTATTTTATTTAAGAGCACTTAGCAATACATGATTAATGCTAATATAATTTAGAATTTATATAAATAAGTACGAGTTATATATATATTAACTTAATAAAGAGAATAATTAATATTTTGTGCATTGTGAAATAAATCAATAAATTTTAGAAATGCACTCACAAACCTACGGGCAAATATGTATATAAGTGGGTAGACAATCAAAAGAACAAATAAATATATATAAGTGTAAATATATATTTTGATAAACTAAGGATATAAGTATATTAAATCAAATGTAATATACATGAGTATTGAAATATATGTATTAAAAGAATAAATATGTATTGATATATATATATATATATATATATATGAAAATTATAAGATAAAGAAACAATGATATATATACATACATAAATGTATGTATATATATATACTACTATCAAAAATATATTAGATGTGAGAATATATATACATATCATGTATATACATATATAAATAGATGATAAGCATATATATAATATATATATATGTAAAGTTTATATATATATATATTTAATAGGAAATAAATAATATATATATATATATATATATATATATATATATATATATATATATATATGAAACTTGATTGGCTTCCTTAGGAAGCCAATCAAGTATCACCTGCTCCCAGTAACGTGGGAGCAGGAAATGAAAATCCAAAGAAAAGAAAGAGAGGACCGAAGGTCCTCTCTGAAAAAAAAAAAAAAAAATTAAAAATAAAAATAAAATATATAAAAAGAAAATATATTAATAATATACAATTGATTGGCTTCCTTAGGAAGCCAATCAAAATGTCACTTGCTCCCACGTTAGTTGGAGCAGGTTGACGTCAAAACAGAAAGGGGCAAAAGCTAAGCTCCTGCCAAACGAGACAGAGACAAAACCCGATCAGAAAAGAGAAAGAAGGAGAAAAAGGAAAAAGAAAAGAGAGAAAGAAAAGGAGGAGGGCTCGGCACGAAAGGAAAGAAGAAAGGGGAAAACAAAAGGAAAAGAAGGAAGCTATTGTGAAGGATTTCAAACGAGAGAGAAAGGAGAATAGAAAGGAAGAGACTGAGAGAAGGAAGAAGATGCAGTAGTGGCCAGATCTGTCCTGACCGAGAGAGAGACTTTAGAGTGACTCCGGCTGCTACTTTGGTAGATCAGTGGTGGCTCATGGTCGGCTATGGCTTGAACTTGGATTGGGATGTGGTGAAGGCAGGAATGTGAGCTAAACAAACTGGTCTGGACCCATTTCTGCTACTCAAAAAACCAAGCACTTTCGAAGGCTGTAACAAGGTAAATAAAAACTGACTTGAGTGGTGTTTGAATGATAGAGTTAGATCAGGAAATTTTCTGCATGGTTCAGCCGTTTGTGAGAGGTTTGAACTGAAATTTTGGGAGCCCTAAACAGAGTTGTTTTGGTGATTGGCAACAGGATGTAAAGAACAATTGAGTGGTTGAGGAAGGACACTTTGATGCTGATCTTGGAGTGTTGATTTGGCTGTACATTGGAGCTGAAATAGTGGAAGAACATTTGTTTACTTGGGGTTAATGAAGAAGACACAACAGCAAGGGAGAAGAACCAAGGCCATGGTGATCGGCCACTTCAATATCTTTATGGTAAGGGCTGTTTTCCTTTAGCTAGCCAACGTACATGGCTAAAATAATAATAAAAATAATGATCATAATAATAAAAGGGAGAAGAAATGTACTTAATACATGGTGAAGGAAAGAGAGCCACTTTAAGGGGCTAGAACCGAGAGGATTGGGTGGTTAAGTTTAAGACATGTATCTATACATGCCCATGCCATGAAGTGATATATATGTATGTATAAGTAGGCATGTATGTGTATTGAATAAGGAAATAATGAATTGATTTTTTTGGAGCGAGGTTGAGTGATATATATATATATATATATACACATATATATTCAAGAAGCTTAGGAAAATGCTTAGGCAGTCAAATGAAATGGGTTTATGTATGTATATAAATATATATAGAAATTTCATGGTAGTGGAAAATTTATTTCGGGCATAGAAATGAACTTAGAAAATTGTGATTCTAAGACTTTTATTCTTGGTGTTGATCAAGCATATTAACGAAGAGTTGTTGAAATGTCAATGAATAATGTGTAGTGAATTGAAGCGGTGCCGAGGCTTAAATACAGATTTGGCAGCTCAAGGAGGAAATTTATTTGTCTAGAGGTAAGTGGGTTAAGTAAGCTTTACTAGTACCATCTCGTAGGAACAATTAAATCCCTTTATCGATTGAGTTAATTTATGAATTAAGGGACGAAACATCGTTGACCGAGCTACTAAGGTAAGATGTAAAAGACTTAATGTATAAATTGGAAAAGAATGCTCCTTTGGCTGGAATTTTAAATATCATTTTCTATGTTGTATGTTGTAGCTGGTCAAGCCACTTATTAAATAACATGAAAAACGTTAGTTCTGAGACCTTAATACGAAATTATTGTTGTGCTAGAGGTACATGTACGCATGGTGCATAATAGACTACATGTAGTAGCAATGCATCGTGCACAAAGAGACTGTTACGAATGCGTACATGCATTTACATATAATATGTTTTAATGCAAGCTATCTTATGCATGAATTCTTTCTATGTATAACGACTTGTATGCTATTTAACTCAAAAGACTTTTTCTGGTTTGAGCCAACTTTGAAATAAAACCCAAATATTGTATAGTTAAAGCTCGAAATGTTTCTTGTCAGTATTTTGAAATTTATGAAGGTGAAGAGTTACACGAAAGAACTGTTTTTCCGATATGTTTTGAGTGCGGGCAAATCCATTGACCTTCGGGTCACTTGAGCCTATTGAGCCTTGCTCTAGGTTCTATTACCCGTCTATTGAGCTTTGTGCTCTAGACAATCAGTATCAGTATCCGCGCCTTACGAGCCTCGAGCTCTAGGCATTATCAGGCTTGTCTGAGAATTTAACAGGCAAGTTCCAGCTCTCGACTGATCAGCGAGACTGGAGCATAGTCTATGGCCATAGGTATTGTGTTGCTTGCGACACCTACTCCATCACTAGCTAGGATGGACATCAGTATCAGTTTCAGTTATCAGGGATTCATGCCTAAACTCTATTCGTATTTGTTTTCAGCGCTTTAAGGCTTTATGCCTAATTTGGATAAATTATCAGTTTTCTGTAAAGTCATCGATTTGAAGAAAATACATCAGAATTCTATTTTGATATCTGCATGAGTTTCAGTAATTTAAGGCCTCGTGCCTACAGTGATTCGACTATCAGTTTTAGTAATCTTTCTCTGCTTTAAAGTAAGTGCATTCGAAATCTGTTTGTGATCATATCATTTTCAGTATTTGAATGTTTCATGTTGATACACTAGTGTATAGAATACTATGTCATGTATATATAACATGTCATTTGCTACCATGCAATTATGTGCATATAGACCGACATGAGCCTAGTATCTGTTTACTTAAACTACTTACTGAGCCGTGGTTTTGCTCACCCCTTATTAATAACATCGCAGATCATACAAGCTAGGCTCCCACTTGGAGTTGGAGCAAGGCCTCGAGGACGACCTTAAGTAGCGATACTAGCTAGAGTCCTCCGAGTGCTGCTTTTGTTGCTTTTGAGGTATAAAAATGGATTATTTTATTATTCATGTATGACATTCAAATGCACAGTACATGCTTATAGAAATTTTGGGATGTAACTTAGGATCGTTCTGGATTATTGTAGCCATCTATGATTATCGAGTGCGATCCGAGAAGTGAATTATAAAGACTATAAGTTATGAAATGCCATGCATATGTCATTGATGATCCGAGAAGTAAAATTGGTCAATTATGAGTTGTAAATTACCATACATGTACTTGTGATGATTTTGGAAATATGTGTAGTATATAATGGAATAAACTGGAAATTGTGGATTGAAAAATGTAGCTGGATATAGTTGAGTTTTATTGCAGGTTATTAAGCTGGGGAAAGTCGATTTTATAAAAGGGGGAGTTTTCGACGTTTTTTTTTTTATGAGTTTAATATTAAATGAAATTATTAAGTAAAATGGTTTAAGAAATGGTAAATAATATGATGAATGTAAATCAAGTGAGGAATGCGAATTTAGTAGAGAGAAGACACTGACACCGAATACAAACCCCAAAGTGAAAAGAAAAATTTAGTTCATAAATTTGGTAAAGAGTAAATCAGGTTGAGTGTTAAGTGTACGTCACGGCCTTCGGGTCGTGACAGATGAAATGGTATCAGAGCCCGGTTTGTCTAGTACGTGTCAGTGTCATAAAGGTCGTTATTAGTGTTACATCCCATGTACTGTGTAATGTCTGCATGTAACCAGTGTTACTAATTTATACTAAGAATTGATCTGCTCTTGGTATAGGTATTTCTGTTAATCGAAATACAATGAGGAGAATTGGAGGCAGACCTAGGGGGTTGGCTCGAAGGTTTCCGATTACACGTTCGACCCCATCCACTGCACCTCCATCATCCTCACACCCCACACCTCCACCACCAGATAGTATTGAGGCAAGGATGGCTAGAATAGAACAAAGTCATGAGACCATGACGGCCCTATTACAACAATTGGTGGCCAACCAAGCTGGTACACAGCAGGCTACACCACCACCTCCTACACCTCCTGTGCCACCACCTACTGCACCTGCTATGCCACAGCCTCCACCACCACCGCAACAGGCACCACCTCCGCCACCTCCGGTGGTGCCACAGGTCGCACCTTTGCCAGCTGTGCCTCCACCAGCCGTACCTGAGGCTGGGAATCCGGTGGATAGAAACATGACACTCCTCCGACAATTCCAGAAGATGAACCCATCACAGTTTAAGGGGGAGAAGGATCCGGCGAAGGCTGAGGAATGGATAGAGGAGATGGAGTTCCTTTTCAAGTATATGGGTTGCAGTACTATTGAAAGGGTTTCCTTAGCTGTGTATATGATGAGGGGTGATGCACAAAAGTGGTGGAAGACCCATGAGACATTCTTATTGGCCAAGGATCCGGTCATTACATGGGAGAGACTTGTAGAGGCTTTCATGAACCACTATATCTCCAAAGCTGCCAGGAGACAAAAGAAGAAGGAATTTATGGAACTTACTCAAGGATCGATGAGGGTTGATGAGTACGAGACCCGTTTCACTGCCTTGGTTAAGTATGATACAGATTATGCTACTAATGATGAAAAGAAGGCAGAGAAATTTGCTTCGGGATTGAGACCTATCATCCGAAGCCGAGTCACTCCATTTGAGCTCACAGAGTATGAGGCAGTGGTTAGAAAGGCTCAGACTGTCGAGCAAGAGTTAGAGATTTCTCAGGCTGAGTATGGGGCAAGGAAGCCTCCTAAAACCAAGCCATCCATGGATAGAAGATATGAGAAGAGGAGGTTTGAGCCGAGTAGATCACAAGGACAAAATAAGAGGCAGAGGTTTGTTGCGCCTCGATCACAGGCTACTAGGCCTACAGCTACTACTACTCCTTTAACAGAGCCTTGACCATCATCCCTACTGCTACTCCTACATCTCAGCCTTGTACTATTTGCGGCCACAAGCATGGTGATCGACCTTGTCATAGACTTACTGGGGCTTGTTTCAGGTGTGGCAAGACAGGTCACATGATCAGAGATTGTCCTTTGCTTAAGGCCACAGAGAGGCAAGTTGAGAAACAAAACGTGCCGCAACAAAAGAAGGCCCAAGATAAGGGCAAGGGGCCAATGGTGCAGGGTAGAGTATTTGCACTCGATCAGGAGGCAGCTGATGCTTCCGGCTCAGTTATCAGGGGTAAGCTCACTATCTGTGACTTGGAAGCTATTGTACTTATAGATTCAGGTGCAACTCACTCATTCATCTCACCTGCATTTGCTAGTAGATTGCATATAGAGTCAGAACCTCTAGGCCATCTGTTACATATTACTACTCCTTTTAGGGAATCTCAAACAACTGAATATGTCTATCGTCAGTGTAAGGTCAAGGTGGGAGATAAGTACTTAACAGTAGATTTGATCTTATTGAATATGTATGACTTTGATGTAATACTAGGCATGGATTGGTTAACTAACCATCGTGCTAGTGTAGATTGCTATAGGAAGATTGTAACTCTCTCCCTACCTGAAAAGCTTGTACTACGCCTTGGGAATGATAAATAGAATGATTTTGATTTTGTTAATGTCTCACTAATATGAGATTAATTGTTTATGAAGGCTATCTCGCATTTGTCGAGGATGCCGAAAGGAACCATCCGAAACTGTCTGACATTCCAATTGTCAAGGAGTTCTCTGATGTTTTTCCGGATGAGCTACCAGGGCTACCTCCGGAAAGGGAGACGGAGTTCGCTATAGAGCTACTCCCAGGCACTCAACCGGTATCAAAGCCTCCATACGAATGGCCTTGGTTGAGTTAGAAGAACTAAAAAAGCAGTTGCAAGAGCTGCTAGATAAAGGTTTTATAAGACCAAGTGTGTCTCCCTGGGGGGCTCCAGTGTTGTTTGTGAAAAAGAAGGATGGTAGTTTAAGGCTGTGTATAGACTATAGGCAGTTGAATCAAGTGACGGTGAAGAATAAGTATCCACTGCCTAGAATTGACGACTTGTTGGATCAGTTGAAGGGTGCTCAGATATTTTCCAAGATTGATTTGAGGTCTGGGTACCATCAGCTAAGAATCAGAAAGGAAGATGTATCGAAAACAGCCTTCAGGACTCGTTATGGCCACTATGAGTTCTTGGTCATGCCATTTGGTTTAACAAACGCCCCTGCAGCGTTCATGGGATTGATGAATGAAGTGTTTAAGCCCTACTTGGACAAGTTCGTCATTGTTTTCATCGATGACATACTAGTATATTCTCGATCTCGAGAAGAACATGAACACCACCTACATATTGTGCTTCAGACTCTTCGAGAGAAAGAGCTCTATGCCAAGCTCAGTAAGTGCGAATTTTGGTTAGAGCAAATCAGTTTTCTGGGGCATGTAGTGTCAAAGGATGGTGTGTCGGTTGACCCAGCTAAGATAGAGGCTGTAATTAATTGGGAGAGGCCTAAGACAGTAACCGAAATTCGCAGCTTTTTAGGGCTTGCAGGATACTATAGGAGATTTGTAGAAGGATTTTCTAAGTTGGCTGCTCCTCTAACCCGACTCACACGCAAGAATGTCAAGTTTGAGTGGAATGATGCATGTGAGCGCAGCTTTCTAGAATTGAAGCAGCGATTGACTACAGCTCCTATTCTGACAATTCCGAATGGATCCGGGGGATTTGCAGTGTATAGTGATGCCTCTCTACAAGGTCTAGGGTGTGTATTGATGCAGAATAGTAAAGTAGTGGCCTATGGTTCGAGACAATTGAAGGACCATGAGAGGAATTATCCCACACATGACCTAGAGTTGGCAGCGGTAGTGTTTGCGCTAAAGATATGGCGCCACTACTTGTATGGTGAACGATTTCAGATTTACACGGATCACAAGAGTTTAAAATATTTATTCTCGCAGAAAGAGCTAAACATGAGACAGAGACGATGGATGGAGCTATTGAAGGATTATGACTGCGAGATTCTCTACCATCCGGGTAAAGCAAACCGAGTTGCTGATGCATTGAGTAGAAAGAGCATGGGTTTGATTAGCTATATGATGGTCAAAGAGTGGGATTTGATGGAGAAATTTTCAGAATTGAATCTGAACCTAGAGCGAGAAGGTGAATGTTTGATGGCTAGTTTGAGGATAGAGCCTAGTATTATTGATCAGATCAGACAAGCTCAGAAAGAAGATCCTCGACTTGTGGAGACTACTAGTAATATACAATCGGATCAGAACTCAGATTTCGCGATCGGAGATGATGGACTGTTGAGATATAAGGGCAGAATTTGTATTCCGGATAGTGAGGCCTTGAAGAGACAAACTATGGAAGAGGCACACAGCTCCAAATACACGATGCATCCAGGTAATACAAAGATGTATCAAAACTTACGTAAGGTGTATTGGTGGGCTGGTATGAAGAAAGATATAGCGACCTTTGTGTCCAAATGCTTAGTGTGCCAAAAGGTCAAGATTGAACACCAGAGACCAGCGGGCTTACTGAAACCTTTGTCTATACCTACATGGAAATGGGAGCATGTGACTATGGACTTTATCATGGGACTCCCGAGGACTCGTAGGAATCATGATGCCATTTGGGTGATAGTCGATCGATTGACAAAGTCTGCTCACTTCCTAGCTATGAAGGCTACCGATTCACTTAGTGCCTTAGCAAATATGTATGTAAAAGAAGTAGTGAGGTTACATGGAGTTCCAGTGAGCATAGTTTCGGATAGAGATTCTCGGTTTACTTCCCGTTTCTGGGGACACTTTCAGGATGCTTTGGGAACTAAACTGAGCTTTAGCACAGCCTTCCATCCTCAAACCGATGGGCAGTCAGAGAGGACAATTCAAACTCTTGAGGACATGTTGAGGGCATGTGTCATGGATTTTCATGGCTCATGGGATGATCATTTGGCACTAGCTAAATTCGCGTATAACAATAGCTTTCACTCTAGCATTGGGATGGCACCTTACGAGGCATTATATGGACGGAAGTGTAGATCCCCTATTGGCTGGGAAGAGGTTGGTGAAAGAAAGATATTCACTCCGGAATTGGTAGAGAAAGCTTCTGAAGACGTGAGATTGATATGTGATAGATTGAGGACAGCCCAAAGCAGACAAAAGAGTTATGCGGATAATCGGAGAAGGCCTTTAGAATTTCAAGTTGGAGATAAAGTGTTTTTGAAGATCTCTCCGTCTAAAGGCATAATGAGATTTGGTAAGAAAGGGAAGTTAAGCTCTCGGTATATTGGTCCGTTTGAAATACTAGAGAGAATTGGGGACGTGGCGTACCGACTAGCATTACCACCAGAGCTGTCAGGTGTGCATAACGTCTTCCATGTATCGATGCTCAGGAAGTATCATCCGGACCCCTCCCATGTCATTGAGCATGAACCTTTGGAGATTAGGGAGGATTTGAGTTATGTTGAGAGACCCATTCAGATCTTAGATAGAAAAGATAAGATATTGAGGACTAAGACAATTCCTCTAGTGAAAGTACTTTGGCAGCATCACTCTTCGGAGGAAGCTACGTGGGAACTAGAGAGTCTAATGAAGGAGAAGTATCCTCATCTTTTTCAGATGGACATGGAAAATTTGGAGGACCAAATTTCCTAAGGTGGAGAGAATGTGAAGGCTGCAAATTTGTACTGATTTTGATGAATAAATAAGAGGCATCAAATAAGTGTAGTATTGAAATTTAGTTGTACTTCTAATTTCCCTTAGTAATGGAGACAAGTATTTTGTTTAAGAGCACTTAGCAATACATGATTAATGCTAATATAATTTAGAATTTATATAAATAAGTACGAGTTATATATATATTAACTTAATAAAGAGAATAATTAATATTTTGTGCATTGTGAAATAAATCAATAAATTTTAGAAATGCACTCACAAACCTACGGGCAAATATGTATATAAGTGGGTAGACAATCAAAAGAACAAATAAATATATATAAGTGTAAATATATATTTTGATAAACTAAGGATATAAGTATATTAAATCAAATGTAATATACATGAGTATTGAAATATATGTATTAAAAGAATAAATATGTATTGAATATATATATATATATATATATATATATGAAAATTATAAGATAAAGAAACAATGATATATATACATACATAAATGTATGTATATATATATACTACTATCAAAAATATATTAGATGTGAGAATATATATACATATCATGTATATACATATATAAATAGATGATAAGCATATATATAATATATATATATATGTAAAGTTTATATATATATATATTTAATAGGAAATAAATAATATATATATATATATATATATATATATATATATATATATATATATATATGAAACTTGATTGGCTTCCTTAGGAAGCCAATCAAGTATCACCTGCTCCCAGTAACGTGGGAGCAGGAAATGAAAATCCAAAGAAAAGAAAGAGAGGACCGAAGGTCCTCTCTGAAAAAAAAAAAAAAAAATTAAAAATAAAAATAAAATATATAAAAAGAAAATATATTAATAATATACAATTGATTGGCTTCCTTAGGAAGCCAATCAAAATGTCACTTGCTCCCACGTTAGTTGGAGCAGGTTGACGTCAAAACAGAAAGGGGCAAAAGCTAAGCTCCTGCCAAACGAGACAGAGACAAAACCCGATCAGAAAAGAGAAAGAAGGAGAAAAAGGAAAAAGAAAAGAGAGAAAGAAAAGGAGGAGGGCTCGGCACGAAAGGAAAGAAGAAAGGGGAAAACAAAAGGAAAAGAAGGAAGCTATTGTGAAGGATTTCAAACGAGAGAGAAAGGAGAATAGAAAGGAAGAGACTGAGAGAAGGAAGAAGATGCAGTAGTGGCCAGATCTGTCCTGACCGAGAGAGAGACTTTAGAGTGACTCCGGCTGCTACTTTGGTAGATCAGTGGTGGCTCATGGTCGGCTATGGCTTGAACTTGGATTGGGATGTGGTGAAGGCAGGAATGTGAGCTAAACAAACTGGTCTGGACCCATTTCTGCTACTCAAAAAACCAAGCACTTTCGAAGGCTGTAACAAGGTAAATAAAAACTGACTTGAGTGGTGTTTGAATGATAGAGTTAGATCAGGAAATTTTCTGCATGGTTCAGCCGTTTGTGAGAGGTTTGAACTGAAATTTTGGGAGCCCTAAACAGAGTTGTTTTGGTGATTGGCAACAGGATGTAAAGAACAATTGAGTGGTTGAGGAAGGACACTTTGATGCTGATCTTGGAGTGTTGATTTGGCTGTACATTGGAGCTGAAATAGTGGAAGAACATTTGTTTACTTGGGGTTAATGAAGAAGACACAACAGCAAGGGAGAAGAACCAAGGCCATGGTGATCGGCCACTTCAATATCTTTATGGTAAGGGCTGTTTTCCTTTAGCTAGCCAACGTACATGGCTAAAATAATAATAAAAATAATGATCATAATAATAAAAGGGAGAAGAAATGTACTTAATACATGGTGAAGGAAAGAGAGCCACTTTAAGGGGCTAGAACCGAGAGGATTGGGTGGTTAAGTTTAAGACATGTATCTATACATGCCCATGCCATGAAGTGATATATATGTATGTATAAGTAGGCATGTATGTGTATTGAATAAGGAAATAATGAATTGATTTTTTTGGAGCGAGGTTGAGTGATATATATATATATATATATATACACATATATATTCAAGAAGCTTAGGAAAATGCTTAGGCAGTCAAATGAAATGGGTTTATGTATGTATATAAATATATATAGAAATTTCATGGTAGTGGAAAATTTATTTCGGGCATAGAAATGAACTTAGAAAATTGTGATTCTAAGACTTTTATTCTTGGTGTTGATCAAGCATATTAACGAAGAGTTGTTGAAATGTCAATGAATAATGTGTAGTGAATTGAAGCGGTGCCGAGGCTTAAATACAGATTTGGCAGCTCAAGGAGGAAATTTATTTGTCTAGAGGTAAGTGGGTTAAGTAAGCTTTACTAGTACCATCTCGTAGGAACAATTAAATCCCTTTATCGATTGAGTTAATTTATGAATTAAGGGACGAAACATCGTTGACCGAGCTACTAAGGTAAGATGTAAAAGACTTAATGTATAAATTGGAAAAGAATGCTCCTTTGGCTGGAATTTTAAATATCATTTTCTATGTTGTATGTTGTAGCTGGTCAAGCCACTTATTAAATAACATGAAAAACGTTAGTTCTGAGACCTTAATACGAAATTATTGTTGTGCTAGAGGTACATGTACGCATGGTGCATAATAGACTACATGTAGTAGCAATGCATCGTGCACAAAGAGACTGTTACGAATGCGTACATGCATTTACATATAATATGTTTTAATGCAAGCTATCTTATGCATGAATTCTTTCTATGTATAACGACTTGTATGCTATTTAACTCAAAAGACTTTTTCTGGTTTGAGCCAACTTTGAAATAAAACCCAAATATTGTATAGTTAAAGCTCGAAATGTTTCTTGTCAGTATTTTGAAATTTATGAAGGTGGAAGAGTTACACGAAAGAACTGTTTTTCCGATATGTTTTGAGTGCGGGCAAATCCATTGACCTTCGGGTCACTTGAGCCTATTGAGCCTTGCTCTAGGTTCTATTACCCGTCTATTGAGCTTTGTGCTCTAGACAATCAGTATCAGTATCCGCGCCTAACGAGCCTCGAGCTCTAGGCATTATCAGGCTTGTCTGAGAATTTAACAGGCAAGTTCCAGCTCTCGACTGATCAGCGAGACTGGAGCATAGTCTATGGCCATAGGTATTGTGTTGCTTGCGACACCTACTCCATCACTAGCTAGGATGGACATCAGTATCAGTTTCAGTTATCAGGGATTCATGCCTAAACTCTATTCGTATTTGTTTTCAGCGCTTTAAGGCTTTATGCCTAATTTGGATAAATTATCAGTTTTCTGTAAAGTCATCGATTTGAAGAAAATACATCAGAATTCTATTTTGATATCTGCATGAGTTTCAGTAATTTAAGGCCTCGTGCCTACAGTGATTCGACTATCAGTTTTAGTAATCTTTCTCTGCTTTAAAGTAAGTGCATTCGAAATCTGTTTGTGATCATATCATTTTCAGTATTTGAATGTTTCATGTTGATACACTAGTGTATAGAATACTATGTCATGTATATATAACATGTCATTTGCTACCATGCAATTATGTGCATATAGACCGACATGAGCCTAGTATCTGTTTACTTAAACTACTTACTGAGCCGTGGTTTTGCTCACCCCTTATTAATAACATCGCAGATCATACAAGCTAGGCTCCCACTTGGAGTTGGAGCAAGGCCTCGAGGACGACCTTAAGTAGCGATACTAGCTAGAGTCCTCCGAGTGCTGCTTTTGTTGCTTTTGAGGTATAAAAATGGATTATTTTATTATTCATGTATGACATTCAAATGCACAGTACATGCTTATAGAAATTTTGGGATGTAACTTAGGATCGTTCTGGATTATTGTAGCCATCTATGATTATCGAGTGCGATCCGAGAAGTGAATTATAAAGACTATAAGTTATGAAATGCCATGCATATGTCATTGATGATCCGAGAAGTAAAATTGGTCAATTATGAGTTGTAAATTACCATACATGTACTTGTGATGATTTTGGAAATATGTGTAGTATATAATGGAATAAACTGGAAATTGTGGATTGAAAAATGTAGCTGGATATAGTTGAGTTTTATTGCAGGTTATTAAGCTGGGGAAAGTCGATTTTATAAAAGGGGGAGTTTTCGACGTTTTTTTTTTTATGAGTTTAATATTAAATGAAATTATTAAGTAAAATGGTTTAAGAAATGGTAAATAATATGATGAATGTAAATCAAGTGAGGAATGCGAATTTAGTAGAGAGAAGACACTGACACCGAATACAAACCCCAAAGTGAAAAGAAAAATTTAGTTCATAAATTTGGTAAAGAGTAAATCAGGTTGAGTGTTAAGTGTACGTCACGGCCTTCGGGTCGTGACAGGGCCTTGGGGACTGTACCTAGTAGTGATACTTGCTTAAGTCTTTCGAGTGTTGCTTTTGTTACTTTTAAGGTATATGAAATTTTATACATCATGTTGGTTATCATGTATAGACATTATGCAATACACAGTACATGTTTATTAGAAATATTTTGGGATGTAACTTAGGATCGCACTAGATTATTATAAACTAGAATGATTATTAAGTACAATTCGATATATACTTGTGGTGTGATAACTATGAACTTTATGGAATGTGAAAATGTTAATTGATGATTTTGAGATTATGTATAGTGTATGGTGATATAACCTGTGGATTATGGAATTGAGATATGATGTTGAAAACATATATATTTTGCAGGTTAATTAACTAGGAAAAATTGAATATATATAAGGGGAGGTTTTCGATCTTTTCCTTTTGCCAAATTAAATTTTTAATTAAAACATTGAGGAAGTAAGTTGATTTGCCTTAGGAGTTAACCATTTAAATGACAACGTTAAGTTAACTCGAAATTGAGAAAGGTGGAACTTGTTTAGCAATGACACTGGTACCGAATACAAACCTTAAGTGAAAAGAAAAATTTAGTTCGTAAATTTGGGAAAATAGTATAAGTGGGATTGTTAAGTGCATATCGCGGCCTTCGGGTCGTTACACAACTTCTAGTGCATTGACAGTGTATAAAAACTATATACTGTCAATGCATCATATATAAATCCATTTTTAAATACACTACAACTCTTTATCTTTAAGGATTTATAAATGATGGATGCACTAACATTGTATAATCTCTATATATTATCAATGTACCAAAAGTTGACACCTTATTAATAAGCTCTTATGAGCAAATTAAAAAAATATTTGTATTTATTTTTAAGGGCTTGACATTTTTTTAGTTTGCTTATTGATGAAGTGTTAACATCTAGTGCACTGACAATATATAGAGATTATATATTGTCAATGCATCATATATATAACCCTATCTTTAAATCCCATTTCTAAATGGATTCATAAATAATGCACTAATATATATATATATATATATATATATATATATATATAAAGCTAAAGCAGTTGGCTCAAAGTAAAACATCCTATGTGGATGGATTATGTGATTGACATGTGTAATTTAATATATTAAAATAATAATTATCATTTTTAAAGTTTTTTAAACATAAAAATCTCTTCCTCTTTATATATATCTTAAAAATACAAAATAAATTATTTTCAATAACAAAACATCTATATTCATTGATAATATAACACTTATCTCTACACTTTTTATCAATTAAAATTTTTTATTATCTAAATAATATAACACCTATTTTGTTGTTAAGGAAAAAAAAAAAGAAAATATCCATATATATTATCTATTCTTTTAAAACGTATAAAATCTTAAATGTTATTTTTAATTATTTTAAATTGATTAAAATTTTAAAGAAACTCAAATAATAAATTATTTTTTATTTTTATTTAGTTTTTTTCTTTACTTACTTTTTATATATTCAAGATTCTAAAAAATAGACTTTCAACTCTAATTAATTAAAATAAGATTAATTTATAATCATTTAAACTAAAATCTTAAAAATAAACCAATTTCAAATATAAAATATTAACCAATAATCTGTTAATGATTAATGTAGTAAGAATTGCTTTAATTAATAATGTAGTTATTTAATTAATTTATTTAATTTATAACTTTTATTATATTTAATTTTTTAAAAATATCTTATTAGTATTTAATTTCAAATTATTTTTTTAATTTCTATGTCTTATACATCCATCAAGTGTTTTTTTAATATATAAAAAAAATTTTAGAGAATTTTATTTTATTTTTTAAAAAATGATTACAAAATAAAATCTTTACCGTGTATCGCACGGGTTTAAATCTAGTAATGTATATATTCTAATTAATAAGTAAATTAAATTAATGTCAAGCGTTTAAAAATAAATGCAAATAATTTTTTTTTAATTTGTTCATAAAGACTTGACTTTTTTTTTTTTCAGTTTACTCTTTAATAAAGAGTCAATATATAAATAATCAAGATTTGATTTAATAATTGTTACATCTTTTTAGGAAGGATTAAGTCAAAGATTCGATTCCCCATCCCCTTATACCTCCTATGAACAAAAAAAAAGAGTCAATATATAAACCATTTCTAAATATACTCAGCAAAAAACTCTTTTCACCTTTTAAAATTATCAACCTATCCCTAAAATAAATTCCTTACCCATTTCCTTACCCCTTAAATTGATGAAATATTGTATCAAACGTTAGATTGTGTTTTGTTGATGAATGAATACATGGAAGAAATTATCAAAAATCAAATGATTAAATCATTACTTTTCACGTGTTAATCTGTTTCCATCTTATTTCCTTCATTCCTTTGTAACCAAGCAAAGCCAAGGCTAGATTTTAGGAACTTGTAGAAGTCAGCAAAATGCCTCCTTTGTTTCTTCTAAATGAAGATAAATTGTGCAGTGATTCCAAGGGAAGGAGTAAGCTCGGATGAGGCAAAGATTTCGCAATACTACAAGAAGAATCTCGCAAGTTTCAAGGTCCCAAGAAGGTTTTCATTATTGATTCTGTGTCAAACTGTTATTGGAAAAATCCAGCAGAGGATTGTAGGCTGTAGTAGCGCAAGTGCTTGAGCGAAGAACATATGTTCCTTGTGCGAGGCTGCTTGCTTCGGGATATGTTACCCGCTCAAGCTTTTCGACATAGATCAACTAGTTTTTACCTTGATCTTACTTTTTCTTCTGTACCGATCACAGTATCTGTCTTTGCAAATTGCAAACTTGAAAGCTCTCATAGTAAATATTCGGTATATAATTTTAGTGATTAAATGATCTTATTTTTGGATAATTTTCTACAATAATATAGTTCGTAATGTCTATTAGCTAAAAGCATGCTTATGTTATAAAAATTATCAATATCGGAATGTAAATGAATTTTTAGTGTCAAAACCAAAAAAAAAATAGAATATTTGGTTAGGAATTTTTTTTGAAGGGTCAATGATCGTATTTTTTTTTTTTATGAAATTTGGATATGTGATAGATTATGGAGTTTACGAGTGAGTGCAATGGATGCTTGGGATACGAAATTGACTGAATTTGACTAGTGATTTGATAGACTCCCTGAAGTTGGTCACAATAGAAGAAACCCCGCTTTTACGTGGGAATTATTTTGAGGTTATTGTGAATGATTAATTCGATTTTATAAAACTGGGTCTTTAGATACATTGCCTTAAATTGTATTAGGTAGCAAAGTAGAGAAAAATGAAAATGTAAGTCCTAAAATTTTGAATTCCGCATAAATTATCGTCCTATTGCATCTTTCGGGGCACGACACCAATTTTTTATTAGTTGCATTTAAGATAGTAAATGATTATAAGTTCTGATAAAGGCGAATGAATCAGATGAGATGCTTGTCAAATTATCATTTCTTGTTGAACTACATGTCAAGTTCTTAAAGTGAGACTACTTCAAGGGAAAAAAGAAAAGGAAAATTACATCCTCTACCAACAGGGCTCCAACAATATGAAAGTTGTTGGTGGATGCATGAGCTAAAAGTGAAGTCCATGGAAGAGTATGGTAGAAGCAAATAAGGTCACTAGAATCGAGTCTCTCCATTATTAAGAAGAGCCTACCAGTTGATGAGTCAGAGACAAATTCTAATGCATCAGTAAATGTAGTTGATGATAGAAAGTATAGCTAGGATACCAAAAGTAACCACAAGGGTCTTGAGAGCAATGGGTTGAAACCAATGAGTGCAAGTTTGAGTGTTATAAGTAGGTAGGTGGAGGAATTCGAGCATTGGAGTCAAGCTTTTAATGATGATGCCATGTTCTTGGTAAAAGTAAAATCACTTCAAGTTGAAGCAAGCCTGAGCCTTGATAGGGAGCTTAGAATTTGAAGATGTTGTTTCAAACTTAGAAGAAAGATTTTGTAGATTTAGTACAAATTAGTACCCATCTATGAATTTGAAATTGAATTAAAAGATTTAAAGAGTCACGGGCTATGTTGTCATAATGAAGGTTAGAACAATTGTAAAATCCATTTCTTTTACTCCATGACTTGAAAATTTTAGAACCTCTTCAACAAAGCTTGCTTGTAAGCCTTGAAGTGCTTGGATGTGTTATATACATTTTAGTGCAAACAGATTATAATATGGCTTAAACATTGGTTATCGAACTTGCCTTGAATGTGTTCCTGGAAATAGATTGCTATTAAATGTTATCCACCCTTGCCTTATTAGTTATTTCATATTTGTTGTCCACTTGGGAATTGTTTCATTTGAATGATAACTTTTTGCACCTCTAATTGAAGTAAGTACTCTAGCAAGATATCTTCTGTCACTTATGTTACTGAGTACATGTGTTTTAAGTCTCCCTCCTTTCTTCTTCTTTTTGGAGAATAATAGAAACCTGAAAATTGATTGGAAAAAGATTATTGTAAAGAGAATCATAGAGAAAACTAAAAAATAGGATTTTGTTAGTGCTGATGAATTGTATGCCTTTCCTTCTGTAGCTTCTGTCTAAATATGTTTATGAAGGGTGAAATGTTTCTTTCAGATGTGCGCTTGTTGATTTGAATGTTCTTGGGGTTCTGATTGTTTATTGAGTTCATTTTTGTGTCACTAGCAACCAAACATTTACTTTGGTTTAAAATGTTTCCAAGAAGAATACATTTTATTAAAAAACCAAAGGGTCAACCACTTTATATTATGACAATAAATTTACAATTTACAACACAAAGAATGATAGATTGTCAAATAATGGCAAGCATATTGCTATAAGGTATAATCATGTGAGAAGTGTTAGAAATTTAGAGTATTTATCTACCGAGAAAATGTTAGTAAATCCCTTAGCCAAACCCTTATCAAGTGATAAGATTGCTCATCATGAAAGGTGTAGACACCTAATTTTGTTCGGAACTATAAATCTATTTAGATTAGGTCTTGTTTCAGTCTTAATGATTTGAGATTGAAATTTGCTTGTTAATTAATTCGATTTAATTGGGCACTTGAATTAATTTGTCAAAAACAAACTTCAAGTAATCTAGTTTCCGAGATTAATTTAAAGCTCAAATTAGTTCAAGAATCATGAAGATCGAATTCTGTTTTTCAAGATCGATTTTAAATTTGTCTTAAAGAATTGGGCTTTTTTCTTTAATTTGTTAAAATTAAACTAAGGCCCAAATTAATTGAGATTGGGTTGTTGAAGCTAAAGATTTAAGCCCACTTAAAGCATATCTTTTAAGTCTGATCTTTGAGTTTAGTATTATAAATGCAAAAAATTTTTAATTGATTTTGTTAAAATATTAAAAAAAATAATAAAAGAAAAATAAAAAAAAAAGAAAGAAAAAGGCATTGCCGGTGTCGACACTAGCTTGGGAGGCTACTAGCCATATTCAAAACTGACAACTACCCTAAACTTAGCCCTACCATCTCGACCAACCCATTGACAATGCCATTGAACATTGAAAGTCATCTGCAAAATGGATTACAATCCCTGGATCTCAGGGATTTCATCCGTTTATCTTGACTAAAAATGCCTATTAAATGGCTTGAAGGAGGCCGGAGAAAGACAAGAGGGGGCAGTTTAGAGAGAAAACCAAAAAGAGAACCTTCTGCCATGAAAGAAAAAACACCTTACCATTTTTACCCAAAACAAAACCACACTCAACAGCTCAGATCAAAAAGAAAATCTCAATTTCAGTTCAAAAATTGAAACACCCAAATCCAAGTTTGAATCACAAATCACAAGAGGTATTCAAAGAAATAGAAAACTAAAAAAAAAGGAAGCCAGTGGCTATCGAAGGCAATAGAAAACTAAAAAAAAAGGAAGCCAGTGGCTATCAGAGGCAGACAAAATCAACAATCGACTGGGCTCAAGGACACGCGGTGGCTGCGACAATTGGAGCAGGGAGCAGTGACCGCGACACGACAACGTCAGCAGGTGGTGGTGGCCGGCCATTCATTATCTAGGTTCAGAGGAGACCTAATTGAAAGTTAACAAAAATATATATAAAAAAAAAACGAAGAACAGAGGAAAGGCCCTTACCCTATAACTGTGAGTATCACGCCTCCATCTTTCCCTTTCATTTTTTCTGTCGTAGTTTACTACTTCATTTTTACCTGCTCTGTACACTCTTTTTTTTTTGTGAAAAAAGGAACATTAAAATGCATTAAAATGACCCGACAAAAAGGGTTAACAGTTCATGCTTCTGGGAAACTTAGTTCCCATAGAGTCTAATAATAACAAATAACAAAGAGCAGCTGGAGGAGATTCAAAAATACTAAAAGATTCTTCCAAATCTACTCCTAAATTTGCAAGAAGGTTTGCGCAGCAATTAGACTCCCTGTACACGTGCACAATCTGAGCATTCCTCAGTCCTCGCAACAAGTATCTGCAATAAGAAACAATAGAAAAATAAGGGTGTGAACAAGTGATATCATTCGCAACATACCTTAAAACAACTTTTGAATCGACTTCAACGATAAGATTATGGAATCCGCGGCTGGTAGCTATGTTGAGGCCGTCTCTAAGTGCCCAAAGCTCAGCACAAACACTAGTTGTCATCCCCACCTTTCTAGCAAAACCACAAATCCAATTTCTAGCACCATTACGAATCAAACCCTCGGCCCTTGCAGGACCTGGGTTGCCTTTGGTAGCCCCATCAATATTTAGTTTGAGAAAATTATCAGGTGGTGGCTGCCAACCAATTAGAGTTTGGAAATGCATCTTTGTATGGGTTTCCTTGCCCATGATAGCCCAGAATTCCCTGAACTTATTCTGTGTTTTAAGAAGCCATTTTTCTTTTGGATCATTTTTGTTTTCAAAAACCAACATGTTTCGATCATTCCAAATGGACCACAAAGCAAAAGCAAAAATGACATTCCAAGGAATGTCATTAGAAGATGATTTGCTAGCATTTCTACAATTTGAAATGATCCAGTCTTTGAAATCACCATCAAAACAAATTTGCGCTTCTTGGGGAACATCAAGAAGCTCCCAAAGAGCTTGAACATACCTGCAGTCCCTAAGGCAATGGGCAATAGATTCTTGTTCAGAAAGACATCTTGGACAGAGAGGAGAGATAGGCAAGCCTCTTTCGATGAAGATCTGTCTAGTGGCAATTTTCTGATGAAAGCATTGCCAAATAAAGTGTTACACTTTTGGAAGAGTTGGAGTTTTCCAAATAAATCTCCAATCATCTCTACTTTGCAGTTGAAGGCCCTTAGAGATGTTGTAGGCAGAACTAAGTTTAAAGTTTCCTGTCGATGAGTATTTCCAACTAATATGATCAATAGTCGAGTCTTGCAGTTGTAAAGGAATCGCAACAATTTGTTGCTTAATTTCCAAAGGTAATGGAGCAGATAAAACATCAAATTGCTAGGTTCGTTGACTAACAAAAACATCTTTGACATGAAGAGATTCATCTTCAGGGAGCCATAGCCCAAAGATGATAGAATTGAGTGGACCTAAACCTGTCTAGTGATCGCTCTAAAAAAGAATTTAAGATCCAGACCCAGGAACCCAACGTAATCCTTCTTCCATGATATTTGCACCTTTTCGCATACCTGACCAAATTGGAGAGCAGGATTTCTTTGCGAATTCCCCATTTCTAAAGTACTTTCCTTTAAGAATCTGAGCCCACATACACTCAGGTTCTGTAAGAAATCTCCAACCAAGTTTATCCATATTAGCCTCATTGAGTTTCTTCATATCCTTAATGCCAAGCCCACCTTCTTTTTTAGGTAGAGTCACAATATCCCAATTGATCATGTGCATTTTTCTGTGGTTATCAGTTGAACCCCAAATAAAGTTTCTTGTGATTTGGTTAATTTCATCACAAGTGCTAGCTGGAAGGGATGTTCCCTGCATGTAATACATGGGAATGGCATTGAGGACATAATTGATGAGAGTAGTTCTTCCTGCAAAAGAGAGAAGGCCGGCTTTCCAGCCTGAAAGTTTTTATTTGATCTTGTCCACAATGAATCTGAAGTTAGATGCCTTGTGTCTCTTGGTCAAAGGAAAGCCAAGGTAAAGTCCAATCTCTTCTTCATAACCAATCCCCTGTAGGTTACTAATGTGAATTCTCATCTCATCAGAAACATTTTGGGAGAAGAACAAGGTAGATTTTGTCAGGTTAATCGATTGTCCCGACATTTGACAAAACTCACTAAGAACAAATCGCATAGATCTGCTTGTTTTTCTGTAGATTTTTTGAGCAAGATCAAGTCATCTGCATAGAAGAGGTGCGATAATGTAGGCCCTTCTCTAGAGAGACAAATTGGTTCCCATTGTTTATCTTCACATTGTTCATGGATCAAGATAGAGAGATATTCCATGCACAGAATAAACAGATATGGGCACAAAAGGTCACCTTAACGAATGCCTCTTGAAGGGGTAATTTTTGTGTTTTGTTCCCCATTGACAAGAATTGTCATGGAGGAAGAACAGACACAGTTCATGATAAGCTTGTTTAAGGACTTTGGAAATTTAAAGAACATGAGGACCTCTCTTATGAAACGACATTCCATTTTGTCATAAGCTTTCTCAAGATCAATTTTTGCCAACATGTATCCTTGTCTTCCTTTCTTTCTTTTGAAGGAATGGATGATTTCCTGAGCAATAATCACATTATCCTGCGCCTTCCTTCCGGCTATGAAACTAGCCTGAAGTGGGTTAATGATTCTAGCCAAACAGGGTCTAATTCTATTGAAAATAATTTTTGAAATCATTTTGTAGATCGTGTTACAAAGAACAATAGGACGATATTGATTGATACTTTCTGGGAATTGGGTTTTGGGGATTAAACAAACTAAGCATTCGTTAATCACTTCCGGTATACTGCCTTTCATGAACACTTGGGAAATGAAGTTGAACACAGAATCGCCAACAAGGTGCCAGGTCTTTTGGAAGAAGATTGGATGGAGGCCATCCGGGCCTGGGGCCTTAAGGGGTTTCATATTAAAGAGGGCCTTTGTCACCTCATCCCTTGAGATAGATTTTGAAAGCAACTCTCTTTCACTATTAGAAAGATGATTGTGAAATTTGCTTTCCAAGCATGGCTTAGAATTGCTTAAGATCATAGACGTCGAGAAGAGATCAGAGAAATGTTGCTTAATAGAGATACCCTCAGCAGTTGAATGCCAATTGCCTATGCTGTCCTTAAGCGCCAAAATTCTATTTTTTTCTCCTGTGTTGGATTGTGCTCATATGATAAAATCTAGTGTTTCTATCTTTATCATTAATCCAATCCACCCTAGCTTTGAGGGCCCAAAGTTCTTCTTCAAGTTTTAAGACGTGTTGGTATTCTCGATCCAGATTTTCTCCCAATTCAATGAGCCATGGGCAGTGGTTCACTAATTGCTCTTTGTATGCCATCAAGTTTAGCTCGAAGTTTTTTCTTTCAATCAATGATGTTACCAAAAGTGTTTTTGTTCCAAATCATGACATTGTTCTTGAATGAAGAAATAGCTTCAATAATGTTGTTATTCACTTGGATCCACGTAGCTTCAACAATATTTTTGAATTCTAAATGGGAGAACCAGATTGTCTCAAAGCGAAATGGTCTTCTTCCAAAATTGGGAGGTTTCAGATTAGTATCCAAAAGGACCGGATTATGGTCAGAGTGAATTTTTGTGAGATGGTAAATTGTCGAGTTTGGGAAAAGATGTTTCCATTCATAATTTGCTCAGGCTCTATCTAGTCTTTCACTAATGACTTGGCCGAAGTAGTTTTTATTGGTCCAAGTGAATTTTTGTCCAACAAAACCAAAGTCAATCATTCTGCAGTTATTCATACAATCTTGAAAAAGTTTTGCTCTTGATTGGCAAAGAGGGCACCGTCCCATTTTCTCTGAGTCATCAATTAATTCATTAAAATCCCCTAGCATTAGCTAGGGCAGTGAGTGTAAGGGCAAAAGAGAAAGATCTTCCCACAAAAGTCATCTAAGAGCGAAACGTGGTCTCACATAAATAGCTGAGAGAATCCATTATTGGTGAGTGTGGGTGCAAGAGTTATTGCTAGAAGAAGAAACTTAGGGGTTTGAAATTACCTGGACTGTAGCATGGATCACTTAAAGAGAATATTGAAGGATGTTGATGAAAACTTCTGAGGAATGCCGTAACAACCAAATGCCACCAGAAAATCCATCTGCATCTACTCGAAAAGATTTATCAAACCCAAGAGAATTACAAATTCTTTCCGCTTTGTCACCTGAAACTCTAGTTTCTGTGATAACCACGAAGCTAGGATTATTCAATCGAACAAGATCCATGAATACTCACTTGAAATCGGAGCTTCCAGCTCCCCTGGCATTCTAAAGGAGGCTTCTCATTGGAACAAGTTCAAGGATCGTTTGGTTGAGGAGCCAACTCGCCAGTTCCTTGTTGGCCTTGACTTCCCCCATCTGAGTCTTGCATAACATGGTCAAGGAGTGGTGATGCTGCGGTAAGCATTTTGTCTCATACTCCTTCACTTCTTCTTTGGATTTCCATGCAATCTTGATTATCCAGGTCACTGGGTTTTTTATCGGAGATGTTGAGATGAGAAATGCTTTCTGGTCATCTTTGACCAACACCATTCTTTGTATTGTGTCTGTGAACACTTGAGTTAGAGATGTGTATTGAAGTGGTGGTCAATTCATCGCTGGCTTTGATTTGAACTTTGGTGCTTGCGTATTTATTAGGTGAAGGAACGGTAAAGGGTGCGAGACCTCCATTGTTATGATGAGGTTGTTCCATGCCCGAATCACCACTTCCTCGTTCCATCCTTCCATCTACGGTGTGTCTTTCAATATAATCTCTATGGCTTCCTTCAACCCAATAACCTTTGCCTCTAGTATTTGGTACATTGGATCCAAGATTTGGTGTTGAGTTTGGTTGCTTTCCTTTTTTCTTGCATTGAGATTTAGTTTCTAGGTTGTGCGAATTGTCTTGTTTAAAATTTTTTGCCAAAGAATTATTGCCACTCAATAATAAAAAAGGTAGTGATCTCACTTGCTGTACTAGTTTGGTTGTATCTCGACCACGATTGAAACTAATAGTTTCCTCTGTTTGTCTCGGTTGGGTAACTGTCATATTGTCTTGGGCAATGTTTGATGTGTACTTTGGTGCAGAACATTGTCCTGGATCCTGAAAAAATTGAGAAAAGGGCCGTTGAGCAGAGTTCATCACGTGGTCATTTACAACAGCTTTCCCTTGTCCTTGTTGGGTTGACCCATCTTTTCCTTCGGGTCTTCTCTACCCGAATTGGTCCCCTTGGTTGGCTTGTTCTTTCTCTTCGAAACAACCATTCAAGGCCCTTAAGAATCTTTCTTATTGTTCATGGATTCTTCAATCCCCTGGACATCCATATTCTCATTGACCAATGTGGTTTCAGCTACAGGTTCTGTCATCACTTTGCAGTGTTCCTTTCTATGACCAACTAAGCCACATTGGAAGCATAAGTTGACCCCTTCATAAAGAATGTTTTGAACCAACTTTCCAATTCGAATTTTTGAAATCAACGACTTGTCAATATCTATTTGGACACAGATTCTTGCATATCTCCCACGCGAATTGGCTTCTGTAAATGTATCGATCTTCAATAAAGTTCCTATCTGGTTTCCTATCCTTTGTAGAATATTCTTGTCAAACAAGTCAATGGGGAGGCCTGGTAACCGCACCCACACAGCCGTTGTTGAACAAATGGGAGTGTTCTCCGGTAGGAAACCTGGTTCTCAGAGGCGCATGGTCAGATAATGTGACCCAACAAACCACAGGCCACCATAAATCACCTTTTGAAAGTCATTGGGATTGTGGAATTGAAACAAGACATAATCTCTCCCTAGATCGATACAGTCTATGATTCCACTTGGCTTCCACTGCTCTCTGACTCTTGTGTAAAGGAAATGATAGCCGACTGATTTCCCAAAAGTCTTTACTATAATTGAGTTTTTCCATGGACTTCTTATCCTATTTTTCTCTTCCTTGGAGAGAATAGTTGGAATGTCGTCTGCTTCCTCATCTTCCCGGTTCGACTCTTCATCTACAAATGCAGGTTGGCTGATGAAGGAAAAGTGTGTGAGTCTTGATTTCCCATTAGAGACTCTTTGTAGGAAATTGAGGAATTTTGAATTCCCTGGCCATGTTCACTGGGTTTAAATTCACCATTTTTTGTTCTTTTCACACTTCTGAACTTTTGATCATCAATTTTTGAACAGTTAGGAACGTTGCTGTTTTCAGTTTGCATCGCTGGGTTTCCGATTTCACGCTTTACTCTCGACTCTCTTTTGCACGATGAATAATAACTTGCTCTGTACACTTTTCATCTAATGGCAAATGATTTACATATGGAATATATTTGTGTGGGTTGGGATTAAATGATTACTATGGGTCATCTGCATATATATTTGCTAGGCAATGGTCTTGAGATGAGCTTAGCCATATAGTGTGCACATATTTATTTTGGGCTTGTTAAAAATGGGTTGGTGTTTTAAGCTTAAGTTCTAATCATAATAATTAAAAATATATATAAATAAATATTCATGGGCTTATGAAAAGATAAAAAATGGATATATATATATATAAAAAATAAGTAAATGATCATGGGCTTCTGAATGGTGGATGAATAATTTAGTTTATGCTTTTCGGACATTAGTTGGATATCATGACTCAGATTCCATAAATATATATAAAAAAAAAAACCTTGCTTTGGACATAGTTTGCCTTGTAATTAAATTTATAAACATAGAAATAAAAAATGATATATATATATATATATAGAACAAAATAAGAATAAAATAAATCTTTAATAAAAAAATGTTTTTCAAAATTTGATCAAAGTGTTGGAAAATTTGGAACAATATTAATGACTTTGACCCTCTACATTCGATCAAAATGTTGGAGAATGTGGAGAAATTATCATTAAAACTTATAAAAGTTAAATAAAATAGAGTGAATTAGTCCAATTCAAAATTAAAGAAAGCAACAATAATGAATAATCTTTAAATCAAAAGTGTAAATTTTCTTATATAATGGGAGCAAATGAAAATTGAACCGATGATGGAATTTTTGAATTTCATGAGTGTATGATATTTAGAAAATTCTTAGGTGAAAAGATTTTCATTCTAAATTTGACAAAAGCGTTGGAAAATTTAGGGAAAATAATTTCAAAATTAAAGGTTTTCATTCTGAATTCAAGACTAAATAAAAATTATAGTGAGTAAACAAAAGTCTATAAAAGTGAAATTTTGATGAATTTCATAAGATAATTATAAGTAAAATGTTAGTTAAATATTTCATAAAATACATAATATAGAAATTTGACGACGGAGCCTCTTTAGGGAAACGAGTGTGTTTCCTTAAATACTCTTGAGGTGAGGAAATTTCCTTATGCACTCAATCAAAGTGTTGGAGGGTACCTTATGAAAATTTTCAATATTTAAATAATTAAAAAATACAAAGTAAATTAGCTAGAAATTATGAAGATAAATTTTAATAAAATAAAGAAATCCGACGACGGAGCCTCTTCACAAGGACGAGTGTGTCCCTTGAATACTCTTGAGGTAAAAAGTTTCCTTATATATTCGATCAAAGTGTTGGAGAAACATTAAGGAAATCTTCAATGTTTAAATAAATTAATAATCAAAAAAGCAAATAATGCAAAATTAATAAATTAAAATTAAAGGATAAATCTTAACTAATTTTTTCATAAAACATTTGATTAATCCGATGACGGAGCTTTTTCACGAGGACAAGTGTGTCCCATGAATTCTCTTGAGGTGCAAAATTTACTTGGGAATTCGATCAAAGTGTTAGTGAATGTCCTAAGAAAAATGTCAATATTTAAATAATTGAATATTAAATAATAAAAAGAAATTTTTAATTAAGCATAAAAGACCATTTAAATTAAGATTGCTTAAGATAAAACATGATTAATTGGTACTGTCCATCGGACGAGCGTTGTGGGGGTGCTACCACCTTCCTCATACGTAACCGTACTCCCGAACCCAGATTTTGGAACGTAGATCAATGTACTTATCCTTATTTTGAATAGGTGGCCAATCTGTTGAGAATGTCAAAGATTTGATTGGATTTAGTTTCCTTATTCAGTTTCCTAAATATCTGTCTGTAATTAGGAGTAGATTCATGACTGATTTGGTCAATGATCTAAATCAGTAAAGTGAGAAAATTAGGCTATAAATTAGTAAGGACTTTCCTATTTCTATGTATGTTTTTTCCCTATAAAAGGATTGTAAATCAGAAGGAAATATACAGACAGAAAATATACAGTTTTACCCAATTCTATATGGTGTCAGAGCCACTCTTTTTTTGTAGCTAAATTCTGTCTCTCAAATCCTCATTATGTCATAAATCACTTCTGATTCCTTGACCAGTACACCTATATCGAACCCTACTATCAATAAGCCATCCCATTCTGAAAACCATTCTGTCCAGATTACTACAATCAGGCTGAATGGAGATAACTTCTTGCGTTGGTCTCAATCTGTACGCATGTATATACAGGGGTGAGGAAAGATGGGCTATTTAACAGGTGATGCAAAGGAGCCAGCTGCTACGGATCCCCTACATGTAGTCTGGGATGCTGAAAATTCCATGGTTATGGCATGGCTTGTGAATTCCATGGAGGAGGAAATCAACTCCAACTACATGTGCTACCCGACGGCCATGGAACTCTAGGAAAATGTGAATCAGATGTACTCTGACTTAGGTAATCAATCACATATATTTGAATTAACCTTGAAGCTTGGTGAAATTAAGCAGGAAGATGGATTTGTTATCAAGTACTTCAATCAGCTGAAACAGTTGTGGCAAGATCTGGACTTGTACAATGACTATGAGTGGAAATCCATTGAAGACAATAACCACTTTAAAAAATTAGTGGAAAACAATCGGATCTATAAGTTCTTGGCTGGCCTTAATGTTGAATTTGATGAAGTAGGAGGGCATATCTTTGGAAAACAGCCTTTGCCACCAATCGGTGAGGTGTTTTCATAAGTTAGAAGGGAGGAAAGCCAAAGGAGTGTTATGCTAGGAAAAAAGGGTGTCATGGCTACCCTTGAAGGTTCCGCTTTGGCTGCTGGAAATACCAATTCGAGCAAAAACTTCAACCCTGCACAGAAGTAAGAGGAGCGTCCCCAGGTTTGGTGTGACCACTACCACAAACCACGCCATACAAGAGAAACTTGCTGGCGCATCCATGGCAAACCAGCCAATTGGAAGAGCAATAGATAGAATAATAGATCTGCCCGTGTACTTTCCACTGCAAATGAAGTCGAATCTGTCCCCTCATACCCATTTAGTAAAGAGCAAATGGATCATCTTCGTAAACTGCTAACGCCTAGTTCATCATCTGGTATTCCTAGTGTTTCTATTACAGAATCAGGTAAAAATCCTAATGCTTTCTCCTATTCTTTGAATTCAGCCCCTTGGATCATAGATTCAGGTGCTTCAGACCATATGACTAGTTTTGCTAATCTATTTTGTACCTATACACCTTGTTCTGGTCATCAAAAAATTAGAATAGCTGATGGAAGCTTTTCACCAATTGCAGGAAAAGGTCTAATAAAACTTTCTGATCAAATAAACCTCAAATCTGTTCTTCATGTTCCTAGATTAACCTGTAATCTTTTGTCAGTTAGTAAACTTTCCAAAGATTCTAATTGTCATGTTGATTTCTTTGAATCTAATTGTGTTATCCAGGACCAGTGCTAGGGGAGGACGATTGGCAGTGTTGAGATGGTGGATGGTCTTTACTACTTTAATGGTACCTTCTCCAGTAATAAAAAGGCTCAAAGACTTTGTGGTATCAGTTCAAACGATGTTCGTGAAGAAATCCTACTTTGGCATCTTAGGCTAGGTCATCCTAGTTTTCAATATTTGAAACTTTTATTTCCTGCTTTATTTCAAAACATGGATTGTTCTTCTTTTAAGTGTGAAAGTTGTGTTCTTGCTAAAAGTCATCGGACTACTTATAAATCTAAACCGTATCGTGCATCAAAACCGTTTCATCTCATTCATAGGGATGTTTGGGGTCCTTCTAGGGTTACAACTATTTCTAAAAATGGTTTGTAACTTTCATTGATGATCACACACGGTTATGTTAGTTGTACCTAATGCATGAAAAATCTGATATGGAAAAATTGTTTCAAAATTTTTATAGCATGATTGAAAATCAATTTCAGACAAAAATTAATAATTTTCATTCTGATAATGGAATAGAATTTTTTAATAAATATTTGGGGAATTTTTTCAAAGAAAAAGGTATTTTGCATCAATCTACTTGTCGTGATACCCCTCAACAGAATGGTATTGCCAAAAGAAAAAATAAACATTTACTTGAGGTAGCACGATCAATAATGTAGTCCATGCATGTGCCAAAATATTTGTGGGGAGATGCAGTGTTGACAGCTTCTTATTTGATTAATAGGATGCCCACTCATGTCTTGCAATATATGACACCTTTAGAATGTTTAAAAAATCAGTTTCCTACTTCTAGAATTCATGCTGATTTACCTATCAAGGTTTTTGGGTGTAATGCTTTTGTTCACATTCCAAGTCAGTTTCAGTCAAAACTAGATCCTCGAGTTGAAAAATGTGTTTTTGTTGGTTATTCACCAAATAAAAAGGGTCACAAGTGTTATAATCTAATCACCAAAAAATATTTTACAAGTATGGATGTAACCTTTTTAGAAACACAGCCCTATTTTCCCAAAAATCCTCTTCAAGGGCAGAGATATACAGGGGAAGAAAATTTTTGGCAAATTTCTACTGATCCTATGCCTCACACAATATTTAAAATCTCCCATCCACAAATGAATTTGCAAGCATCTCCACACACGCAGGAAATACCAAATCAAGAAAGTTGTCCTAGTACAGATATCTCACAAACAGGGGGAGAAATACCACAACAAAACTCTGAGCTTCTGGTTTATACGAGGCGAGGGACAAAAAAGGGTAACAAAGACTTATCTATCATCCAAGCACCAGTTCAGTCAAAACTTCCGAACAATAAGATTCTGGAAACCCAAGGTAACCCCACTTCAGCTTTATCTCCTTCAACTTTATCTCCTAGCAATCAGTGTACACCTGATCTTTTTGATCTTGATATTCCAATAGCTATTAGGAAAGGGACAAGAACATGTACCCATCATCCCATTGCTAAATACATATCTTATAATAAATTGTCCCAAAATCATAAAGCTTATATCTCTAGGATATCTAATCTGTTTGTTCCTAGAAACATTAAGGAGGCCTTAGATGATCCAGATTGGAAGTTAGCTACTATGGAAAAGATGAATGCTCTTAACAAAAATGGTACTTGGGAGATAGTAGATCTGCCACATGATAAGAAGGTTGTGGGATATAAATAGGTGTTTACTATTAAATGCAATGCTGATGGTAGTGTTGAAAGGTATAAGGCAAAGCTTGTGGCTAAGGGTTTCACACAAACCTATGGGATTGATTATCAAGAGACATTTGCCCCAGTAGCAAAAATAAACTCAATTTGAGTCTTACTACTGTAGCTGTGAACTTTGATTGGCCATTGCATCAGTTGGATGTGAAAAATGCATTTTTAAATGGAGACTTGGAGGAAGAAGTTTTTATGAATCTACCACCTAGTTTTGAAGAGAATCTTGGCAGTAACAAAGTTTGCAGGCTAAGGAAATCTTTGTATGGCCTTAAACAGTCTCTTAGAGCTTGGTTTGAACGTTTTGGGAAAACGATCAAAAGTTTGGTTATTGTCAAAGTCAGGTAGATCATACCATGTTTTACAAACACTCCACTAATGAGAAAATAGCCATACTGATTGTTTATGTGGATGATATTATTCTAACAGGTGATGACAATGCAGAGCTTGAGAATTTGAAAAGGACACTTGCTAAGTTTTTTGAAATCAAAGAGCTAGGCCCTTTAAAGTATTTCCTCGGGATGGAGTGTGCTAGATCAAAAGAAGGAATATTTGTTAACCAATGTAAATATGTACTTGATTTACTTGGTGAAACAGGTTTACTTGGATGCAAGGCAACAAAAACTCCCATTGAGCCCTACATAAAGCTTCAACCTACCAAACCTGAAGAAGTAAGTAACAGGGAGCAATATCAAAGACTTGTTGGAAAACTAATCTATTTATCTCACACTCATCCAGATATATCCTTTGCAGTTTGTGTTGTGAGTCAGTTCATGCATGCCCCTGGACAAGAGCATTTTGAGGCTGTATATAGAATTTTGAAGTATCTAAAAGGGATTCCTAGAAGAGGACTACTATACAAGAAACGGGAAGATCTACAAGTTGAAGTTTACACTGATGCTGACTGAGTAGGAGATTCTACAGATCAAAGATCAACTTCTGGTTATTGTATATTTATCGAAAGGAACTTAGTGACTTGGCGAAGCAAGAAACAAAGTGTGGTAGCCAGAAGCAGTGCCGAAGTAGAGTTTAGATCAGTTGCACATGGAATATGTGAAGTACTATGGATTAAGAGATTATTGGAAGAATTGAAGATCTCAAACCCTTCACCAATGAAGGTCAATTGTGACAACAAAGCAACAATTTCAATTGCTTACAATCCCGTCCTTTATGATAGAACAAAGCATGTGGAGGTGGATAAACACTTCATCAAAGAAAAAATTGAGAAGGGATTGATTTGTATGCCATATGTCCCTACTGCAAAACAAGTTGCAGATATACTCACTAAAGGATTACCAAAGAAACAGTTCGACAATTT
Source organism: Heritiera littoralis (assembly GCA_031772115.1). Taxonomy (NCBI): domain Eukaryota; kingdom Viridiplantae; phylum Streptophyta; class Magnoliopsida; order Malvales; family Malvaceae; genus Heritiera; species Heritiera littoralis. Next base: position 2,180,343 of record JAPDPK010000123.1, on the reverse strand, counting down.
GATTGGTAAGCTGGCAATGGAAGATATCTACAAACCAGCTTGAGGGGTTTGTAGCTTGAGGGGGAGTGTTGAGAATGTCAAAGATTTGATTGGATTTAGTTTCCTTATTTGGTTTCCTAAATATCTATCTCTTATTAGGAGTAGATTCAGAACTGATTTAGTCAATGATCTAAATCAGTAAAGTGAGAAAATTAGGCTGTAAATTAGTAAGGACTTTCCTATTTCTATGTATGTTTTTTCCCTATAAAAGGATTGTAAATTAGAAAGAAATATACAGACAGAAAATATACAGTTTTTACCCAATTCTACACAATCACACCTAAGTTAAAATTGATTGGTGGCGACTCCATAACTTTATGTCTAGCGATTAGATCCTTGGACAAAAATTATTACGATAGCTTGGTGACTTCACTAGGGACTTCGAGAGTTGAACCATTAATTAATCATGTGATATTTTAAGTCTTGGTTTAATGTTCTTAATTGGTTTTAAATTCTTTAAGTTCGAAATATTGTTGTTGGTTTTTAAATTCTTGAAGTTTGAAATAATGTTGTTTACTTTTGAATTTTATTATTTGTGTTATTTTTAACTTGATATATTATCGTTCATGAATTGTTTAGGGCATCTAGGATGAGGGTTATTTGTTGGTATGTTCCTTCACACACACAACACGTGCATTTGCATGCATAAGCTCTAAGTCCCGAGCTTTGTCCTCTTTAGGAGGGAGTGAGTAGCTACATTGTCATGAGATAGTGACCTCCCTATGGACTAGCGAATAACTCCCACTGAAATTGAACTCTTTCCGTTTGAGCTTAATAGGCGAGGATCGAGGTGCCTTACTAGTCCACGTAGATGTCAGTAAGGAACAATTTGGGAAGCTGTTACCCTAATGACAAAACCTGAACCCAGCATATAGTGAACTTAAGGGACTAATCATAAAATAGAGAGCCTTACCCAACCTATTTTGTAGAAAACCTAAAGTTAGGGGCACATGAAGGAACACGTTAATATAGCACCTTTTTGTGAGAATAATAAAGTGAAAATAGTAAAAATTAGAAACAAAAATATATAAAAATTGAAATTAAAAAAATGATTTTTCTAATAAAAACATCCTTTACTGAATTCAATTTTGTTTCTCTTTCTTTAATTTAGAATTCAAAAAAAAAATATCATTTGTCATCTTCATTTGAACATTGCATCATTACATTCACATTACATAACATGGAGAGTAAACGTCTTATTTTTGGGCTAGAGGACTCGAGGACATGAGAGATCAATTAGAAGCTCGAATAATTGCTTTGGAGAATAATCAAGAAGAATTTGGACTTGAGATGCAGGAGATGAAGGAGAAGCTTGCAAAAATAATGAAGATGGTAGAAAGTATGGGATAGGCTAAAGTGGTTCATCCTCAGGGATCTTTGTCACTTCCAACTCAATCGCATGTTGAATCACCGACATGTGAAGAACAATTGAATATTTACGAGACTGCTTGTCAAGATAATGTTGACATTGTCAACAGTCTAAGTGAATATCCAGCAATTGAAGAGGCATAGAAACAGATAGAAAGGTGGATGGATTATCTTGATGGCCTTACACCTAAAACAAAAACTTATATTCCTTTAGAACCCACACCAATATGGCCACGACTTAATTCTCACTCTCACCCTAATCTCTTGTGGCCACCCACCCAAACATTTAGAATAGGGTTTCCTAATTTTACACAGCCTCCATATTCCGGTCTTTATTTGAATTAATACCCTCGTCCTACTCATATTCGACCATATTCTCAACAAGCCTTTAGAGCCCATACATTTGCAACACCATCAAGTGCCTCAGTTAAAAATCAAGTTGTCCAAAAACAATCCAAGAAGAAAAAATTGCACAAAAATCGTCCCCATTCCCATCACATATGGAGAGCTTTACCCTTACCTACTTCAAATGCGCCTTGTTACTCCTGTATTTTTGAACCCTCTAGCACCTCCATACCCGAAATTGCATGATTTGAATGCAAGATGTGACTATCATGCAGGAAATGTTAGGCATACTATTGAAAATTGTAATGCTTTCAAGTACAAGGTGTAATCACTTATGGGTGCAAAGCTGTTTAATATAGAAAAGATCGTTGGTCAGAAAATTTGAGAAGATTGATTAGGGTTTAAAGGATAGGAAATGGGGATTTTGCTGGGTAGTTTTCTTTTCAAGGGGATTTCAAGTGATTAAAGCTTTAAGATGATATAAAAGTACTTTTTGAATCTTGTAAACATTTTTTGTATAAATGCTACAAGATGTTATTGGAGTTTAATTGATCTTACATGCATGTCACATTCCATATGTGCATTGTCTTTCATAAATAAATAACAAAAAAAATAATAAAACAAAAATACAAAAATGTTTTCATTTCTCGTGACATAGCAAGTATGGCTTCTAATTTGGGGTTATAACAGAGATAGCTTGGATACCAAAGGGTTTTGAGACAATCAATTAGAGATTTGGACAATGGAAGAAGTGGAAGCAGTTCGAATAGAAAGGATCCAGAATGAGATGAAAGGACAGTTGGCGCAAATGACATATTTGTTAAAAAGGTTAGACAATGGAAAAAGAATAATGGGAATAATGGGAGAAGTGGCCACCCAAGAGGAGCGCCAATCACAAAACAACCCCATTAGTTTAACCAACTTTGAGGCTCAAACATCTCTAGGGCCACAAGCATCGCCCCTCGAATGCTATATAGGCCCTAATATGCCAACTGCAGTTGGTTATGGTCAAGTCCAGGGGCATGTTGTGGATACTACAAAGAAGTAGCGAATGGAAGAAGACTTGGGTTCCCAACAAAAGATAGATCTCATAGAAGAAAGGCTTCTAGTTATCGAAGAAATAGATTTTTGAGGATCTTTGGATGCAAATGGCCTTTGCTTAGTACCAAACACAGTAATTACACCTAATTTCAAGGCAACAAAATTTGAGAAGTATGAAGGGACTACATGCCCTAGAACTCATGTTATCATGTAATGTAGGAAGATGGCTGCCAACATGCGTGATGACAAGTTCTTGATTCATGTCTTCCAAGATAACCTCAAAGGTTCTGCTGCAATATGGTATACTCAACTAGAGAGGGACCATATTCATTCATGGGAAGAATTGGCAAGGGCATTCATCATCCAATATAGGCATCTTGTGGATCTAGCCCCAGATTGATTATCTTTGCAAGGCATGAGAAAGAAAGCTACTGAAAGTTTTAAGAAATATGCTCAAAGGTGGAAAGATGTTGCTACTCAAGTCCAGCTACCCCTAACAGAAAAAGAGACTTCTACTTTGTTTCTTAGCACTCTTGAGGCACCATATTATGACAAGATGATTGGGAATGCTATAAAGAGTTTTGTTGACATGGTGACTTCAAGAGAAATGATTGAGAGAGCAATTGAGAATGGTCAAATTAATGTAGATGGTGTCATGCAAGACAAAACACAAGCTGTGTCAACTGAAGGGCAATTACCTAAAAGCTTAACCTCATACCCATCTCATTTACCTCACACATAATACCATCCAACCATAAACACTATCTCCCAAAATCCTTATTTTTGTGAGCTAACCCCGCTGTTTGGCTTTCAAGCTAATTCCTATACCCCAATAACTGCACATGCTCCTATATTTACAAGTGACTTTATAGCTCGACCTGTCAATCAACTTATAAGCAACAGAAAAAGGCCAAGAAACAGTCAAGGGAAGATTCCAATTTCAATCTCCAATCTTTTGTCATTTTTGGTAAAAAACCAATATCCGACCCCTGTACCTTTGAGAATAGCCACAAATCCATTGGCTAAAAGCTATGATCCATATAGCAAATGTGATTATCACATAGGGGCAATTGGGCACTCTACGAAAAAATGCAGGCAGTTAAAGGAAAGGGTTGATGAGCTTATCAATGGGGGAATCTTGACTTTGGAACTTATGGAGCATTGGAAGTCCACTTTGATATAGAGTTAGGTTATTTGGAGGATTAATCTAGAGGAAAATGATGATGTTAAGATTTCGAAGTCTGTATTTTGTGGAAAAATGCTTTTTAGTTTCATTAATGACATTTTTTTGAGCATAAGTCCTCACACACTTTATTTTCCAGTTGAATATGAAAAGAATGTTTCTTGTTTTTACATTAATGATAAAAATAATCATAAGAAAATTAGTGATTACTATCAAAGATGAATGCCTTAAATAGTTTTAGAATTATATCATGCTCCAATAAAGCCCAAATCGCCCAAGATCCAAACAGCTAAAATGGGGCATGAGATTTAAAAAAAAAATCATTTTTGTTTTCAATTCGGGCCATGACAAGACTTCATAGTTGATGATTTCCAAGGAAATGACTAACTTGCAAAACCCTTTGAAAAATTATTTGGAAATAAATTTGTGACAATCTCTTAAAGATTCTAGATATTGATAGTTTAATATTTGGCAAGATCATTTTGAAATTTTCAAATACATTTCCACCCAGATTCCTATACAAATCTCAAACTCTTGAAGCCCATACTTCTTAGATTTTTCTTTACCCATGTTTTGGTTGAGATTTGCCAAAAGAAACAAAGTTGACTTGTGCAACACCCTTTTTCCCTTTTTCCTTGAATAGATGTTGTGTAAATAATTGAATTATGAAAAACAGGTTCAATCATATTGAGATGCTACAGCTCAAAATAAAAAAAAATGATGAAAAAGATTGATTGTGACACCATGCGAGTGTGATATTCAGATGATTTCAAAAGCCAAAAGAAAAACTTACCCTAAGGCTTTTCGATGAAGCATCTTAATTTGAAATGACGAAAGGCCATCTTTCATCTTCCCTTCACAAATATGAAAATTATCCATTTGCTACCCCTTTGAGCCTGATAATTTCTTTCTAAATAAACCTTAATCAAGGATCACCTTCACACTTAGGAGCATGTACAAAAAGTATACCTCCAAAGAACACCAATGATTTAACTCTTTTAGGTTAGATAAGGTTTATTATGTTGCAGGACAAGTATGAAGCAAATTAGCTTTCAAATCTGGGATATAAAACAAAAAAAAAAGAAAAAAGGGATATATGGAAAAGTACAAAGGAAAGATGTTTCGGAGAGTGTAAAGGATAGATGTCCATATGAAAAGAAATGATCCTTGGTTTGATTAAGCTTTTAAACACATGTTTTAGGCCTGCTTATCCATTCTTTTAAAACCTCAAACTTTGACTTGCATTACATGCTTAAAAGTCCATTTTGATCGAATATAGGCAATTGTATTGAAGAGCTTTTCTTTAGAAAATTGTCACCATTATCTAGTTTAAATGAAATTTGAATTCTCAAATGCATGGTAGAATAATAAAAAAAAAAGAAAAGAAATGAAAAAAGAAAAAAGAGTAGAGCTCTAGGGTGAAATCCCGAAAAGGGCAGTTTAAAGAAAAAATTAAAACTCCCAATGCAACAAATACAAGTAGTGATAGATTTAGAAATATGGGAAGAGGGCATATTGGATGAACCAACAAGCCTTGGAAATCCTCAGGATGCCTAAGGTTTTAATGTCTCTTGACTACCCATCCCTTTTCAAAAGTTTGAGCCTTTTTCTTTGTACATTCTTTTCACAAAAAGTCTCAGTCCTTAGTAACTGATCTTGGCATTTGTTAAAATGCCACCATTCAAGAATCTAAGAGATTGTCAAAACTAATTGCACATTCAGATAGTTCTTCAAAAATTTTGTTCAAAAAATTGATATTTTAAGATTTTTTTGAGCAAAAATGGAACCATGGATTTTTTTGACAAATGGTGAAGCATTCCTCAAATTAAAATCTTGATGTGCCAAACCTTCATTGTCGATTTAAAAAGATTTGGATTTATGTCACTCATATTGAGAAGTAATCACTAATTTTCGAAAGGATCAAATGTCACTAGGGAAAACTTGATCCATTTTTCTTGGAAAATAGTTGTGAGGAAAAGCTTTTGGTTCTCTAACAATAAGCTATGACAAGAGTATAAGTATTTTGAATAAACAATAGGTGAAAAGAAGTTTCTATGATCATTCTAGGGCAAAGAAGATATTGAACCAGATGATGTTGTGTGTCTCTTTGTCAAGACAAGAGGAAAATTTTCAATATAAGAATGTACAAGATTGAGTGTCATGCATACATATGTACATGCACATTATCATGCAGCATTGGCATTTAAAGTTTTCATGTAAAATTTTGAGATAAGACATGTTCTCCAAGCTAAAGGCTTGAAACCACTCCAATCAAGATTTTTTAAAGTAATGAACCTTTATCAAAACAAAAAACAATTGAGTTTACACATGACAAGAGGATTTTCAAACCCAGTTTAATTAGTACCATGTTTATGAATCCAATTAAAATTGAAGCAAGATTTTCAAAAGATAAGAGATTTCTCAGTCCTCCGGGCATAATTCCAAGTCCTCCTGGCATCAATTTCAAGCCCTCCGAGCAATATTCTAAGTCCTCAGGGCACAATTCCAAGTCCTCCGAGCAATATTCTAAGTCCTTCGGACACAAATTTCTAAGTCCTCCGGGCACAATTCCAAGACCTCCGGGTATCAATTTCAAGCCCTCCAGGCAATATTCTAAGTCCTCCAGGCACAAATTTCTAAGTCCCCTGGACATAATTTCAAGACCTCCGAGCATCAATTTCAAGCCATTTGGGCAATATTCTAAGTCCTCCGGGCACAAATTTTTAAGTCCCCCGGGCACAATTCCAAGACCTCCATGCATCAATTTCAAGCCCTCCGGGCAATATTCTAAATCCTCCATGCACAAATTTTTAAGTCTTTCGAGCACAATTCCAAGACCTCCGGGTATCAATTTCAAGCCCTCCAGGCATAATTTAAAGTCCTCTGGACACAAATTTTAAGACCTCTGAGCATAATTTCAAGTCCTCTGGGTATCATTTTCAAGTCCTCTGGGCACAATTCTAAGTCATCCGAGCAAAATTTTAAGTCCTCTACGCACAAATTTATCAAATTCTTCAAGTAAATCTAAGACCTCAAGGCATAATCTCAAGTCCTTTAGGCATAGTTACTAAATCCTTCGGGTACAAATTTTAGATCATTAACATATCAAGGTTAAGTTTTCAAAGTCATGAGCCTCTTAAAAAGAGGAGCCAAGTTTATTTTTCAAAGTCGTGTGCCTCTCAAAAAGAGGAACCCAATTTTTTTTTCAAAGTAGTGTGCCTCCTAAAAAAGTAGCAAAGTTTATTTTTCAAAATCCAAGCCTCTTAAAAGAGAAGCCCAGTTTATATATATATATTATATATATATATATATATATATATATATATTTAAAGTTGAGGTAAGACAAACCCAATTTACTTTTCAAAGTTAAAAAGAGAAGTCAATTTATTTTTCAAAGTTGTGTGGCTCTAATAATAAGAACCTAATTTTTTTTTTAAAAAAAAGTGTGGTACAATATTCAGTGAGATGAATACCATTAAGGTTGAAAAAAAAAAGAAAAGAAAGAGAGATGAACCGAACAAAATTGTTGTCTATTATCTTTGCCCTATTTTTGATTCTCAACAATGTGCAAAGAGAGGCAGCTGTAGACACCTAATTTTATCCAGAACTATAAATGTATTTGGATCAAGTCTTGTTTTAGTCTTAGTGATTTGATATTGAAATTTGCATATTAATTAATTCAATTTAATTGGGCACTTGAATTAATTTGTCAAAAACAAACTTCGAGTAATCTGGTTTCTGAGATTAATTTAAAACTCAAATTAGTTTAAGTATCATGAAGATCGAATTTTATTTTTCAATATCGATTTTAAACTTGTCTTAAAGAATTGGGCTTTTTTCTTTGATTTGTTAAATTAAACTAAAGCCCAAATTAATTGAGATTGGGCTGTTGAAGCTAAAGATTTAAGCCCACTTAAAGCCCATCTTTTAAGTCTGATCTTTGAGTTTAGTATTATAAACGCCAAAAATTTTTAATTGATTTTGTTAAAATATTAAAAAAAATAATAAAATAAAAATAAAAAAAAAGTAAAAAAGGCAGTGACGGTGCCGACACCAGCTTGGGAGGCTGCCAACCATATTCAAACTGACAGCCACCCTAAACTTAGTCCTGCCATCTCCACCAAACCATTGACAATGCCATTGAACATTGAAAGTCATCTGCAAAGTGGATTACAATCATTGGATCTTAGGGATTTCATCCGTTAATCTTGACTAAAAATGCCTATTAAATGGCTTGAAGAAGGTCGGAGAAAAACAGGGGGAGGAAATTTAGAGAGAAAACCAAAAAGAGAACCTTCTGCCATGAACGAAAAAACACCTTACCATTTTTACCTAAAATAAAACCACATTCAACAGCACAGATCAGAAAGAAAATCTCAATTTCAGTTCAAAAATTGAAACACCTAAATCCAAGTCTGAATCACAAATCACAAGAGGTATTCAAAGAAATAGAAAACAAAAAAAGGAAGCCAGTGGCTATCGAAGGTAGACAAAATTGACAACCGACTGGGCTCAAGGACACGCGGTGGCTGTGACGATTGGAGCAAGGAGCAGTGACCGCGACATAGTAATGTTGATAGGTGGTGGTGGCCGGCCATTCATTATCTGGGTTCAGAGGAGATCCAATCGAAAGTTAATGAAAATATATATAAAAAAAATGAAGAACAGAGGAAAGGCCCTTACCCGATAACTGTAAGTATCACGCCTCCATCTTTCCCTTTCATTTTTTCTATCCTGGTTTACTACTTCATTGTTACCTACTCTACACACTTTTCATCTTATGGCAAATGATTTACATATGGAATATATTTGTGTGGGTTAGGATTAAATGATTACTATGGGTCATGGGTCATTTGCATGTATATTTGCTGGGCAATGGTCTTGAGATGAGCTTAGCCCATATAGTGTGCACATATTTATTTTGGGCTTGTTAAAAATGGGTTGGTGTTTTAAGCTTAAGTTCTAATCATAATAATAAAAAAAAACATATATAAATAACTATTCATGGGCTTATGAAAGGATAAAAAATGGATATATATATATATATATATATATATATATATAAAAATAAGTAAATGATCATGGGCTTCTGAATGGTGGATGAATAATTTAGTTTATGCTTTTCGAACATTAGTTGGATATCATGACTCGGATTCCATAAATATTAAAAAAAACCCTTGCTTTGGAGATAGTTTGCCTTGTAATTAAATTTATAAACATAGAAATAAAAAAGGATATATATATATATATAACAAAATAAGAATAAAATAAATCTTTAATAAAAAAATGTTTTCAAAATTTGATCAAAGTGTTGGAAAATTTGGAACAATATTAATGACTTTAACCCTCTACATTCGATCAAAGTATTGGAGAATGTGGAGAAATTATCGTTAAAACTTATAAAAGTTAAATAAAATAGAGTGAATTAGTCCAATTCAAAATTAAAGAAAGCAACAATAATGAATAATCCTTAAATCAAAAGTGTAAATTTTCTTATATAATGGGAGCAAATGAAAACTGAACCGATGATGAAATTTTTGAATTTCATGAGTGTATGATATTTAGAAAATTCTTAGGTGAGAGGATTTTCATTCTAAATTTGACCAAAGCATTGGAAAATTTGCGAAAAATAATTTCAATATTAAAATTCAAGAGTAAATAAAAATTATAGTGAGCAAACAAAAGTCTATAAAAGTGAAAATTTGATGAATTTCGTAAGGTAATTATAAGTAAAATGTTAGTTAAATATTTCATAAAATACATAATATAGAAATCTAATGACGGAGCCTCTTTAGGGAAACGAGTGTGTTTCCTTAAATACTCTTGAGGTGAGAAAATTTCCTTAGGCACTCAATTAAAGTGTTGGAGGGTACCTGATGGAATTTTTCAATATTTAAATAATTAAAAAATACAAAGTAAATTAGCTAGAAATTATGAAGATAAATTTTAATAAAATAAAGAAATCTGACGACGAAGCCTCTTTAGGAAAATGAGTATGTTTCCTTAAATACTCTTGAGGTGAGGAACTTTTCTTAGGCAATCAATCAAAGTGTTGGAGGGTACCTTATGGAAATTTTCAATATTTAAATAATTAAAAAATACAAAGTAAATTAGCTAGAAATTATGAAGATAAATTTTAATAAAATAAAGAAATCCGACGACGGAGCCTCTTCACAAGGACACAAGGACAAGTGTGTCTTGTGAATACCCTTGAGGTGAAAAGATTTCCTTATGTATTTGATCAAAGTGTTGGAGAAACATTAAGGAAATCTTCAATATTTAAATAAATTAATAATCAAATAGCAAATAATGCAAAATTAATAAATTAAAATTAAAGGATAAATTTTAACTAATTTTTCATAAAACATTTGATTAATCCGACGACAGAGCCTCTTCATGAGGACAAGTGTGTCCCATGAATACTCTTGAGGTGAAAAGATTTCCTTATGTATTCGATCAAAGTGTTAAAGAAACATTAAGGAAATCTTCAATATTTAAATAAATTAATAATCAAATAGCAAATAATGTAAAATTAATAAATTAAAATTAAAAGATAAATTTTAACTAATTTTTCATAAAACATTTGATTAATCCGACGACAGAGCCTCTTCACGAGGACAAGTGTGTCCCGTGAATACTCTTGAGGTGCAAAATTTAGTTGGGAATTATATCAAAGTGTTGGAGAATGTCCTAAGAAAAATGTCAATATTTAAATAATTGAATATTAAATAATAAAAAGAAAATTTTAATTAAGCATAAAAGACCATTTAAAATGAAGATTGCTTAAGATAAAACTTAATTAATTGGTACCATCCATTGGATAGACGTTGTGGGGGTGCTAATACCTTCCTCACATGTAACCGTACTCCCGAACCCAAATTTCGAAATGTAGATCAATGTACTTATCCTTAGTTTTGAATAGGTGACCAATCACACCTAAGTTAAAATTGATTGGTGGTAACTCCATAACTTTATGTCTAATGATTAGATCCCCGGACAAAAATCGTTACGACAAAAGGTATGGGATGGGATTACTACCTGTTACTAAGGACAATCTTGATTGATTCCAACCATATTTCATTGATGTAACTTAGGAAAAGGATTTTTTATGTTTAAAGGATAATTTTTTCATTTAATGATCTTTGTGTATAAGAGTTCAAAAGACTTTCAATCATGAATTTTCCAATGAATTTATGTATGAGATATATAAAATTCCCAATATTTCATTTCTTGGAATAGTGGGGGTAATTTAAGATAAAGACTATTCCTTACAAAGTTTCATATTTATATGCATTGTTAAATCGCAACATAAAGTAGGACTAAACTTCGTAATTGACTCATGACTTCTTTGAGTAGAGTGTTTGTAAAAAGGAAAGTTGTGACACATTATTGATAAGTCTTCCTATGCAAGTAGAGAAATGAGAGAACGCTTCTTATGGATTTTCAGTTAATCTTAAAGTACTTGCTAACATAAGATAAAGTGAAGTCTCCAGACAAAAATGCACAACTTTTTTTGAGGAACTCACAAACCAATATAATGAGTTAATATGTTTTCTTGTATCTCATATTCAATTTAAAGGTTCAAGCCTTGGCCACATTTAGACATACACTGTACATAAGAACCAATTTGCATTTCTTTAGGATTATATACATATGCATGTTTGGTAATAAGTGGGGGTTGTTGCATACATTACCAAACTTACATGTTTTCCAATTAATCATAAGTGTTTGATTTAAATAAAAGTGTTTATAAATCATATAGTTGCATATGTGTTGAGAAAATGGTGTTTTGGAAGTATAAATTAAGCTTTTAAAATGAAAAATAACAAATTGTACGTATTGACTAAAACACATGTACATATTGCTTTGATCATTTTTTTATGCCTAGAACTTGTACACAAATCAAGGGAATTCAAATACCATAAGAGGGGAATTTGAATACCCTCGAAGGTATTAAGGTTGTGTCATAACGTTTCCTAGGGCTAGGACGCTAGACATTAAACAAATGGAGTCGCCACCAATCTTTTTTTTTAACCTAGGTGTGATTGGCCACCTAATGACTCTAGGACTGGTCTACATTTTAAGTTTTGGGTTCGGGAGTTCATTTACGTGTAGGGAAGGTTATAGCACCCCTACAACGCCCAAAGTTGGTACCATTTTAATCTTGTATTATTTTAACTTAGTCTTAGTTACATGGCCTTTATATTTTATTGTTTAAATATTGAAAATTCTTTTAAGAATCCTCCATCATTCTGAATGAATTCTTAAAAAATCTTCTCACCTCAAGAGTATTCAAGGGGTACCATTCGACTCCCATGAAGAGGCTCCATCGTCGGAAGTATTTTAGAATTTTATTATTCCTTAATTTATTTTTTATTTAATTATTTTTATTATTTTTATTTATTTATTTTAAATATTTTTATATATCGTCTATTAATATTTTTAGGATTATTGGTATTTAATATTGAAAATATCTCCTAAATTTTCCATCATTCTAGATAAACTTAGGAGAACCCTCTCACCTAGGAATTCCTCAAGTGTTACTCATTCACAATCGCCTTGAAGATTCCATCATCGGAATTATTATTTAATAATTTATTAACTTTATTAATTATTTATTTTTATCTTTATATAAATTTTATTATTATTATGTTTTTATCTTTATTTAATATTTGTTTATCTTGAAAATGCCTTCTAAATCTTTATCGTTCTGAATAAATTTAGAAGGATCTTTTCACCTAAGAATTCTTCGAGTGTTACTCATTCATAATCACCTCAAAGATTCCATCATCGGATTTAATTGTATAATTAACGTTTTTTTTTATTTATTATTATCTTAAAAATTTCACTATTATATTTATTTTTATATATATTACAATTATGATTTTTTCGTGTTATTCTTTTTTTTTTTAATTATTTGGAGAATACAATTTAACCTTCATTTTTTTTTTGAAAATGCCTTTTAAATCTTCCATCATTCTGGATAGACTTAAAAGAATTCTCTTACCTAGGAATTCCTCGAGTGTTACTCATTCGTAATCACCTCGAAGATTCCATCATCGGAATGATTTTAATTTTATTAAATAATTTTCATTGTTCATTGGAAGATTTATTCTAATTTTTTATTTATTTATTTTTATCCTTTATTTTAATTCTTATTTTAAACCTTATTTATCATTATTCTTATATTTATACCCATTTATGACTACTCTTATTAAACACTTTTTACTTTCTTAACAAAACATCAAAAACGTGTACTAGCTAAAAAAAAAAACTGCATTCATAAAATATAAACAATTCTAAAGCAAAAAACTGCATTCATAAAATATAAACAATTCTAAAGCATAAAGACATACCTATGCTGTCAGTAGAATGATGGCCAAATATATTTGCTTTTAACTTTGACTTCACGTGGGCTTCAAATACAACCGGATACACACTTTCAAGCAAACTTCGTGGGGATCAAAGTCGAACGTTTGAAGCTGCTGAGCAATTTGATATTTCCTCAACGACCACCCATCATTGCCTGGATCGTGAGAAAATTTTGAAGTCGTCGCTGCTTGAGCTCCCTTTCTTCTTTGCTTGCTGTGTGATTTTTGATGCTGGCTGCCTTCTTTATGAATTTTTCTCTCCGAATTCTTCCTCCTCTAAGTTATGGGTTTAACCCCTTTTTATAGTCATAAACTTGTTAGAGTCCTAATACAACTAAACCTATTCTATTAATTATCTTTTATTTTTAATATTTTATCTATTTAATTTTTATGTTAATCCTAATCTAATTTTATCAATTTTAATGTTAATTATCCTAAAAAATCTAATTATCTTATCCTAAAAATATTTTAATTTATAATTATCTAATAAATCCTAACCTATATTACTATTTATCTTATATTAATAAAATTATCCTATTCTATTAAATATTTCTAATTTAAATAATCCTAATAATCTTAATCCTAATTTTTCTAGATGTTAATTCAAAATGTCAATTCAAAATTTACAAATTATTAGTTTTTTTACAACCCGGACAAAATGAGGTGTCTACAGGTTGTACATGTAAGTGGTGCATATGTACATAGCGTTTAGTTCATATGTATCTAATATTTAGTTAATGAGTACAAACTAAGGGTATTTGAATACCTAAGAAAGGTATTAGAATACCTAAAAAGGGATTTCAAATATCCTGAAGCTCTCGGATAGGGAAAAATTGAGGTGTACATTCAATGTAAAGCATATGCACATTCTTCCTTGAGCGTATGTATATTCTACGTTGGTTTTATGTACAAGGCAAGGAATTAAAATACCATGGGCATTCGAACACCTTGCAGGAATTTACATTCCGTATAAAATTTTAAGTTAGGGTATTCAAATACCCTAAGAGGGACATTTGAATTAATGCATAAACGGATATTGTGTTTGAATTTTGACTTAAGGAATTCAAATATCATCATTGGGTATTTGAATAACCTTTCTCAAAAGTCATAAAATAAGCCTGTTGGACATATCCTTTCATTCCAAATTTGGTGATTTCTCACCAAAGTCATGTTTAATAATCAATGGCTATTTCTTACACCTATTAGGGCTAATAAGTACTTTCAATAGCATTCATTTCAAAACATCCTTACATCTTTTTGCATCCTTTTAATCTAAAAGCTATATTACTCTTCTTACACTATCTATTTTTTAATTTTTGTTCATGTGAGTTCATAAAAAAAAATTCAAACTGTAATTTAATTTTTCTAAAGAATAAGCATTGTATTTTGAGAACAATGTTTTCTAAACCATTTGCAGCAATGTAGATAAACTCTTGTCCTTGAGAAAGCTTTTAAAATGCCTTGCCTACACAATTTCTACTTCAAGTGTTCTTCTCCATTGATAGCAGCAACCAACCACACTCAAATTTATACAACATTTTGGTGAGACTACGTTTAGTCTACTACGTACTCTTTTCTCTTGTAGTAAAATCCTTTGACTGAGAAAAAAAAGGGTCTTGAAATGCTCATATACATACACAATGAAAAATGGTGTAATGGGTGGTGATATATTAGTTTTTGTTGAAGTTTTTGGAAATCCTAAAGGTGAGAACTTAGAAAAAGGCTAGAAGAAGACTCAATCAAAATTTAGTGGTCGTTAGAGATGATAAAAGCGGTTGATCTAGTTTTCTAAGATTTGTGTTTTTTGAACTTTTCATGAAAAAACAGGAGTTTTATTGGTAAATTTTAAACCTTGGATTTGTAGAAAAGAAAAATAGAAATTTTTGGGTAGCTTTAAGAGGAAATTTAGGCAGTGCAAGTGATGAATGGCGGCCAATAATCCTTAACAGTGTCAAAATTGACAAAAAGGAGAGCTGCTAAATATACCCCCATTTTTTCTATTCATACCCCATTTTTCTCAGTAATGAACAGTGATCAATGAAGAAAAATAGGGTAAAAAGAGTAAAAATGTGGGTATATTTAGAAATTCTCGACAAAAAGTTATCGAATTTTAGGCTTTGAAACAGTCTGCAGTTGAAGGAAGAAAGAGGATAAATAAGGGGGAAGGCAGAGAGAGAAATAAAGAAAGCGGGAAAGGTACTAAATCAAAACGGTGAGTTTTGATGGGGAAGAAAAGAAGAGAAAATGAAAAAATATTTTCATGAACCAAACAGAAAATGAAATAAAGAAGAGCTTGATTGACAATGGTGGCTGGCAAGATTTTGACAGAAATTTTGGAGTCCAAGTGAAGAAGAAAGAGTCAAAGAGAAAAAAGAATGAGAGACACGACTGATAAAACAAAATAAAGAATGAAAACCCAAAACCTAATAAATAAAAAAAAGGGTTTTGCTCGTACCATGTATCGAACGCAAGCTTTCTGTGAGATTTTAAAAAATATACATGGGTTCCGTGTTTTCCCCTTTTCCAATTCTTTCAAGCCATTTTCATTGAAAAAGATGAAAACATCTTTTTTTTGTTTTCTAAATCTAGCCCATTTTCATTTTCCTTTTCTAAAATTTTATTTTCCATTTCTTTAACCAAACATGTTTGCTTTCATGTTTTCTATTTTCTATGAAAATGAAAATAGAAAACAGCTTTATTTTCTTCAACCAAACACACACTAAGGTTGCTATGAGCCGAGCATAAAGTGCAAATTTTACATTTGGGTTAATTAATTCGTAAAAGAAAAAATAAATGCAGTAGCCTTTTTGTCAATTGACAAATCCAATATAATCCACAAGGATAGGTTTTTGGTCGGCTTAGGACAAAATCAGAAATTAGGCTCAACTTTGCGTTTAGAATAGCTCAAGAATAAGCCATTGATTGATTATAACTCTAGCCAATTGGTTGAGAAACAATTATTTGAATCGAAAATGAACCTAAACGGTTTTAAGGGTTTTATTTGACACACACACAAAAAAAAAAAAGATTCTAGTGAATCAATAATGTTCCCTGTAGATCAATTAGTAATATGCTGAATAAGGATCAGAAGATAATTATTTAAACTATTTTCCTCATACATTTTGATATAATTATCCCAAAAATTTACTAAGTCGAGAGGATTATGTCCAAAACCCTGAACTCATCCTTGACCATCCTTATCCCTCTCACATTCACTTATAAATAGTCCCATCAGATTTTTCATTAGAATCAACTATCATTCAAAAAACCGTGCCATCTTGTTGTAATCTAACCTTACCATTTTTTTCATTTCCAATCACTAAAAATTCTTTCTTAATTATCCTAATTAGGGATGTAAATGGGTACCATATAAATGGATACCTTATACTACTCGACCAAATTAAGTAGGATTAGGGTAGTTAATAATCAAGTTCAAGTAGGGTTTGGGTAGTGACCTTACGGTACCTTACTACCCAAACCCAATCACAAAAAAATAATTTTTAAATATTTATATACATTTGTATTTATAAAATATTTATTATTAATATAATACGTAATTAAATTAATGCATAAAGTATTTTTTTAACATTAATTTATTTTTATGAGTTAATTTAAATTTATTAATTTAATTTTTCTTAATAATATGCATTAAAATTAATTTTCAATTTAAATTTAAAAGTCAAACTTTAATTTAATAAACGGGTTTTTAGTACGTTTGGGTAGTTAATTGGTTTTTTTATATTATACGAGTAGAATTCAAGTAGTAAAAATCAAAATATTCGAATATTTTAAAATACAATTAGGTTTGGGTATCTCAAAATAAACGGGTACCTGTCCCGTTTACATGCCTAGCTAGTCCTAATATACAAAAATAATCTCCAATCTCGATCTAATCTATCGTTTTATTTTGAACTTTCCTGACTTTTAATTGGAACTCCAACTTCACCAAAACTTTGATAACTACTCAATAAACATTAATTGAAGCGTTAAAATAAATAAATAAAACTTATAGATTTTCTTTTCATTTTTTACCTTTAAGTTTGAAAATGTATGATTTTAAAAATTATGCATTAGGTTTTCTTTAACTAGCATGTTCAGAAACACTTAAAAGAATATTTGGGACCAGTCATAATTTATGATGATACAAAACAAGTTTCTTTACGTGTGTGTAACATTATACACCTAAGAAAAAAAATTGAGTATATTTTTAAGATTTAATTGTCAAATATATCTTCCACCTTTTACACAAAATGAATTTAAACTCTTAATATTTTATTATATGCATATCAATCTATAAACTTTTATTTTCTATTAAATAAACCTTCACCATTTCAAAATCATGCAATTAAATCCATATATGTTAAATGACACTAAATTTTGTTGCAATACACACGTGACATGTCATGTAACAACCCACAAAAGCTCTCCATGTCAACTTTCACGTAGGTGTCAAATAATAATTACTGTTATTTAATAGATTTGGACTTAATTACGTTATTTTGAAAGCTTGGTATTTATTTAGAAAAAATAAAACTTTATAAACTTATTTGCGTGCAATAAAACATTGAGAACTTATTCTCATAAAAAAAAAAAAACATTGAGAACTTATGTCCATTTTGTACAAAAAGTTAAAGGTATATTTAGGTATTAAACTTATTTTTAGTTCTGTGTTACTGCTTATAAAGTAGTTCAACTTTATGTATTTTTTGGTTCTATTTTCATTTTTAATTTTAATTATACATATATTTGTTAACAATTTAAAAATATGGTAAAACTACTTATTAATGAAAAACAAGAAAATAATAAGAGGTTGAAATTATAACATAATGAGTTTTTACTTTTTAGTTATCCCCTCGTGCTTTATATCATGGATTATTAAATAAAATTACTTATTGCATTTATGAAAAAAAGCAACCGAATAGGAAATTTCTTCAACATTTTCTTTTCAAGTTCCTTTCTATTTTAAAAGATTTACCAAAACTCTTGAATCTAAGTCCAAATAAGTCCAAAATACTTTACTATTATTGTTTGTTTCAAACACAATCAATTTTCAATATGTTATACACTTTATTTTATAAAAAAAATATTATTTATAATAAATTCACATAATGAATATCTTAATAGCACTATTTGAATCTTACTAAAACCTTTAACGAATAGTAATTTTACTTTTTAGATCTAATTATATAATATCGTAATTTTACTAGATCGGATCATTATAAGGTAGTATCAAACTTTTATAATGATGTGCCTTAAAAGATTTAAGATTTCTACATCTTCTCAGTGTGGCATCAGCTCACATGATAAAAAATATATACGTCAACTTAAGGATCAAATGTTAACAATATTACGTTTTTAATATCATATATATCTGGAGAAAAACATGGATTAAATTTGTTTAAATTATTGTCATTATCGATTCCATAATTTGACTCTCTTTTTCTATTGAAAGAAACTGAAATTGGTTCCTCTACTGTGGAGAAACGTGAATCATGGAATACACACGAATGCAGAAACAGTAATTACCAACACAAATACCAATAGTTGAAGAAGATATCCGAGTCTCTGAACTGATCCCAACACAAACTCAAACACAACACAGTTTCATTCATTCAAACTGGTTTGGTCCAACCAACACAAAACCCGAAGAAGAAAATCATCAATGATCACAACTCATAACTCACTCTACACCAAGAAAATTTCCCAAATCTGCATCTGCAAAACCCCATACACACTTTACTTCTACCAACCAACCAACCAAGCATTGAACCAAACCTCGCTTCTTCTCTTACCATTACTACTGCAAGCAACAAAACCAGAAAACTCCAAATCTTTTATCCAAAAAAAAAAAGAAAACTCCAAATCTGAAGCTAGTCCAAACCCTAAATACTGAAAGTCAAGGGCCATGATAGTCTATCCATATTTACTGCGACTACTAATCTCAGCTCTATATATCTACTAAATCTTCAAGCCTGGAAAAAATAAATGAATACAAAACAAGCCAGGGTACAGTTGCAGTCTGTATTAAAGGATCTCTTTCTTCCACAGAAAACAAAACAAGAAGAAGAAACCCTTGGGAGGATGGTTTTTCTTTTTATTTGAAATATCAGTCTGTCGATCTGTTTACTATCCCTCGGATTTCGAAAAGCAGGAGATCTTTGCACTTTAATGTGGGGTTTAAGGGGTTTTGCTGTGACTTGTGAGGAATAAAATTATGATAATAAATACACAGAAACAGAAGAGACGGAGAGAGAGAGAGAGTAATTACAGCGGGCAATGCAGTGCATGAAAAGGATCCAAAACCAAAAGCACGCTGAGTATCCTTTCCTTGTGCTGAAAAGAAAAGAAAGGAAAAAAAGTGGAAACGTTGTAGAGAGAAAGAAAGAGAAAAAGAAAGGTGGGTTGTTTTAAGCATGAGAATGGACAAAAGCATGCAGAAAAAGTAGTCCTCTCCACGCGGGAACAGTGCTTTAAATTTTGGTCCCCAAGAAAGTACCATAACTAAAGTTAGCAGATATGATACGATTTGGAGAAGTTTGGAAATTAACGGAAGTTAATGAGATTTCACTATTAAATGCTGCTTTGCTATTTTTACTCTCTCAATTAAAAGAATTCAATAACTGTTTCATGCAATTTTTTTAATAGATTGGTCGTTTATTTTTTCTTTTTTCTGCAAAAAGATAAAAAAGATTGGCTAGAGAGAGAGAGAGGAGGCATCATAGCCATGGGCAAATAGGCATAGACAGCAGCATGCACGAGGCTCGAAAACACAGAGCCTTTCGCTGTCAACTATAAAGAAAGCCTCGAACTTCAAACGCTGAAAAGGGAAACCCTCTAAACACCCCAGCAACTGCTCTCACCCTATGTTCCAAGCTATCTAGCTAACACTATTTCTCTCTCATTCACTCTCGGATCAGATGCATGGGTCCCATCCCATCCTACATGCTCATGTTCATATGTTGCAATCTACATGCAGCCATGCATGATGAACAATTGATGCACCATAGCTAATATATGTACACACGCGCGGTTGGATTGATATTTACGTTTTTGTTTCTGGGACATTCATACAATTGTGGTTCATGTCTTTTTTTTTTTTTTTGATGTAAAATTGTGGTTCATGTCTTTGCTATTACGAAATCAGCCATTTAGGGTTTGCGGGCTTCCGACAGTGACCCTTCATAATTCAGATATTTTTTATATGAACACTAGTATTTCCTTTTAAGTTTTATTTGAGATTTTTTTGGCGAGTGTGCTTTTTAATTAATTTGATTGGAACTTGAAGTTTGGTCATTCTATAATTTTTAAAATAAGGCTTTTCGTCTTAAAAAGTAGAAAAAAAAAAGATATTATATAATTGATTAAGAATGGACAAATAATTAAAATGCAACACCAATCTTGACAGTATTAATCTATATAAAATAAAATCACTTATTTTGTCTTTACGTACACTTTATGTAGGAAAAATTATCTAATAACTCAACCAATGAAAATTAGAGGAGTTTTCACATATGATAAGATACTTAAAAGATTTATAAATTATTAATACAAAATTCTAACCTCAATGCATGAAATAATAATCTTTTTAAGGATTTGTTTTTGTCTGCTAACACTAACAAAAAAAAAAGCATAATGTAAGAATTGAAAATGCTAATGCATATTTTTTAGAGATTAAAAAGTAGTTGATCTTTAAATAAAATCGGGTGTTTTTTTTTGGAAGTAACACCTTCATTAATGATCAAGACTGCGTACAATCAGAGAGAGCCAGAGTCATTAGATGGTTAAGTCTCTAATTATATATTTTACATAAATATCATTTAAGTAAATTTGTAGTCGGATCCTTCAATATGAAAGAGACTTAGGCTTGACTCTGCTTAATATGATAAAAAAAATAAAAAAATTAATTAATTAAATAATTATATTTTATAATAATTTTTTTACTTTAAAATTTAATTATTTCGTTAACTATTTTTTTTTCTCATCATAATTTCCTTTTCTCATCTTTTTTTTTTCACCTACCAAACGAAATCTTTCACCGTACCAAACGAAAAATTTTTTCCTATACTAGTGTAATTTATAATCTTATTTTCTTAAATAGAGTACTTTCAAACTTAATTCCAAAAACCGGATAGTTTTTAACAATTGAACTCCATGTCAGCATAAGAAGTCCACTCCACTCCACTCCATCTTCCGCCAACCCTCCCTTTTTTTTGTCTCCTTTGCAGGTGCATAAGTCTGTACTGTTAACTGCATTCATCTCTCAATTTTTTATTCTCTTGATTAACTCCTTGCAAATCCACGATATTTGTAATCTTTCGAATTTAAATTAAAAAAACCATTTGCCAGACACTTTGAATCATTCTCATTAACCACCAACATTGATTTTAATTTCTCCTGGTTTTGAAGGTGACCATGAACTTTCTTACTCGTGTTCTTCTTGGTAGTTGCAAGAGCACATTTTAAAGGATTAGACCACAAAAGCTGATGCGAGAAAAATTAAATTATCATTGACAGTTTTGATTCATAGGACTGTGCGGAGTTTTACGAGATAAAGAATTTCCTCAGCAGTCCATATCTTGCCAATGAAACAAATTCTTTTCTTGTTCGTCAAAGCGACCAATAAGCTACTGAGTCCGAAGCAAGCCACCATGCATTACGTAAGCTGCAGAGTCAAGCATTCAAACAGAGAGGCTTGAAATGAGGCTGGTAGGCAAAAGCTTATATGCCACCACTTTAGGAAACAGACTAGAGCGGGATATATAAACAGGAATAAAGGAAAAATATGTGCTGATAATCCTCCTCCACCCTCGAATATCAAGGGGATATAAGAATCTGGAATTGAAATTCCCCTGAAAATCAAAAAACCTTTTTGTAGGGAGTTCCTCCAACCCATTTTTAATTGATCTTCCATTACTTCTTAACAAAATTCATAATGAATATGCATCTGAGCTTGTGGCCATGGCTGAGCATCTTTGTCATGTTTCTCGCAGTCAAAATGCTCCAATCCTCTCTCTCTCTCTCTCTCTCTGCATTTTTTACTCGACTTCGTTTACAATCCCATGAGCTGGTCGTGTGAAACTGTCCAAAACTTAAGTGGCTTGCTGCTGGTCGTGTGAAACTGTCCTCGACGTGTAAAAGAGAAAAATATAGAGCCAGGAATTTTTCTAGGCTTCTTGGAGTTGGTTTTGATTCCGACATGGCATTGACACTGTTTAAAAAAATATAACGTGGCACTGATATAGTTTAAAATACTCCATTTTAATAAATAAATTTAAAACTACCCTTGTTAGGGAATAAAAATTAGATTTATATATGATACACTGAAAATGTATAATTTCTATACACTATCAATGCACCAAAAATTGACACCTCATCAATAGATCCTTATGGGCAAATTTAAAAAATTTATTTATATTTACATATAAAAACCTATTGATGAAATGTCAATTTTTGGTACATTGACAATGTATTAAAAATATACACTGTCAGTACATCATATGCAAACTCATAAAAATTTTAGAACACGTTTACAGGAAAAAACTCACCAAACGAAATCTTTAGACCTTTAATAGCATTTTTCTTTCAGAATTTAACTACAAACGTGCAATGATTTTGGCATGGGCTTGTCTGCGTAAGTGCAGGGAAAGGCAAACAAATAGATCTAGAATACGGACAGTCAGACATGAAAGACAACAAGATATGTCTTCTTCATTTATTAGAAAAGATAACTGCTCGCCTGCCTGCCTTTGTCCAACCAATATGCTATTGCCTATAACAAAATCCTAGACATTCAGACATGAATGACGAGAGTAAGATACGTCTTTACCAATTGACAGGCAGTAGACTGAAAAGCCTATAACAAAATCTAGGACATAATTTATGAATCATAGGCCTAGGTTGTCTAAGACCCATGCCATGATTCATTATCATACATGAAAAAATCATGTACAGCAAACAACAAAGTCCTTTTTTTGGCCAAAAAACACTAGTCTAGACTCCTAAAACCTTACATACTTTGAATGCCTCCATCACCAGAACAGGAAAAAAAAAAACCCTATCATCCTTGCAGCAGTCAAGATCCCCGATCCAAAATGCTTCATCTTAATCTTGCAGTATTATAAATTGGAATTTGGCAAAATGATCAACCTCAACAATTATTGGATGTTAAATCATCTAACCCTAGACCTACATCAGGGTTTGCTATAAACATGTTTATCCCATTGCTGCCTTGGGAAGAAACTCCAATCTTGCCGTGATTGATACCAAGAACTCGAAAACATCACAATAACATTGAAACATAAGAAAATGACACATTCCAACTGAGACTAGGAAACTTGGTAGCGCAAATAAGTCAAACCAGGCCAACAGACATAACAGCAGGCAGGTCCTGCAGCTGCTGTTTATCCCTTTCCCAACATTATCCAATTTGATTGCTGAATTCAGATCCAACCAACTCACAGGGACAACAGATGGACAAAGATTAAGAAGAATCACATCAACAAGCAAACATCTAACCGTTCATAATAAGCCATAAGCATTCATGAAATCCTGCCAATAACTTCATTCATAATATCATATCTTCTTAAGTTCTAAGAGCAAATATATAACTTAATAGATAGATAGATACCTAAAAGTTAATTCTTCCATAAATCTACTATATCACACAAAGGACCAGTTTATGAACATCAGGGCAAGGCAGTGTTTCGCCTCGTCATCATTGAGAACCTTCCACGCAATGGCCTGCTCATAGGACACTGGCCTGCCCATACTAGATACACATATCCCTGCTGGGAGGTAGGCAAACCCCTGCAATTAGAAACACAGCACATTAGATAAATTTTTCTCAATGCCCAAGAATCGGAATAAAGGCAGTGCCTTGAAAGTGTACAGTTTAGGGACTGCCCGAAAACAGTTTCCACTCTGAATCCTAGACTGAAGGGATTAATTGGCAATCAGATGTCATAATTCTTTAAAAGGAATTTTCAAAACTTCAGCACTACATTCAACACTTGCAAGTTCTAGCAGCTAACAGTTAGAATCAGGTTAAATTAATTCTTGTTTTAGCTCCATAATCTACTTACTGAAAAAATTACCTGTTGCATGATCTTTGAGAACTCAGAGCAGAGAATCTTTCGGCCAGCTTCATCTAGAATCTTGTCCAGCATTATATCTTGAAGGGCCACTAGAGTAGTTTCAAGCATATCAAGCCCAGCCTGGTTCGCAAAGGTGAAAACCGGAGATGCCTGTAATAAAACTCCTCTATTTCTGTTAGTTTCCCTAGAAAAAATCATCACAAGAATTTTGGATGACCATGTAAAAATGAAGAAAGACACTCCAGTTTAATTTACCTCCAACAAAATAAAGACATTAATAAGAATGAATTTCCTTCAATTTCAAAAGGAGAAAGTTTATTACATTTGTTTTCAGTGAACAGCACATTATTGCATCTGAATGGTGCCAAAGTTGCTTCAGTACAGCATCATCAGTTTGTGCATCTACTCGATGGAGTTCTCCTCCAGTATGAATTCTGAAACAAACCATACAATTGCCACTCTTATTACACTCAGTCCATGAAGAGAGATTAAGATCTAAAGAAAGAGGATGAAATTCTACTTATTTTTCCTTTTCGTCTTAATAAGACATAGTAAGTACACTGTCAAAAAAAATGGTCAACAATTTCTAATGATTCATCTATTCTTTTATTGAAATGAAATAAACGCATCACGGTTCAAGAACACATCCCATTAAGACAATTTCAACAATCCATGACAAAAATAGATGGAGTCTAAGCTGAGAACCTCCGTTGGGTCAGGTTAAACCAAACAAAATTATAAAGCATAAAATCAAAGTCATACCTGTAGCTTCGACAAATCCAACGCGCCAAAGTAAGAGCCTCAGGAGAACCAGGCAGGGCTCTTGGTCCCATATCAGAGTTAAGACGGGATGGGGCAATAGCCATGGCAACCCTTTGAACAGATCCCACAACACTACGAACATATTGGCGAGCCATAACAGCCACGTTGTCCCTCAAGTGGTTCTCAAAAGTGAACTGGAATGCAATTGTCAAGACAGATCTCAGGTTATAATTGTTTGGGTCACCATCACCAGCTGGGCGGTTGCTACCAGTGCCCACTTCAAGTGTAGAAGCTAAATCCAATGTCCGAGTTGCATTAGGCCCATCCTGCAATACAAAAGTTGCAGAAACAAATACTGGAAAATAAGTATAACAGTCAAGGGGCAAATCAATGGAAAAAAAGCCACCTAGAAGTAAGAGAAGAATTACTCTACTGAATTCTTCATTGTAGGAAGTGCGGAGATCTAAGAATCCTACAGCTTATTCTGACAAAACAATATTATATTTACAGTATTTGGACTAGTCAAACCAAAATGGGGAACGTGAGGGAGTACTAGACCTGCCAAAGAATCCAACTGTTGAAATCACAAAACTTCCCAAATCATTCAGAGGATTTGTGTCAAGTAGTTCTACTTTACTAGCAAATTATGATTCTGATATTAAGTTCTAGGTACTAGTTAATCTAGATGAGCCAATCATCACAGGGGGAAACCAATTATGCAAGTTTCAAGCCATTGCAATGGATTATAATCAATTTCCAATGTCTAGACTAAAACTGAACTTTCTCCAACTCAGATTTTTTTCCACCAAAAAAAAAAAACCCTCCTCCCTATTAAGTACAAGCATGCTACCGAAAATCTCACAGAACTAGGTTGACAAGTCACCGTAACTGTCTTGGGATCCAGAGGTATGACTCGAAATCCAGATGGCAGCAATGGAGCATCATCAGCAAAGGATTCATCAATAGGTGCAAAGACAAGCTGTGCACAGGCAGCAACTGCATTTTCATCAATCCCACTGCATAGCTGCCACAACATATTTTTGAAATAGTGAGGAAACAACCAATTATTAAGATTCCAGCTCGAAAGCAAAACACAATTTCAGATATACAACACTAAACTAACCTGTAATAAGTACATATCTCGTGCCAGAGCTACATCTTCTGGTGTGAATGCATGGCCTTCTAGACGAACAACTTCCAGGAACTACAGCAGAAAAAACAATTTAACTGGAAATTGCTCAAATAGAATTCTTTATAAATGAACAATGACAGATGAGAATAATAACCTCTTCATGTTCTACAGTATGGGCAAGAGGCAGAATGACCTGGCTACTAGGGAAGCCACCAGGTCTGGCACAAGGAACTGCATAGGGGCTAGCTTTAAGACAAGCCGCAGAGTAGGTATCAACTCCATAATCAGCCCACTCTGAACGATGCTCCCTCAAAAAGCGAACAAGCAATGCAGGAGGGACATTCTGTGGATCCATATTATCAGATTTATAACAAGCTAATATACTGTAAGGCCTAATGATATAGGCTAAAGCTAATGCAATAAAAGGAAAATATTCCCATATGGAAATTGGCATCTAGGAAAACACCTGAAGCAGCATTGATGCCTTGGCACATAGTACACCTCCCCCAAAAGAAGGGAACATCGAGGTGTTGTATTGAGACACAAGAAATTTGCCTGGAGAAGAATTTATCATAATGGTCACATCTTCAACACCATCACTACCCATAAGCGACCAACCATCATCCGCAAACCCATTCACAGCATCATTAAAGCCCCTAATGTCATTTTGAACAACAATCAACAAAGGATAGAAATACAAATTAAATAGAACTGCCACTGCTGAAGTACAAAGAGCAGGTAAAATTGGAATTTTTAACTCTTTGTCTAGTCTTATTTGACTTGGTCATGCAGTACTGTAATATATATGGTGCAAAAGTCATCAGTCAGGTCTCAATACTAATTATGGTCATCGCCTCACCTGCAAAGTCTCTGACTGAAAGTCCTTAAAACAGCAGGTTGACGCCCGCCACCATATTGAATTTCTCCACTTGTCTCTTGTGCAATTTGCCGTATATGCCGCAAGGCCTGCGTGATAAAAAGTAAGATAAAACTCACAAAAGAAACTTTGATGTATTAGGTATGATCATGATCGTGAACTTACAGCCATGGTCATTTTCTGAGCAAGAATTTTGGATGACTCATAAAGCGGCCTAAGAACTTCAGGAACACTCCAAACCTAGTGTATAAAGAGGTATAAAAAATGGTAAGACAACTAAATAAATCAGTTTTCAGTTACTAAAAGCACGAATTGTTAGTCCATATCCTCACATCTAAATCAACATGATCAACAATGTGAATAATGGAGCCACCACCCTCACAAGGTCTGATTAGAAAACCACTAGGAAGCATTTCAGCTCTAATGAAACTTGAAGTAGGAGGCCCTGTAGGGCCACTGGTAGAAGATGTTAACGACCTCTCGCATATCTGCACATAATTATGAGCAAGCAAACACGTTAACAATCACCTTAAACATTGAAGATTAAGCAAACATGCAAACAGAGAAACCTTAACATCAATCTTCTGATGCACATTTAACATCTCACCAATTACAAAAACATCTCCCATCTATGTAAACATAAAATGTGTGAAACCTCTATTAACACTTCCAACTCCCCAGGGAGATAACTGTAAGAGGTTCTAGCAGAACCCCACAAGAGCAAGGCTATTTCCGTAAGAGATGAAGGGCAACAGGTTCTGTCAGAAATGGGCTTGGACTTAACAGAATTCAATATTGTTGAACAAGGAGAAACATAAAGGAAATTACAAGGACCAGTATACAACATACCACAAGACTGCCATCTTCTAAGCTTGTAGTATATCTCAGAGTCCAAAAGTCCCGTGCCGCAGCCAATGTTGTAGGTGCATAAGTCTGGTAAATAATAGATCCAGAAGATTAGCCAAGATCAAAAAATATAGTAAATCAGCTAAATGGCTTGCTTAGAATTGCAATATTCACGATAACATACCTGCATATAGATGAGCTCAATAGTTCCACCATTTCCCGTAGGAATTACACTCAATACATCAAGGCATCGACAGTCACGAAACCAAGATGGACGATCTTTGAGGATTTCTGCAACCTGTAATGAGATCCATCATATACCTTAAAATTACATGCATTCACACATTAGTCACAACAACTGTTTTTGAAATTTTTTGGGAGGATTATTACCTTAGTAGGCTCAAGACTCACAAGACCACAGGCTCGTGCTGCTACCCCACTACAGTTGCGGGAAACAGCAACAATACCAATAGAATCCGGACCAGGCTACATTATATAAATACTGAAGTTAAATTTTCAAAATAATGCGGAAATACAAATATCAAGCAAACAAGTCAGACACGCACAAGTGAAGTTCCAAAGTTATGCACAATTACATACATAGAAAAACAAAGAACACTTTAACAAGCTGTACCTTCATCCCAATCATTTGGACCCAGTCGACAGCAGTTCCAGTAGCCTTAGAGAGGAACTCTGCCAAGGTCTCCTCAGCAATTGCGAGTAGACTAGCCAAAAAGAAAGCAAGGTTCAATGGTAATGAAATTACAAATTCATACTTGAACTAAAAAAAATCCTTTACCTACCCAGCTGGGTTGTTTGCATCCCTTTGGGGGTGCTGAGGTGTTGGGTTTTGCTGTTGTTGATGCTGACCACTCATGACCACAGACTCACAGCTATTATTGTCTGTGGTCGTTGCAGAAGCCTGTTTAGAATCTTATAAGTAAGAAAAAATTTCAAGTACATATGTAATATGAAGGCATAAATTTTGAAAGACTCATCAGGAAGAAGCATCTCAAACAAACTACTGAAAAAAGCAAGATGTTGACATGTTCACAAGCTATTCTGTAATTATTGGATTCTAATTTGGCAACATAAACTTTGGTATGAATACATTAAAGTGTTGGAAGTTGGATAAATGTTTCACAGAAAGTTCAGATATAAACAAGATTTAAGAACATGACAAGCCACCGATTGCTGCCAAACAATGCAGCAAAAGGAATCATTGAAGGTATTGGCTGCCAAACATTTCAAACCACTTGATCTAAAATATAAAGTTATAAATGCTTACGGTCTGCAATTGCTGCCTCATGTATCCATTCTCATAGACCAGATGAGAGACCTGCTTCTGCAATCGATCATTCTCTTCCATCAACAGCTTATTCATGGCAGTCAGCTTTCTATTCACCGTCTGTAGGCGGGAAGCTTCCTTCCTCTGCTTTTCTCGACATCTTTTTTAAAAAGAGGACAAGAATTCAGCAAACTGAGTCACTAAATGCATAAATCCTCATTAAAACAATTCTGTATTTGATCATCAGAGCGTGTGTTTGGAATAAATGAGAAATGAAAAAGAAGACCAAAATTAGCAGTCCTCTAAATTAATAAGCATAAAGGTCAAAATAAGGCCAAAATTAGAAAATGCCTATTCCATGGAGCAATGTATGGGACAATGGACAAATTCAAATGACAACGCATCCAAAAAGCCATACTCTTGAGATATTAAGGGTTCAAATAAGATATTTTGTAACATTGTACAATCAAGCCAAATTACAAATACTGAAAGTATGATAGGACACTAAAAGAGAAGAATCCACTACTAAAGAAAGGTCTCTAGTCAGTGGATGCTGTACAGGCTAAGGCAGATACGTAAAATGCAACCAAAAAGAAGAAAAATGTCATCAAAGAAAAAGAAAAGTAGAGGGACAAAAACCGTTAAAAAGTGCCCAAAAATGGAAAAAAAACTAAGTCCGTACTCAGTAAAACAATTAAAAGGGTACTGCTAAAAATTTCAATTAGCTCTCTTTATCCTCCATCACTTTAAATCCGTGAAAAGCAAAAGTAGTAGAGATTTATGTTATTAAGACAATACAAAAGCTAGGATAAAAGTTTAACTTTTAAACATTTTTGCAGAAACTTGAATGTCAAAAGTAAATGATGAAAAACAATGAAACTTGGTGGCACAAAGCCAAAGATCTTTTGCTCAATAGATTAGCTGCCATTTTTATTAAGCTTTTGAAGAACCCAGAAAAAAAAATCGATAATCAAACAACAGGTAAGGGATGGCAATGGCATTTCCCTCCAATTTCTTCACATAATAAATAGGGCAAAGCACAAAGGAGTTATTATATTGCCAAAAAAAAAACACTACAAGGGAAAGGAGACAAGGAATGGAGAAAAAGAGGAATGCATCATCTCATTCCAAACCCATATCCTGCAAATCCATTTTTTAACTACGAAGAAAAAGAAAATAAATTTTCATAAAGATGAGAAACCAAAAAATTCTAAAAAGAAAAAAATAACAAAAAAATAAATATTCAAACACCAAAAAAACTGGGAAGGAAAAATTACCAAGACAGACCTTGAGAAGAAAGGACATCAGATCAAACAAGTATGTGGTATTAATACAATTCACCCAACAATACATTATACATGGCATTAAATAAATGAGAAAACAAGGGAAAACTGCAAAAAAAAAAATAAAAGTACTAAACAAAAGCTCTTTTTCTGCCAACTTAAACAAGTACTACATCTTTTTTCAAACAATACAAAGGGCAACGGGAGAAGGACAGTGAGTAAAAACTGACTGGAGAAAAAATGAAAATGATTCATGGAAAGAAAAAGGGTAAAAGTGTGAATAAAAAAATAACCTGCGGTTCTGAAACCAGACTTTGATCTGTTTAGGTTCAATGTTGGAGAGAATAGGACACTCCCGAATGAGCTGCTGCCGTCTCAAAGAGCTTGGCTTTGGGCATTCACTGTAAACTCTTTCCAGAGCCTCCACTTGCTCTGGTGTATACCTCACATACTTGCTGCTATCCATCTGCTTGTTATTCAGCGACTCTTTGTGCATGGAAAGTGCCATTTTTTCACATTAAAACACACCCAAAAATAACAAAAAAGAAGAGATAGCCAAAAACAAGACACACCCAGACTGAGTTTTTGACTGTTATTTTTTTTCCTTTGGCAGAAAATGTAAATGGATGAGTAGCTATAGCTCGATCCTGGCCTTCTTAGAACAAAACTCTGTTGTTTGGCTTTGGTTTTTACACTCCTCCTTGCTTGGTGGCGATGGCGGTAGTTGTGTTGGTGGCGTTGGTGCTCACAATCACAGGCAGGCTCTCTCCTCCAGGAGAGCCTCCTCTCTCCTGCATCAGATAATGGGTTTTTTCGTTCTTTTTTCTGTGTTTCTCTCTCTCAAAGCACCGAGCAAGAGAAGAGCTTGAAACAACAGGGGTCCTACGGTCTTTATCTTAGACGCCAATCTCGAGATTCTTTAGAGAGAAAGAGATAAAGTGTGATAGGCTAAATTTAAGAAAAAAAACAGAAAAAGAATTCCTTTTTAATAAATATAAATAAACAAAAAGAAAACAAAACCAATCCACAGAAATCGACAGAGAAAGAAAGAAACAATAGACGAGACTGTTATGTTTTGTTGCATAAATAAAATATTATATTTTGTGACAGAGAAAGCAAACAGAAAAGAAACAATGGCTAACTAGTGAAATTGAAAGGGCCAGGCCAGGTGAGCTTCATTTTGCTTTTGCCTTTGCCTGTTTTCTCTTTTGCCTCTTTTTCTGCTTAAAACAAACTATTCACTGATCAGTAATCTCTGTTTCTTATAACAACAATTAATAAATAATAAATGCAAATCTTCTAATGAAAAAAAAGTACTTTCCTGTTCTGATTATAATAAAAGAGAAAAAAAAGAAATGAGAGGCTGATATTTTATCATATATATGTATGAAATGCATTTAGCTCTCTCTTTCTTTCACTAATTAAAAAATTCAATACTTCCAAAAATGAGAAGATTTTAATGAAATATATACTTTCTCTTTCTAGCATCACTGTAGTGTCAGTACTTTCTCTCTTTTTGATGCATGCGTGCATGCATGTGATAATATATGTATGCATGAATACGAATTCATGCATAGCATGATTTTTGTATGATGTATAAAAGGACGCATCATGCATCTGAAAACAGTGTCAGTGCCGTAGGCATGCATGACATGTTCCATGTGAGAAGTGAAAAGTGACAAAAAAGATCGACAAATTTTACTTTTTCTCTCAACTTTAAGCCTGATTGCGGGTCCGGGTGAGTTGAGCCAACCCAGGACTCGGATCCGACAAAGATGCGCCAATAAATAATCATTTATCAAATTTTTTTTTATAAAGATCAAAAAAAAAATTGAAATTTGGACTTAAATTCTTTTAAATAAAGGCAATAAATTTTGGGTTAAGTCTTAATTGCTCTTTTTGGTTTCTCTTTATATTATTGTGTTTGAACTTTCGAAATATGGATGCCGATTTTATTTTAATTCGATAAAAAAATAGATCTTTTTAGACGACTCTAGATACAAAAGAATTTTTCTAAATTAATATTTTTAGGATTCAAATATTGAGTATTAATTAAAAGGGTTATTAATTTATAAGGTTTTACCTTATAAACTATCATTATCTTAAAAGAATTTATCTGTTTAACTTTTACATTATTTAGACCCCTTTAATAACTTTATGACTTTCAATTTTCATAAAAATCTCTTTACAAATATATTTTTTTAATATATTTTATACTTTTTTAGTTCTTCAAATAAAAAATCTTAAATATGGTAATTTTTTATAAATTAACATTTTGAAGTGCTTTTTAGTTCTTAAATATTATTTAATATATTTTGTACTTTATCAAATTATTATTTTATACGATAATTGAGAATGAAATTTTACATTAGGTTTTAAAACAAAATTATTAATTATTGTGATAAAAAAGTTTATTAATTTTTTATATTAACCCAAGTTGGGACCATATTTTTTTATTAATTTAAAAGAGTAAAATAACAATTTTAAAGATAGAATTTCATCGCTAAAAGCCTTTGGTGATAAATTTGTATTTTTTTTTTCATTTAACAACGAGAAACGAATTTTTTTTTCATGAAATTCTTTCTCTAAAAGCTTTTAAAAACGAAATTTTGCTTTTTTTTTCATCTTTTTTAACTTAAAATAATAATTTTAAAGAGGGAATTTCAACAACAGATTTGTATTTTTTATTCATTTTTGTGTAAAGATAAAAATAGAAAAAGTTTAGGACAAAATTTCGTCACTAATATAGTTAGCAACAAAATTTTTTATTTTTTTATTTTCTTAAATTTGCAAAATGAAAATAAAAAATAACCTTATTTGCAATTGAATTTCATTGCCAATAAAAAAATCTGCTTTTAAATTGGCAACAGAATGCATTAATGGCGACAGATTACTTTTTAGCGACTGCAATTTTTGAGACAGAATTTGCAACAAAAAATTTCATTCCAATTCATTGTTAAAATTGAATTGCAACGAAAATTCAAGATTAGCGACATAATTTCTGTTGCAAATTCCATCGCTATTGGTGCAGAATCTTGTAGTTATATTTGACCCATTTGTATGTCTTCCTTTCTCATTTCTATTTTATACTTGTTATGACGGAGCATTTTCTAGAAAGGCAATTGATTCTCCTCTAACACTTTTGAGGTGACAGAAGTTTTTAAGACTGGACCCAAATTGATGGAAATGTCTTGGAGAATGTTATATTCTTAATATTTAGGTATCGGAATTAATAACAATCAAAGGCACTAGTTGTTACCATCTAAGATAGGCATTGTAATGGTGCCTAACACATTCCCAACACGTAACCATAGTCTCAAACCTAGAATCTTTGTACATAAACCAGTGTCAATCTTTTAGGAACCCTTAGTGGAGCTTAGGGTGTCCTTAAGTGACCAGTCACACCCAAAAAGTGTTGGTGTATGCTTTGAATCAACTCACTTGGTATGAAGCATCGTGCCACAGCCATATATGTCTACTTATGGTAAGTAACGTACTATTTGATAGACAATAAGGATTATTATTAGTCATTAAATGAGGTGAAAGCTTAAAAACTATATAAGCCCTGAAAGGGAATTATAAACTAAACAAGTGGTTGGAAGAAGTAGACTTCTTCTCCAGGTGCTTGGACAGAGTTCGAGTCTTGGAGTCCTCATTGTTGGGAGAGCTTTACCGTTTACCACTCTCAGCCCGAACAAGATTAATCTCAAACCGTAAAACGGATGAGGATACCTGTGCTTACAAAAAAAAAATGATTACAATTATGAAAATCTCTATGCATCGAAGTTTTATTTCTAATATAAAATCTTGGTCATTGTACTATCAAGATAATGTATGAACTCAAAGATTGGCACATGCTAAGCTTTTTTACCCTTCCGGAAGCAACCAATCTCATAGGTACATGTACTTACACAAAAAAAAATGATTACAATTATGAAAATCTCTATGCATCAAAGTTTTGTTTCTAATATAAAATCTTGGTCATTGTACTATCAAGATAATGTATGAACTCAAAGATTGGCACATGCTAAGCTTTCTTACCCTTCCGGAAGTAACCAATCTCATAGGTTGAAATATAAAGATATTTGAGGATAGCATTTGGGTACTTATTAAATAATAAGTTCACTGAATATTAAGGACATTACCATTGTGCAAAACAATAACCAATCGACATGCTCATAGAAAATCGATGCCCAATCGACAAAATTGAATAGCCGATGAACATAACTCGAAATAGCTAAATCATCTCAGTTTCAGTCGAAAGGGAATACTCAATTTATGCCCACCCTCTAGATATGCCCACCTTTTTCTTCCAAAAATACTAACATATTGTTATAGATGACATTATCTCATTTTGTTTAAACTTTCTTAATAGCCATTCCACCTTGCATGATATCGAAAAAATCCTATATTCTCCCAATTCCAAAAATTATAAATCCTAAGGATATGATACATCATTGCCTTATAAATCTATGAATGTTATCTACAACATAATTGAAAAAGTCTTAGTAAACAGAATGAAACAGATTTTCCCCCAATGTATTAGTGAATTCCAAATTGCTTTGTTCCAGTGCAATATATTATTGATAATATTTTGATTGCTTACAAACTTATGCATACTCTTAGGCTCAAACAAAATAGGGGGAATTACTGTTTTGCTCCAAAGCTAAACATGAATAACGCCTATGATATAGTGAAGTTTTCCTTTTTAAAAGTTATTATGAGAAAATTGGGAATTGATAATATATGGTTTCTATCATTATGCATTATGTTTCAACTGTTTCATTTTCAATTGTTATAAATGATAATGTAACCAATAGTGTATGCCCTAGTAGAGGATTCCAATAAGGTGTTCATCTATCACCTTATCTCTTCTTATGTTGTAATGAAGGTTTGTTAGTATTACTATCTAAATCCTAAAGAAATGATGATATCCAAGGAGTGCAAGCTAACAAATAATGTCCCAAGGTTACTCATCTTTGGTCCCAATACTAATGCCACAAAAAAGGAAGAATTACAACATTTAATTGGACTTCATGTAGTTACCAATCTAGGGAAGTATTTAGGTTTGTCGACAATGGTGGGGAGAGGTAGAAGGAAAGCATTCAAGGAAATTAATAAGGTGTAAAACAAAATAAAATATTGGTTTGGGAGATTTTTATCTCATGAAAAAATTGAAATATTTTGGGTTTGGGTCATTTAGGGTTCAAATCAAATTGGGTTTGAGTCAATTTGAATTTAGGTTAATTTGAGTTCGAATCAATTCAGGTTCAAATCAAGTTGGGTTTTGGTCGAGCAAGCAAATTTTTCAAGTTATGTTATTTTTGCCAACTTTAGTGTGATATGTTCAGTATGGAGATGAATTGGAATTATATTTTTAAGAATCACATGGCTCATAAATTATATTTTTCTTTTTGCATGACCTATGATACTAAATATTATAATAAACTATTACAAATATTTTTAATTCCTTTTATTTTTTTTTTCATGAAATAATTGGAGGCATTAAGTGTAATTGATGTTGTGATGAATTGGTCGACGGTCATTGTAATAATTCTATATTAGCTCTTCCAAAATTTTGTTTATGGTCAGATGTTGACAAATGCTTCATAAAAGTAAACTTTTAAGTTTGACTAGATGCAAAAAAAATATAATGCTCATATTATTTAAAAGAATTATATTCTTAATAAAATATAATAATTTGACCTTTAATTATGACATTTAAGTAGTTACTATTATTCTTAAATTTAAGTTTTTGAGTCATTTCTGGTTTGAGTTAATATGGGTTTGAATTAATTTTAGTTTTAGTCAATTTGGGTTCGAATAAGGTCGAGTTTTAAAAAAAATTTGAATTTAGATCAATATGGGTTTCAATCAATTCTTGTTCAGGTCAATATGAATTCAGATCAAGTTGAGTTTGGGTTTGATATGAATTTGGATTAATTTGAATTCATATCAATTCGGATTCAAATTAGATCAAGTTTAAGTTATTGACTTTTTTAATCAAATCGGATCGATTGAGTTTAGATTAAAACAATCGAGTCAAGTAAATTTTGCCCACCTCTAACTAAAACCATAACGAGAACACCTCACTTAAAATTAAGCTCAGTGTTTGCTCTAATAAACCCTTTTTTATAAACTTATATAGTAGACTTACTGTGAGTATTAAAGTATAAATGTAAAAAATATAAGCTTAATAGCCAAATAGACCCTCAACCTTTAGCATAAAATGAATTTAAGTCCTCAACGTTTTATTGCGTGAAAATGGGTCCATAAACTTTTATTTCATTGTAAATAAACGTTCAACCTTTTAAAATTATGCAATTAAGTCTAAATCTGTTAAATAACACTAACTTCCGTTAGTATTGCACACGTGACATGCCACGTGGCAGCCAATTAAGCTATCAATGTCAGCTTTCACGTTAGATGTCCAAACGACAGTTAGTGTCATTTACAGATTTGGACTTAATTGCATAATTTTAAAAAGTTGAGGGTTTATTTACAATAAAATAAAATTTTATGGATTGATTCCCACTCAATAAAATGTTGAGAGCTTAATTTCATTTTATGCTAAAGGTTGAGGGTTTATTTGGTTATTAAGCCAAAAATATATATATATTTTCTAGAGATAAATCTCTTTATTGCAGTTAAATCTAAGCATGAAAAAGCCTAGTATAGAACTTCTGTTGCTAAGATCGACCATCACCAACCAACCTTTTGGTAACAAATGAAAATGTTTCCCACCTCCATGCCTTGAATCAGAAGAATCCAAGAGAGAGAGTAAAAATTTGAATGACTGTTTTCCGCTTTGGATGCTTTCAAGATAGAGAAACACTTTATGACAAATGTCAACCTTGTGAAATCTAAAGTCAATTGCTTTTTTCTTTTTTTTTTTTTGCCCTCTGAAAACATGTGGATAGTAGTACAATTTATGGGTTATGATGGAGTTGAAGGAGGAGTCAATGGTTAGCTACACAAACTCACTTGGTGTCTTCTTGTCTCCCCCTCACCCATATGATCATGAGGCTCTTTCCTTTTTAATCTTTTGGATGAGAGAAGGGCACACAAAATGAAGGCCTTGGGACATGGTTTGCCCCACCATTGGAGGTTGGGGCACCTCCACTTTCACATTGCGTGACATTGAAAAATTTACAAACACATGGTAGGCTCTTTCCAGCCTTCTCCAAGGGCCCCAGCTAGCACCCTGCTTGCCTGCCTGGCAGCCTGCATCCATAGTCCAAACCCAAAAGAGAAGAGAGGGGAGGCCGAGGGGTGACCCCATTTCTTGTCATGCACCAAAAGAGAGAATGTTAGCCAGCAATTAGCCTCCACAAATTTGACCCCACCATGCACATTTCTCACTCTAGAATTGTGTGCCTTTGCTTTGCTTCCATTTTACATTTCTCATTCATTCCTTGTTTATGGGTATTATTTTATTTGAGGTGCTGTTGGGGGTCCATTTGACATGCATGATAAAAGGTGTAAAGGTGCCCTCTGATGGTGCAGGCCCTGCAGCCTGGCCTGCGTTGTGCCAATGCCATGTATATCTTCTTAATTCCCTGCTTGTTTGCTACTTTGCTATGATTAGGATTGGTATTAAAGTATTATGTATGAATTTTATTTGTCAACACCTTTGGAAAAGGACAGGGAGAAGGAGGGTAGGATTTCTTGGCATGGGGGTTTAAACATTTAATGCCAAGCCATTAATGATGATATACATGATACATGCATATACATGTTGCCAACAAGGCAGAATCATCACGATTCATGCATGCATCAACACATCTTTTTTGTTAATGTTTATACTTTTTACATATGGAGACGACGAAGGAGAGAACACAGGCATGAAGCATTGATGTATACTGTTTTCCGATTCAACTTCAATTTCCGCTATATACATATGGATGCATTGAGTTTCTGTGGAATAATAACCCATATTGATGGTTCTGTCTTTTTGCTTTTCTCAAAGCCAATGTTTAAGTAATAAGCAAATTAACTTATCAAAATTTGATTAATTTGGCTCAATTAAGTTGATTTCAGATTTAAGTTAGCTTCTTAGATTGGTTTATTCAGTTAACTTAATGTTTAAAAATACAAATCAAACCGATTGATGAAATAGATAACCTTTTTAAATATATTTACATAAAATAGATAATTAATATTATATAATGTATTATATATGTAGAAAGTTAGATTTTAAGCTCAACAAAAAAAAAACAAATTACTAACCTCTGTAAAAAATTGATTTACGTTAAAAATTTATTTAAATATAACTTAAAAGTTAAGGAATTATTTAAATACAAATTAAAATTTAAAGACGAGCATAAATTAAAAGTTAAAAACCTATTTGAATGAAATAAAAAATATAAAACGTTTATTTAAATAAAATGATAAAATTTAAGAGTTTTTTATTATTTTAAAAATAAAGAACATGAGAAAAACCCCAAAATACCCACATATGAAGATAAAATAAGACAAAAAAGGTCCTCAACATTTGAAAAATCCCCAACTTGACCTAAGAATCATAATACTTCCAATATATATATATATATATATATATATATATATATATATTTATATATATCAGAGAGAGAGAGAGGCAGTGTATATTTGCAATGATATACGGCTGAGGCTAAATCCATGCAAGGAATTTAATTTCTTGCTCAGAACAATATATGTTGCCAGCAGGGAAAGAAAAAAAATTATAATAAAAAAGAGAGTAAAAGTTAGCCACTTCCATTTGTGAACGGGCCAAGAAGGAAATAAACAGAGAAAATTATAAAAAATGCTTTCCTTCGGATGGAAGAAATTTCAATTTAGACGCCTAGACATGTTTCACAATTTTCATCCTAAAATGAGTTATTCCCTGACATTCACCCAAGCTCTGATTGATGTTAAAAACCAATGTCATAACGCTTAACTTTTCTTAAATCTAATTCTTAAACACAAAATAAAGTAATCCCCACCAATCATGGAGATTAGCCACCTATTTTAACTCAAAGACAACTAAGTTAGCAAAAGTAAGAGTGTGTAAAAGTTTTAAGCATCCCACGGCCAAAAAAAGTTTCAAGCATCCTACGGCGTTCATATTAAATTTATAGTTAGAGATGTAATCGAGTTAAGTTTAGATGATTTAGTATCAAATTTGAGTTTAGTTTGATTCAAAAATTTGAGGCTTGAAATTCAACCCAAACTCAACTTTATAGAATACTCAAACCGCTCAAGTTCGACTCAATAAGTTGGAATTCGACTCGATAAACTCGATTTATCAAATTTTAATTATATGTTATGAGGGTAAAATAGTATATTAATAATAAATTATTAAAAATATATATTAAAAAAAGTTCAATAAGGTTTGTGAATTATTCGAGCCAAGTATTAATATATTCGAACTCAACTCATTTCGTTACTTAGGTAACTCAAGCTCAAGTAGCTCACAAATAATTTAACTTGTTTACACCCCTATTTATAGTACCAACTAATCTATGGTTATACTAATTTTGCCCTTAATTATTTATTAATTTCAATCAATTATCTTTCTAAGCATTCTAGAAAAATTTTTTAAGCAATCTCTATCAAGCTAGTTTAACCACTTAGAAAATTTTTCTTACTTTAAGAGTATAAATAGGATCAATTATCTTTCTTAAAGAGATTTCATTGTTGAATTGATAGAATATTTTTATGAAATCTTCCTAATTTTAATTCTCTAGCCAATTCTTTTCACCATTTGTTTTCAATTATTTTATTTTCATTATTCATTATTTTATTTTTATATCTTTGTTGAAAAATGAATACAAATTATTAAATCTCATATAATTCCATTTTAGATCTTTCATTAAGCTTATTAGACTTTGAAGAGAACTCCTTATTCCAGGAATTTTCAAGAATACTACTCATTCACAACTCACATTCACCTTCATAGTTTAATTTATAATTTTTTTTTAATTTACAAAGTTATTCTTAATGTACAAATCTAAGTCGTAATTTATTTTTCTAGTAATTTAATTTAGCCATAATTCTAATTTTACAAATAATTCTAATTCTAAAAAAATCTAACTTATAATTTATTTTTATGTTGTTAATTAACTAAAACCTAATTCTAACATAACACTTATGATATAATAAAAAGAATTTAAAATATAAATGTAAATAGGGTGTGTTTAGTAATAGGTAGGGTGTGAATATAAGCACTCTTTTTTAATAATGATTTAATAGAACAATTTTTTATATTGTCAAATTAATAACTTTCAATCAAAATGTTCATCTCTTGAACTAATGGACTAATATTGAATTAAGGTTAATACTGAAAGACATAGATAGAATTTACTCTATAAAATAACTAAATTAATTCCTAATTAATCTAATAAACAAATTAAATTAAATTAATAATCTATACATGCTGAATACATTAAGTAAATTAAATAAAACAGAGCATTAATAAAATAAAATGTAAAGCAAAAAAGAAAGGAAAAACACAAGCATATGGGTACCTCGGGTTGGCGCGATGGTTTGGTTTCAGTATCTCCATAAACACTCTTCCTAAACTGCTTCAACACTTCTATTTCTATTCGAAAAATCAGAACTTCCTAAAATTACGCTTTACTTATAGTCGATATGAATATAGAATTTAAAAATTTTACGATTGATTTATAAAATAATTTTTCATGCATGAATAACTGTTAAGGTGAGACTTTTACGTGTGCTTCGTTATGAGCTGATTTTTATGTTAAGGAAAAAAATGGTTAAAGCGTTGAAGTTGTTTCACAAACAATCATCCCTTACGTCAAATGTTGTTTAGGTGTCATGTCAGTCGATTGGAAAGAGTTAATCTTCGTATATTTGTATGGTATCAAATTATGTAAAACATAAAAGTTATCCTATTATAATTTGTGTTTACACATAAAAAATTTTAATTATTTTTATTAATATACAGTTTTTACCACAATTTTAAATTTTATAATTTTTGCATCTTTTTTTCGTATTGTTCCGTATCATGTATAATAGTAATATAAATATATGAGTTCTCTTTTTTTTTTGTTAGTTTTGGATAAATCAAGAAAATTGAGTTTTTATTTATTTAGTTATTATTTGATCCGGCAGACCAAAAACACAAAGATATTAAACGCGATATTTTCTCAACTTAAAAGAAAATATAATATTTATTTTTTTTGGTGAAAAGAAATATAGTATTTATTTTTTCCTGAATTCTCTCTCTCTCTCATGTCTTGTCTTTGGATTTGCTCAATAAAATTTGGTGATGTCTGCTAAGGTCTGAAACAATATTAATGGAATGATTAAGGAGGAGAAAATAAAGAAAAGAAAGAGCATATGCATGTTGAAGTTGAAAATGTCCTTTAGTTTTAGCTTTTACTCCAAACAAGACAAATTCAGAAAACCCTTTATGATTTTAAGGCAAAACTGAAATGATTCAGCTGCAGGAAAAAAAAAAACAAAACAAACGCAAAACAAAACAAAGTTGAATTTTAGCAGATGATAATATATATAATTGGGACCTATCATATCATATTGTTTGAATAATCAAAATCACTGACAATTCCAACGGGAAATCCCACTTTCTTCACCTCTATATTTTTCAAAGCACTATTTTCCCTTTTTACTTGTATGTCTTTCTTTTTAATTATTAAGATTAATGAGAAATTAGAAAAAAAAACCCTGATTTGACATAAAGCAATTATTTAAATTATTGTTTGTATTTGCAAAACTTTATCATCCATTTTTAATTATTTATAATTATGCACACGAGGCTTTTAACTCAAAAAAATGTTCATATGTATTTCCTTTTCGAAAGTTGGATTCGAATTTTCTTAGTATCACTGGTGTTTAATTGTTAACTACAAAGATGGTGTAAAGTTTGAGGGACAATGCTTGATCTAGGGAAGTCTAAGTCTATTATGAATTTGAATAGAAACCCTAAATTTGAGTAGTAGTATTCTCCCTTTCTACTAACTTAAGATAAAAAAAATTTATGTATTGATATTTTGCACAAACCCTGAGGAGAGTCAAATGTGCATGCAAATCAGATTGTTTTCGATTATATTATTTCAAAGATATATAAAAACTTAATATGTCACTCTATTAATTTACTTGTAAAATTTAAAAACTCCACTAGTAGTTTATTGGATAATAATCTATATGTAATAGTAAAAAAAAAATACTTTAAATGATAATTTAAAGCTATTAATTTAATAAACTAATAATTGTAGAGATATATTCATTGTTTTTAATTGAAGTTATATATAAAAAAGTAAACTTATATTTAATTTAATTTAATTTTGGATTTTAGTTTTCGAGTTTAAGTCTTTTGATTTTCTATCTTTTCCTGTATAATTCAATTTGAATTTGAATCATTTTGTGATCAAATCAAGTTAAATCCAAATTAATTTTTTATTTGTGGATTGGATTTGATTTCAAACGAATTTTATTCGGATTAACTTCAAGAGTTTTACCTGAAACCAACATTCGGAGGTGGATGGCAACTTGATTCCCAATAAAAGGAAACTTAAATTTAAGGATCACTTGATTAATGTTCAGCACAAGGTAATGATTAAATGAAATGTGCACTCTAAAAGTAATGCTAATTAATTAATATCAAATCCTCATGTCATGATTTAATGAGTGGAAATTAATTAAGACCAAATCCAAGGAAAAGAGAAACAACATTCTAAAGTTAGATTATGTCGAAATTAAAGATTTGCCCGCCGGTGATTGGAAAATTGAAAGGATGGATATTAGTGTTCGGTTTAGGATGGATAAAGATTAGGATAAATTAAATACTTCAACTTTATGCACGTCTTCACACCAACTTGGAGACTATTCATTAGGCTTGATGTGCATGCATGTGCCAATATCTTCTACATCGACAATAAAATTTAAAAAATTATTATTTAATACATTGTCAATAAAGTTTTTAGACTCGACAAATAGACTGTGTATTCAATAACTTGAATGTTATCTATTTTGACTTTTTCATGAACAAAATTACACATGCACATCAATCTCGCAAGTTTATTTTGATTTGAGTCCGATTTTGAGCGAATTTTTTTAGTTTCAAGTTCAATTTGATTATAAATTATTATTTTAGTAATGTTTTATGTTTAGTATAAAAAATATATTTTAAATAATTTAAAATTAATGGACAAAAACAAGGTTTAACGAATAGGGTAAGTAAAATTTTGACAATTTTAGAAGTTGTCAATGGGACTGTCATCGTAAGAAGCAGTGAAAGAACTTGCTCGACTTGATACAATTTGATAGTTAGTTTTATTTTTTTTATTTGCTAAAGATGAATAAAAGGGAAAGCATAAAAAATTAAATAAAATATAAAAAATATTCTTCACCTTGTTTTATTTAAAGTTTTTTCAAATTCATCCATTATCAATTATACACTAAAATTTAGATTAAATATGAATAAAATTTGTCACAGGGTGTATTGGGTCTATTGACGGAGATATGTAAGGCAAATTGCGATCAAATTTTAATAATATTTTAATGAATTAAAGAATATGAAACAAATTAGAAAAAAAAAAACATAGATAAAAAATCAAAATATTTCTAGGCAATAATAAAACTAAAATTTTAAGAAAGAATCACAAACTTATTTAATTATAAAATATACTGTTGGATTAAACTATAAATAGAAAGCAAGCAAATTTATTGAAATGCATTTGTAACATTTTTCATTTTTCCAACTCAGTATTATTAGAGGTAGGATTGGAGGAATGAAACGGGTGAGAACGATAAAAATATTTTCTTTTGCTGTTTTTTATGGTTATTTTGGGGAAATAAATGCGTACCAACTCAGCGACCAAGAATCACTTTTGGCAACGGTGAGGGTGTAGGTGTCGCTTGAGAATCTAG
The DNA here is from genome assembly GCA_031772115.1 of Heritiera littoralis. NCBI lineage: Eukaryota > Viridiplantae > Streptophyta > Magnoliopsida > Malvales > Malvaceae > Heritiera > Heritiera littoralis. The sequence continues at coordinate 2,135,837 of JAPDPK010000123.1, read as the reverse complement.
AAAGATAGAGCAACTCCTAATACTGTAGACTATCACTGGCTATGGCCTATGGGTCATGGCTTGATGATTCCCAGCTGCCTGGCCTGAATCAGACGTCGCATCAATGATTTTCGAATGGTCCGGAATCAGAAAAAGAGATAATTAAACTAGTATAAACTTATAAGAAAACTTGACGGTGCTAGATACAATAAGATGACATAAATAGAATAATTACATAAATAAAAATATAAAAATCACAGAAATTAAAATTTAATAAAATTGTAATATAAATATGAAAAAAATTTGACTTATAAACACAAAATTTGATACAAAATTTTTGTATATTTCACAATATAAATACGATTTTATATAATACAAATATGAATTATATTTACAAATGCAGACAAAGATTTATTCTACTTACAAGACAGCTTAAAAGAACAACGTAACAACCAAACTTGACCTAAAGATTGTTAATTTTTTTTTTAGTGAAATTAGGTCCACTCAATCACTTTCCCTCGCTATGAACAACAATTTGGACAGAGGCTTATCTAGGACTGGTTTGGACTCGCATTGCTCCTTCTAGTCTAATTTTTTAATTCATAAAAAAGTATAAGAGAAAATGAAAAATCGAACTTTAAAACAATCTTTCTTAAAATAAAGAAGACAGTAACTAAATCAAGTCTTGATTGTAGTTGCTTTGGCGCTTCCAAATAAAACATAAAATGTACACTTCCATCTACTGTGAAGCCATATGACAACTGACAAGTGCCAACCGTGCCCAAACACAACACAAACAAGTAACAAATCAATTAAAGCATTTCAAATTGTTATCCAAGTTGGCAGTGGAAAGGGCTAAACTACAATAAAACAAAGATCTAACCCTCGCTAAAGGCTAAACTATTGAAGAAAACAAATCAACCTCACCAATCAACACGACTCCAGTTTTCTGCCCTGTCAGACTCTTATCAATGCACTTCTATAACACTTATATTGCTTCATTTTACCAACATCCCTACGGCTATGGTCCTGCCTATTACTTGAAAATCTACAAACTATTGAGTTGTAAGTACAGAGCTAGAGTGAAACAAGGCCAAGACTGTGGCCGCTGTGGAAACTATGTTCTCTGGCTGTTGCAAATATGGCCATTGTATGCATTAAGTAATTGCTTTGAAAATTTCATGATCTGCCCTCTGCAGAAGCTACCTCATTTTTGTCAGAGTTCAGATTGATATTGGATTGTGATTTATCACCTGATGTGCCATCATTCTGTTTGTTTTCGTTTTTCTTTGAATTGAGAAACCGACCCCCAGATCCTCTAGCTCGTCTCAACGCATGCAAATGACGGGATTCATGCAAGTATGGCTGCAAAAGTATTGCAGTGGCAACTTATGAGTCAATACTGCAGCACTAAAATGCAAACATTTGAATTGAGTTAGAACCATAAAACCAAATAAGTTTACATACTTTCCCAGACTCGATAGCTTTCTTCTCTGATTCAGCTTTTGCACGAGAATGTCGACGTCGCAAGATGCCATGATATTGTTTCGCATTAACAAACACAGGCTTTTCAACTGCATCTGATGGAAAAGGAACTCCAGCTTGCTGAAAACCCATCAACTGAAGATGGGCCTCAAAGAGAGCAAAAACATGCCAACTATAAGTCTTAAAACCATAATACAATTGTGCGATAAAAATAGGGCCAAAACACGGTACAAAAAGGAGTACCGTACCATATGTTGACAACCATAGGGCTGTGGAGGATACGGTTGAGCATCATAGGGCGCAAAGATGCTTCTATAATAGGGATCTGGATAGGGGTAAGCAGCTGGTGCCTTCAGTTTCAAAGCCAAGGAAGCAAATAAACGTATCAGAGATCCTTAATAAATTTTTATCGTCTCTTGGTCAAAGGTTAGCAACTGATCAAGTTATGCAACTTTCAGCAAGAAATAACGTTATGGACAACATAAAACCTTTAAAAACAAAAACAGGCTCACAACAGCATCACACTAAAATGCTTTTATAGAAATAGGAACAATTGCAAAATAAAAGTTGATCATGAGAAACATAAAACGGTACCACAAGCTTCTAAAAACCCAAAACACAGCAAGTTCTTTTCAGTAATTTCATTTGGAGTCAATTCCGTTTTGAAAGTGAATAGGCAAACGCACCAACATCTTACATGGTTTTTTCCTCAGATAAGTTTTCTATCAAAAGTCTAAGATTGTATTAGCTGGGTAAAATATAAACACGACATTTCGCATGAAAAGAAAAGTTACCAGGAATTTTATTCAGAAAACAGATGCTTTTTCTATCACAAAGACATTGGCTGCAAATAAAACTCATAAAGCCTAGGAAGTAAACAGAATTCATCAAGCCTAAGACGGAAATGAACTCATCAAGCCTAGGTTGGTAAAATTGCTCACATTGATGCCTTCAACAACCAGACAGTTTTGATATATACTGCAAAAAAAAAAAAAAACACCAATCTGACCCCATCTTGAAACAGGTAAATGAGATCCCCAACTAATTTAGTAGAGCATAATGACCAGGATTTTAATCTCCTAATTCCCGGCGAAGAAATCATCCACTGAAGCTAACTGAATATTTGAACCAACTATAGAAGACCATTGAAAATGTTTAACAAATGCAATAAGACTCAATAAAACCAAAGGACTGCCAAGAGCTCCCTCCCCCTCTTTTCCCTTTACATTGTTTGGCTGGAGGAACCGGGTGGTGTTGGGACCATTAGAACTGCTATTACACCCTCATACATACATTGTTACCATTGCAAATAAGACTCCCAACCTTCACCAAATCTTAACTATATAGCCCCTCAATTAACATGATCATGGACGCATTACATTCTATCAATCAACTTCCACGACCAGCTCATTATACCCAGAAGGTCAAGAACTTAAAAAAAAAAAATTCTAATTACTTGTCCAAACAGTGGGAAATAAAGTCTGTGAATACTCTGAACAAAGGTATATTTGAAACAATACCTTTAATCTTACTATTCAAAACAACTTGATTTACAATATATAGAAAAAAGATCAATAGGATCCCACTATTCTAGGATATACAAAAATAAACTACCAAAGATATAGAAACAGAAAGTTGACCAAATCTCTCTAAATCAGGAATTAATTCTTAGGATTCTAACGCTCCCCTCAAGCTAGTGAATAGATGTCAATCATTCCCAGCTTGCTTACAAAATGACTCAAATTCTGGTTTTGACAAAGCTTTAATAAGAACATCTGCTTCTTGTGACTTAGTAGGAATATTGGATAAGACAATAGCTCCACTTTCAATCTCTGTTTTGATGGAATTATGATCAACTCTCACATGTTTCATTCTGTCATTTTGAATGCTTATGGCTGACTTACTATCGCTGTACAACTTCATGAGTCCTGACCATGAAATATTAATGTCCCCTAAAAATTTTTCCAACCATATCAAAGCACAAGTACCTTGAGCAATTGCCCTATACTTAGCTTCAATGCTACTTCTAGCCACTACGGTTTACTTTTTCCTCCAAGAAACCAAGTTGCCCCATGGTTTAATGCAGTAGCCAGTTGTAGACTTCATATCCTCAACTGCACCTGCCCAATCTGGATCTGCAAAGCCTTCAACTTCCCTATGATCATTCTTTCAAAACAAAAGTCCTTTTACTAGAGTCCCTTTTAGATATCAAAGGACCCGACTTACAAGATCTAGGTTTTGTTGGTAAGTGCATAAATTGACTCACCACACTAACACTAAACACAATAAACACCACACTAACACTAAACACAATAGCAGGTCTGGTAAGGGAAAGATATATCAACTTTTCTATTGGTATCTTTCCTTATCCATAGGAGGATCACTTTTAGGGACCTTTTGTTTCCAATTTCACTCTAATGGAATATCAGCTGGTCTACAAGCTTTTCAGCTTCCTTTAAAAGATCAAGTATATTTTCTTTGGTTATGAAAATACCTTGCTTACTCATTGCTATCTCCATGCCAAGGAAGTATTTAAGTGTACCGAGATCTTGGACCTTAAATCAGCCTGTAAACGTTTCCTGAGCCCTTCCATCTCATCAACGTCATCATCGGTTATCACCATATCATCCACATAAACTATCAAAATTGATTTCTTCTTGTTTTCAACTTGTTTAATGAAAAGAGTGCAGTCAGTGTGTCGTTGCTTATATCCAAATTGTTTCATAACAATACTAAACCTAGTAAGACATGCCCTTTGTAATTGCTTTAGACCATAGAGAGACCTCTTTAATTTACAAACGTTGCCTGAGACTTACACAAATTCAAAACCAGGACGAAACTTCATATAGACTTCCTCTTCCAAAGTTCCATTAAAAAAACATTCTCGACATCCATCTGACGACGTTCCCAATCTAGGTTGGCAACAAGAGACAAAAGAATCCTTATTGAATTTAACTTTGCTAAAGGAGTAAATGTTTCTTCATAGTTTATGCTATAGGTTTGTGTATATCCATTAGCAACCAACCTTGCCTTATATCTCTCTATTTCTCCATCCAAACCACACTTCACCAAAAAAATTCATTTACATCCAACAAGTCTTTTTCCTTCAAGCAGCTCCACGACCTCTCGAGTTCCATTATCAATCAATGCATTCATTTCCTCTAAGACAACTTCTTTCCATTTAGGATATTGAAAAGCATTTTGAATGTCCTTAGGAACTTCTACATTATCAACCATAGTGGTAAATGTCCAGTACTTGAGAAACAACTTAGAATAAGTCACATAATTGGAAATAGGATGCTTAGTACAAGTACCCTTTTCCTTATAGCAATTGGAACATCAAGATCATTAATTGTGGTAGCCTCTTCTCTCGTGAAATCAAAAGAAGAACTTGGCTCCCGTTTAGATGAATAACTCTGTCGAGGAGCCCTTGGCCTGCTTAAGTAAACCTTAATAAGTTGAGTTGAAGCATTAGGCTCTCCCCTTGAGTTGTCACTTGAATAGGCTCAAGTGGATGAAATGATGGTTCTAGTATTGGGATATGGGACAAATAGGCTGGAAGGGAAATAGGAAGTGAAACAAATGGAACCCAATGATTGTTTTCACGAGATGCCTCACCCTGAAGAAAAGCATTGGGATAGTAAGGCTGTTTTTCAAAAAAGGATACATCACAAGGACATAAAATCGTTTAGTTGAAGGTGAGTGGCACTTGTAACCTTTTTGTGTGGGAGAGTAGCAAACAAAGATACAATTGAGTGCCTTATGATCCAGTTTGCCTCTGTGAGGGATGAATTATGAACAAAAAATGTACAGCCAAACAGTTTGGGTGAAAGAGAGTTTAATATTCGGATGGTGGGAAAAACATAGTAAATAACTCAATAGGGTTCAAAATTTGAAAGGTTTTAAAAGGTAATCTATTAATAAGATAGGTAGCGGTTAGAATAGCTTCACCCCAAAAATATTTTGGAACATATCTAATAAACATTAGAGATCAAGCTACCTCTAGGAGATGGCAATTTTTTGGTTCTGCTATCCCATTTCGTTGAGAGGTATTGTACAAAACCTTGGTGAAATATACCATGATCAAAAAGGTATCGGTTAAGTTCCTGTACACAATATTCCCCACCATTATAGTTCAAAGGATGTGAATGGCAGATTGAAAAATATTGGTAACAAGTTTATGAAACTGTTTAAAGATGGAACCAGCATCAGATTTATCCCTCATTAGATAAGCCCAACAGGTACATGTGTGGTTATAAATAAAAGTAATGAACCAGTGAGTCCCTGTTAAACTTGAGAAATGGGTTAGCCTCCAAACATCACTGTGAATATGATGGAAGAGTTGTGAAAAATTGTATGCATGAGGAGGATAATGTGGATGTGTTTGTTTAGCTCACATTGAAAAGAACCAGAATCTTTATTGATGAATAATTTCGAGTACAAGGCTTTAAGATAATTGAAACTAAGGTGGCCAAGGCATTTATGCCATTGCATAACTTCGCAATCAGAAATGGTTGACAATGAGACAAGATTATGTGACTTAAGGGTCAAAGGAGAACCCATGCCCAAGAAATACAAAAGGCCATGTTGCTCCTCAGCATTGCCAATCGTCTTCCCCAAAGATAGGCCCTAGACTACACAATGAGAAAAATAGAAAGTTACTCCATAGTTGAGATCCTTAGTCAATTTACTATAAGAAAGAAGATTGCGTTGAAGACGTGGAGCATGAAGAATAAAAAATAATTTTAATCCATGGAGATCAATAGTCCGTCAACCAGCCAGACCAGATACACTCCCATTAGCAACTGCAATCTTAGTATCTTCAGTACATTCTTTATAAGCGTAAAAAAGTGTGGAAGAGACTAACATGCGGTCAGATGCTCCCGTGTTGATAATCCAACCATTGCCCGAAAGTGTATGAGATAAGGAGCATTTGATGTTACTTAATGAGCAAAAGTGGCTGTGGTAGCAGGTGGGATAGGTTCGAGTATAGAATTAATGAAAAGGTAGGAAATAGTAGGGCAGTGGAAGAATCTGCTGTAGACATTGTAAAACTGTCATACTCCTAAAAACAAAACTGGTGAAAAAATGTTTAGACCCGCACTGTGGCTGACTCTGATAACATGAACAGAGGTTTATATGAAAGAATACCTTTAATCTTATTATTCAAGACAACCTGATTAACAATATATAGAAAAAAGATCAAGAGGATCCCACTATTCTAGGATATACGATGACAAAACTACCAAAAAATATAGAAACAGAAAGTTGACCAAATCCCTCTAAATCAGTAATTAATTCTGAGGTTTCTAACATCTTCATATTCAGCAATTTTCCTTTCAAGCTAAAAATCAAACTGCAGACAGCACTTGCCATTCTCTAAATCCACTGGTAGCATTTCTATGTTTAACTAAAATTCTCTGCATGCCTTTTTTTACCTGATTTATGTTTTTCGATCCCATTGCAAGAATCCATAGGAAAAATCTAGTAGCTTAACAGGAGAGAAGACTTGTTTTTTCAAATAATAATTTATGTATTGGTCTAGACGCATATAAATATATGGCCAGGTTAGACATTAAGTTGTTAAAACTTTCAGGCCTAGATCCATTCTGCCCTGGATGTAAATGGTAACTGTGAATCATGAAAAAAAAAAAGCACAAGAATAACATTCTCTGGCAAAATAAATTGTTGGCTGTTTTTTTTTTTTTGACATATGTATTTAGAAAACAACTCTTAAATCAAAAATACCTTGGAGAAGGCATTGTGATTAACAGATGATAAAAATCAACTGCAGCAACACAAGCAGGAGCAGAATGCAGAGCAACAGGAAACAGGATGAAAGTGTAGGATAAAGAAAGGCTCAAGCTGGTTTTAGTTGGAGCAATTAGTTATTTAAAGATGTGATGTTAGTTATAAAGTTGTTAGATCTATTAAAGAAATCAATCTAAGTCAGAGGAAATATGCCCTTGATATCTTGCAAGATTCGGGTTCTCTAGGCTGCAAACCTACTAAGTCCCCTATGACAGTTAGTCAGAAACATTCTCTTTATGCAAATGATTCCTTGCTGCCAAATTCTTTAACCTACAGTCGGCTTATTGGAAGGCTTCTTTACCTGACCACTACTAGACCTGATATTTCATTTGCTGGTCAACAACTTTCTCAATTTATTGATAAGCCGATAGCACTTCATTTAGCAGCAGCTCATAGAATTCTAAGTTACATAAAGTCTTCTCCAGAACAAGGTCTCTTTTTTCCTGCAGACTCCAAATTGCAGTTGAAGGCTTTTGCAGATTCTGACTGGGCTGCTTGCCCCATCTCAAGAAAATCTGTTACTGGATTTTGTATTTTCCTAGGTCCTGCCTTAAATCTCCTGGAAATCAAAGCAGCAGCATACTTTATCCAAATCATCTTCTGAAGTTGAATACAGAGCTACAGCTTCTGTCACTTGTGGGCTACAGTAGTTGAAGTTTCTTCTACATGATCTTGGTATTGCTCATCCACAAGCAACAGCTCTATTTTGGGATAGAAAATCTGCTATCTACATTGCTGAAAATCCTGTTTTCCATGAAAGAACAAAACATATTGAAATTGATTGTCATATAGTTTGACAACAAATTCAATCTGGTCTTGTTCATCCACTTCATGTTTCTTCCCAGGTTCAATTAGCTCATGTTCTAACTAAACCTCACTCTCCAGCATCATCCTTTATTTCCAAACTGGGCCTACAAAACTTGTATGCTCCAGCTTGCAGGGGGCTAACAGATGATGAAAATCATCAGCTGCAGCAACACAAGCAGCAGCTGAATGCAGAGCAACAGGATGCAGGATGAAGAAAGGATCGAGCTGGTTTAAGTTGGAGCAATTGGTTATTAAAGATGTGATAGTAGTTAGAAAGTTGTTAAGTTAGTTATAGTGACTCATAATAGAACAGTTGCTTTATATAAACAACATTTGCAACTTCATTGTTTCTGTACATTGTATTCCTTAAATAATACAGAATACTTTTCTCTCCAAATTCTTGTCTAATCTTCATCTTTTGATAGTGATGAAGGGGAAGACATAAGGGAAGAGAGGGGGTTGTGAGAAATTTCTATTGAATTAAATGATAGGCTAAAAACAAGTAAACAAAGTAATAGCATTGTGATATAATTTCAAAAAAGTTGAGTGAAGTGGTTGAGCAAATTGCAAAAGGTGTGCAATGCAAGGCCAAGAAATTTAAATGACACTTTGATGATAGCTAATTGATTGCAACTGGTTTAGGACAATAGTTAGCGGTTCAAACCTGACCCATTTGCAATATGATGACCGGTGAAAACTTGCTTAAAGAGAAAGTAAAAATGAAAATAAATGTTAATGCTGAAAAAGATTTTACTCTGAAGATGGTACCATAGCATGTTGAGATCTAGTGTATGGGATGTTTGGGGTTGTGATTGCAGAGGGAAAAAGCCCTGTTGCAGGAGATAAGGACTGGTCCTCGGGCTCTGAGTGTTTTTGCTGCTCATCAGCTTCTTTATTATCTGGAAAAAAAAAATTAATTAGTTAAAATCAACACCATACCAAGAGAGCAGTCCAAATGAAGAGCAGCCACCAAACAATGTCAATAAAATGAAAGCACTCAGACAACTAAGATAGAATGCAGTGCAAGCACAAATAGTTACAAGTAAAATAAAACAATGCAGCCTCAATACCCATCAAATAGCCCCGTATCGCATGCATATAAGACAGCGACACAAGGAGCCATCCAGATAAATGTAATAACAATGACGAAAACCTAATAGAAAAAAGTTTAATTTCAAAATGAAGAAAATTCGCAGAACAAGGTCAATAAAATGAAAGCACAAAGACAAATAAGATAGAAAGCGTCCAGGCACAAATAGTGACAACCAATTTAAATCATGCAGCCTAAAATATATACTATAACCAACCCATTATATATCCTTACAAAACAGGGAAAACCCACACAAGAAGATACCAAAATAAGTGAAATAACAATGAGGAAATACACAGGAATTCAACATGCAGCAACTGGGAAGGCCGTTTCTATCTCATTATTTATATACAAACCTCAATTCAACACCAGAACTTTTTCTTGAAAAAAAAAAAGCAAACTCAAAAAAGAAAGCCACAAGCATATTCAAATTTTAGCCATTCACAGAGTTCATAAGAACATGATTACAAGGGTACCATAAACATGAAGTTGACAAACCATTTGACAAGAAATACCAGAAAGATCATGCACAGAGGAAGTCATGAGGCTATTGTGAATAGAGGATCTGCAAACTCAAATCTGGCAGCACAACCAACAGAATCAAAGTCAGGGAAGTATAAAGAATGAGAGCACCATTATCAACCAGGAGAACTAGAGTTTATGTAAAATTTAGATTTAAATCAAATTCTACATTGGTATGTATTTTTGGGAAATTTTCTAGACATCTTTTAGATTCAAAACAATTTTCATATGATTTGGGCAGTCAAAGGTTTATACAGATTACAAGCATGCCGTGCAAACTGTATGAGCTTGCTTCAGAGAGCATGAATATACCCAATAGATATACCTTAAATGAAAATAAGAAGTCACTTAGGCCATTTTTGGTTGTCATTTTTACTATTTGCCTTTTGCTGCTTCAAAATTTACTGAAAAAAAAAAGAATATTCATAATTGACTAAAAATGAAAAAATCACTAAAATGCAACACGGATTCTAACATACTTATTCTCTATCAAAGTAAAACCACAGTGTTTATTCTCCCAAAATTTACATTTTTAAGTCTAAATTCTTCAAAAAGATTTATTTGATTTAGTATCCAACACGCTTTGTACATTATATTTCCCAAAGAAAAAAAGGTAGCAAGAGTAACAACCAAACAATACCATAGTAAATTGTAAATCGTTAAAAATCACAATCTTAAGATAATTATACCTACAAGACAGTTTTGTTTGGTTTATACTTTCATTATTTGCCTTTTGCTTCTTCAAAAATTACAAAGAAGCAAAAGAAATTTCTTAATTGACTAAAAATGAAAAAATAACAAAAATGCAACTTAGATTCTAATATACTTAAGGTCCATTTGGATAGTGGTGAGATTGGCTCCGGTGAGATTGAAAGCACCAATTGCAATGAAATTAGTTACAATAGCAGTGAGATTCAATACTGTAGCTATGAGATTAAAATCAGTTGTGAGATATGCGTTTGGATGTAAGTACAGCGGTGGCAGCGAAGTGAAATGTAATGGGAAAAATTTTGACTATTAAAGACATTAGATTAAAATCTATATATGATAAATTTTATAGCACATTTAATAAGTTAATAAATAATTAAAAATTATTACAATTATTTAATATATCAAAAAATACTTTTTTTAAATAAATATTTCAAAAATATTAATATGTATATTTTAATGTTATTTAACATTTAAAATTAATTCAATAAGCAATGACATTATTTTATAATAAAATAATATATTTTTTAAATTTGCCAACAATCCCTTGACAAGTGGTTAAGAAAAGAGTTGTAGCATATTATAAGACTTAGCTTTGAATCCAAGCAACCCCATCCCCAACTCTCAATTATCAAAAAATATATTTTTTAAATTTTAATAATTACATGTTGTAAATATAAATTAATAGTTTATATATAATTCACATATATGGGCACTAATATTTAAGGGTATTGTAAGAAATCAATTAAATATTTAAGGGAATATATAGAAAGAAAACAAAAAACTATGGGTAAAATTGATATGTAATATTAAAATTTAAGAAGGCTATTTTAGTCCAGAAGGTATAAGATTGAGGGTAAAAAAGTAAGAAACATATCTATAGTGGCGGTAAAATAGTCAAAATTTGGGTCTAGGGAGCCACTACACCCTTCCAATGGCTTTTGACCCTATGGTGCACACCAAGTGACCCAATCACACCATATGTTTGTTATCCAAACAGACAACCACGGTGCAATTGGCCTAAAAAGCAAGGAAAATGCACAAGCTCGAGGTCCAATGCAATCCAAACCAGTCTTATATATATATAAAAGCCAAAACAATTGGCTTAAAGTAAAACTCCTATATGGATTGTCTCTAAATTTTACACATGACATTTATTCTACTAAAATAATAATTATCGTTTTTAAAATTTCAAAAAGATAAAAATCTCTCCCTATATATATATATATATATATATATATATATATATATATATATAAAAAATACAAATAATTAATTATCTTTTTAAATCAATTGTCTATATATAAATTAAAATTAAATAAAAATAACATATCATTTATTTTTCCGTAGATTAATATTACAAAAAATAAAATCTATATATATTTTCTATCAATTAATTTTTTTAAAAAAGATAATATATATTAAAATCAATATAGATAATGTAATATATAACATGCAATAATATAATAATATCTTAATCTTAATGATTACCATTAATTTGTTATAATTTTTTAAACGATAACATCGTTTTTTAAATATTTTAAATATTTTTAATTAATACATAATATGCAATCACCCTTTTTTTCACATTAATATTGCATAACATAAAATATATATCTACAAGTTTTATCAATTAAATTTTTTTAACTATCTAAAAGGTAACATGTATATTTATCTATTTTAAAATTTTTAATTTTCTCCATTTTTATTATATAACTAAATTGCATGTAATCATTCATTTTTTTCATCAATGCTTAGTACTCATAGATCTTAAGAATCAAAAATTGAAATTTCTACTTTTTGTTAGATTATGTAAATGAGATTCTAGTATCGAATTTCATTGCACATCACATAAAATATTAATATCTAATGAGATTTCAATGTTTATAAATAAGACACCTCTATTGGAGATTAAAAATTGGTTACAAAGATACTATTCAAGGTATTAGATTAACAATTTTTTTTAATTATAAAATATATAGCAATATAATTTTAAAATATAACTAATTTAACATGTATTGTTATTGACTATTTTAGTATTTGTATTATATATATATATAGAGAGAGAGAGAGAGAGAGAGAGAGAGAAAAATCTTTCAACAGTAGAGTAACTATCATAAAATTAAGTTGATACAATTTTGGTTGATATTATATGTCGTAAGGGTGTAACAAAAACTGTTTGAAATTGATGAAAAATTTCATTGTTGCCCATGTAATGTTGATGTCCCTAATCCAACTCTAAGATAAATAATAATTATATTTACTATATTTAAGACATTAAACAGAAATTATTCCATGATGATAATAAAAGTATTTTATAATTTTTAATATATATATATATATAACTTAGTTGTAGCATTTTGTATATCTTACAGATACAAGTTGAATGTTAAGGCATTTGATGGTTCTAGAAAAGCAATGTTTGTACTTTTCAAAAAGCTAAAAATTTAATTAATAAAGATGTTAACAATATTTATAAAATTTCTCTTAAAATATTGACTAATTAAAAATTATTTTAATATTGTCCAATATTCAATTTAATTTAACACGTAGACCTGTACATGCTCCAGTTAGGAGAATAGAGGCTATGGATGTTGAGAGAAGGGTTAAGACTAGAGGAAGACCGAAAAAGACTTGGAATGAAGCAATTTGGAAAGATATGGAGGTATTAGAGTTGGATGAGCAAATGGCATTAGATAGGAATTTGTGGAGGAGGAAAATACATATGGACGATCCAACGTGAGTTCAAATATTGGTTCATATAACCTACCCCATTCTCTTGGGATGATGATGATGATTCAATTTAATTTAACGATATGTCTATGAACATGATTCAAGAAAATAGAGATTATAGAATTCGAGAGATATTTAAAAATTTCAGAGGTGAATTTTTTGTGTTTGAAACAATAGTGACTAACTATAATATTGAGACAGGAAGTACTCAACTCATCGTGCTTAAAGTGTATAATTTTGGTCATAAACTTGAATGTCGAAAATTATAAGAGCATGTACGTATACATTTATATAATATGATCTTTGTTATATTTTCATATAACAAATGTTATAATTGAACATTAAATTACAAATTAGTGTTTTATTCATGTTTTTTATTTCATCTGTGAAATCTATTAGATCATCAAATAAAGTGATACATCATTCAAAGATAACAATGAATGCTCAAGAATCATTTACTATTACTTCAGCTCAACAATAATTCATTAAAAAATCTCTATTTAAAAAAATTTGTACACGAAATTGATTTTAAGAAAGGAAAACTTTCAATTTCTTTGAATAAAAAACATGATGAATTTTTTTAACATACTATTTTCTTTTTTTTGTTACATTTATATACTATTTTCATTCAATAAATTACAATATGAATTTGATTTAACTTTTACAAAATTTAAATAATTTTATACAATATTTGATTTTTTATATTATTGTATTGTAATATACAAATTTCAAATAAAAAAATATTAAATTTGCATATGTTGTCTTTTTCATAAACATAATAATTTATGTTATGAAGCTTTAAAAATATATATATATTATCAATGATTTTATTGTTTGATGCACGGGTTTAAAACTAGTTTTCCATTAAAGTAAAACCATGTATTTATTCTCCAAAAATTTACATTTTTAAATCAAAATTCTTCGAAAAGATTTAATTGCTTTAGCTTCCAAACACATTTTCTTCTTTTTGCTTCCCAAAGGAAAAAAAAGAAAAAGTAAAAGTACCAACCAAACAATAACTTAGAAGATTGCAAATCATAATAGCAAAAGAGGCTGAATTAAAGATAATTATACCTAAAAGACAAAATAAACTAAATTTATAGAATATGTGATTAAAACGACCCCTGAAACTGAGCTAAAGTTCCACTATAATTATTAATTCAGCAGCTATACTGCACCATTGTGTCTAGAACAATAACAAAACACAGTACAATTCATGCAAAATGAGTTAACAAATTGAAAAGAGACATAAAATTATGACAAAGAGTCTTTTCACTTCCTTGTTTCGCCACAAGCTAGAGATTCATTTCTTTTAGAACAAAATCAACTTAACTTTTGATTACTCTCAATAAATTGAATAAAAAGTGGCCTAGGAAATTTTCCCTCTCCATCATTCCCTTCCACACTTTTAAGTAACACATCCTCTTAGTCTGCTCACTGCCCATGAATTCCTTACTAATTTAACCAACAGAATAATAATCGCCTATGAATTTAAATGAATTCTAAATTCTATTTTTGAAAAAAAATTTAAAAAATAGTTAAAATAAATAGGAAAGTCAAATAATTCCAACCGGAGAAAATTCAGAAATCTCAATTCACTGAGGTAAATTAATTAAAAATAGGGCTCAAAATTAAGGAAATTTAAAAGGAATTATACATTCACTTAAACATTCTTTACAGAAATTTGACAAATGAAAACCCGAAAAACTAAAAGTAGCGGAAAATGCCCAAAATTCGCAGCTTTTGTTTCACGGTTTTTCAACATCCAAACAGAATAGGAAATTGAGGAACAGAAAGAAAAAAAATTCTAAATAACTCTCGAATTGCTCGAATTTTTAAAGAATACAAAAGAAAGAGAAAGTATGCGTTAATTTGTGGAGAAACTCTCCTTCTCCGAAACCAAAAGAAAACAGCAGAAATTTTTTTATTTAAAAAGAGAGAAAAGCAACTAGGGTTTACCGAGAATCGAAAATTACCTTGAATAGAGAAAGTGACTAAATTCTCGAATCTCTGCCGCAGAGGGTGTTTGTTTAACGTTTCTTCTGTTGCGCGTAGGTGTAATAATAAGGTGTTGCATGGGATTGTTTTTGGAGTGACTCTAAATACACCCAAAAAACTATTTCTGACACCCTGTTTTAATAATTTTTTTAAATACACAAATACCCTTAAGTAAAATTATTATTTTACCCTCTATCGATTAACCAATTTCTGGCTCTGTTCATCGTCGTTTTCTATCAAGGTTTTTTGTTCATCCTATACTGTTCATCCTGCTCCAATTCTATCAAGGTTTTTTGTTCTTTATCTGAGCATTTCCAGTATTTCGAAACAAGGCCACAGTCATCTTTGCCCAAACTCCTTCCTCTTCTCTTCGTCATCAATCAAACCCACAGTCATCAACCCAAGAGCCCCAGCCTTGATTTCGGTGCTCCAATTCCATAGATTTATACCGAATAGAAAGAGGATGAAAAAAAAAGGAGACGAGGAGCAAGCTTCATAAAGCTTTGTGGTACTGCAAAACCAATAGGATTTGCGGCACTGTAGTGCTGCGAATCCAATAATGGACGCGGCACTTTAGTGCCGCAAGCCATGGTGGATTTGCAGCACAAAAGTGCCGCATATGGTTAAGGGCTCACGCCAATTCTCTGCGCTAGCTCCTTGTAGCTCGGCAATTCCCTGCCGCGAACTATGAATGGGTGATTTAACTCACATTATCCGATTTATTTTATTCAAATTCAACAATTATATACATTTAAATGAGAAAAAATTAACATTAAATATATGTAACAGAACATATAAGCTATACTTATCATCTTGAAAATCTTTAAGATTTGAAGAATGTGGAAGATAGAAACTTGAATGAGGCTTAGGGTGTGAAAAATGAGAGTTAGGGTGAAGAGAAGGGAGGGTAGTTTAGGAATGAATGACTAAATAATAGGGTGTGTCAAGTAAAAAATTGGAGAAAAATTTTTAAGTTAGGGTTTTTTAGCAATTAAGGTGCACCCAATAATTCATAGGGTGTGTTTAGAATTTCTCTTGTTTTTGTTTTGTGTTTCATGTTTTGGTTTTCAATTTTTTTGAAAAGAAATAAAAATATATTGGATGAGTGTGATTTGTTTTTAAAAATTGAAAATAAAACAAAAAGTTTCGGAAATTGTTGAAAACAAATGGATACTGTTCATGTAAAAATGGTAAAACTTTAAAGCTTTATCAACTTTCTTCCGTAACCTCTCATTAGTAAAATTTAGCAACAAAAACATTCTCTCCAAAAGTGTTTTTTAATTTAATAAATTAAAAATAAAATGAAAATAAAACAAAATAAAATTTTTAAAAACATAAAATAAAAAATACAAAAAAAGTTAGAGACAATCACTTTTGACGGTTCTTTTTAATACTCCTATTTTTATTGGATCATGTCACTTTTTAATTTTACGTGAAAATCAATTACTTACAATTATATATTACTTGAAAAAGATTTTTTAACATCACATACTTTAACCTTTTACTTCTCATATTGGTAATTTATTTTCACATAAAATTAAGAAGTTATGTGACTTAATAAAAATGAGTGTTAAAAGTAACTATTTTTAATATTTCTCAAACACAAAACACACATCAATACCAAACGAGCTTTAAATCTCTGTTGTCTATCTGTTTGGAAACTGAGAAAAAAATTTTGAAAGAAAAAGAAACAGAAGCAGTATTTAAAAAAAGAAAAATTACTAAAACAAGAATATAGAATCGTAATTTTTTTAAATTGCGCTTTCCTTTTTTAATTTTATAATGTCTTTCATTTACACGTGACACATGAGAAGAAAGTTACAGTACATGAGGGCCTATAGAGTCTCATTGAAAATTTACTTCTCTTATTTCACCAAAAAAAAAAAAGAAAATTTACTTCTCTTATTAAAATGAAAAATAAAAAATTCCCTTTACTTACATTCCATTTTTTTCCTTCCCCAAATTTTTTAGTTGAGTTTATAGAATACAAAATTCCAGTTAATTTATTTATTTAATTCTAACCTAATGCTATCGAGTTCGGTGTTAAAAGTCAAAGTAACATCAATTTGGTGATCGATAGTAATTAAATATTTTACATCTATTTATAAATCATTATTAAATTTGGTATTACTAGTTAAGTAATGTCAAATGTATTAATAGTAAATATAATATATCCACAAGCCCACGATATAAATAACAATTAAAGAGTTTTTTGAAAAAATTATCTAATGTATTATCAAATATAATATAACATAAAAATATAATATCATATAATATAATATTAAATATGTTTAATGACGTGGCATTTCTTGAAGCAAAATAAAGCTCTCGAAAGTGGCATTTTCAGGAGCCAAATAAGGCTTTAGGAATTGAATTTTGGGAGCTCAAAAGAATTTGGGATCTCTTGAAATTTGTCATTTTTTTCCTTTGATTTGTAGAGTTTATGGAGAAGAAGAATTAGGAAACTGTTAATATTTGGGAAGAGAAAGATGAAAGATGAAGAAGAAGAACCTTGTTTGCTGTAAAAAAAATTTATAGGTCAACATTGTCTTTTGATTTAAGGATATTTTTGTCTCCAAAATATTTAAAATGTAAAAATTAATAAAAAGCTTCTATTCACAATCTATCAACTAAGCCACACAACTTATTTACTGAAAAAATCTCATCATTATCATCATCATCAAAGTATTTATTCTAATAGATTATACTACATAAACCAATATATGAACTCACTTTAAATCGTCCATACGAATTCTCTTCCTCTACACATTCTTATCTAAGGCAATGTGTTCATCCAACTCTAATGCCTCCTTATCTTTCTAAATAACTTCCTTCCAAGACTTTTTCGGTCTTCCTCTAAACTTGACCATTCTTGCATCATTCATAGTCTCCACTCTCCTAACTAGAGCATCTATAAGTTTACATTGTATGTGTCCAAATGAATGTAAACGACTTTCACACATCTTATTTTTGATAAATACCACTTTAACCTTCTTACAGATGTCTTCATTTCTCATTCTATCCTTTGTTGTATATCTGCACATCTACCGTAACATTCACATTTATGTTACACTTATCTTTTTGTGTATGCAGTCTTTTAGTTACCCAACACTCATTACCATATAGCAATATTGGCCTAACAGCTGTCCTCTTAAACTTACCTTTCAACTATATAGGATTTCTTTTATTGCACAACACACCTATAGTGCTTCTCCACTTACTCTATCCAGCCTGGATTCTATTGGTTGCATCACCATTAATCTATCCGTCCATCTATATTATCAACTCCAGATATCGAAAATGGTCCTACTTAGATGTCGCCACCCCATCTAACATCACTATGTTTTGATTTTCCTCTTTATTTGAGTTAAATTTACATTTAATGTGTTTAATCTTCATTTTGCTTAATTTAAACTCTTTTGATTCTAGCATTTGTCTCCACTGTTCCAACTTTACATTAATATCCGCTCTAATCTCAATACATAGGACAATATCATTTGTAAACATCATACACCGAGATAACTTTTTCTGGAAGGGTTTTGTCAGTTTGTCCATTACTACCGCAAACAAAAATGAACTTAGCACTGATAGAAAATTTACTTGTTTGCCCTTCATATGTCACACGTGTTTTCTAAAATCCTAATTCTAAAACCACTCCTCACAAGTCACAACCTATTAAATTAAACCTAACACTTATTTTACGATTTTATAACCCTAAACACAAAAACTCATCAATTTAACAACCTAAAATTCTCACAACTATTCTCAATCTCATCATTCTTCAATCCCTTCAATCTCTTTAAATATTGTAAGAAATCTAAGATAAATTTTTAATATAATGGATTAATATGTTAATTTTTGGTTAAGATATGGTTAATTTTTGGTTAAGATTTGGTGAGACTTTAATTAAGAGTTTTATTTAAACAAAAAAAAAGGGCCAAAATAAGATAAATTTGGCAAATATGTCGAGCTTGACAGAAGTTAGCTTTCGCCAACACTAATAGCTACCACCAAGCACAAATATTTTTAAAAATATTTATTTAAAAATAATTATACTTGGCGAAATCAAGAATATTGTTTACTATGCACACATATGTTAAAAAAATATACTTTTTTATATTAAAATAAGTTCCGTCAGGTACAAAAAGCCTGGCGAAAGCCAATTTCTGCCAAGCACAAAATATTAAAAAATAATATGCTCCCAATAATTCACTTTCAATAGACTAATTTAAATCCTAAAAGTGAATTTTTGGAAGTTTTATTGTAGTTTTGGAAATAAATTTCTAGAATATTTTTTTGTTTCAAAAATTTATTTTCAAAAATTTTGAAAAACATTAAAAAATGGTAAAAATGTATTTTCATTTAAAGTTTTTGTAGTAAAAAAATTATTAAAATAGATTAACTGGCATAATTTGTTGGTTGTGAATTTAGAAGCTCTCTTAGATTATTTTTAGGCTTAGTTTGGCACACTGGTCAGCACTAATGTGGTGCGGGTTGTGGCCTTTTTTCATTAGAGACCAAAAAGGGGGAGAGGGTAAAATTATCCTTTCACCCTTGATTTCAATTTTTTAATTATTTTTATTTAAAAATATAGATTCTTAGTGATAATTTTATTCTTTTAAATTCATCGGAGTCAATCTCAGTGCTCCTTAGTATATATGTGAGAAATAAGAGGTGGCAAACAGGCCGGTTCGAGAGGGTTCCATTTGTGTTATCTTCGAGTTTGAGTTATTTCGGACTCGAACCATTCGGGGTTAGGGTTTTTTCAAGTTTGAATTTTTTTCAAATTTTGTTTTTTTTTTCATTTCAAATACTTTCGGTTTCAAATTTTTTGGGGTTCGATTATTTTCAAGTTTGGTCTGATTCTAACAAGACGAGTTTAGTGGGCTTAGTTCAAGTTATTTTGAAATTTTATAAGTTATAAATTTTTTTTATAATTTTGAATGTAATAATTAATTAAATTTTAATATAGTTAAATAAAAATATAATAGAAATGCAAAACTATAGTTAAAATTTTAAAAATATATATTTTTACAATTTAATGTTTTTATTACTTGATAATGATTATTTATTTTTTTAATTTTCTACGACATTTACATTTGTTATAAAATATATAATTATATATTAGTAATTATATAAAAGTTTATTTTTTACGTGAGCCAAAAAAACAGTAAAACTAAATGAAAGTGAAAATCCAAAAGTATTAGCTACAATACATAAAAAAATATATTTCAAATAAATAATTAACAAATTATAAATAAATCACACAATACAATTAAACAATTATATAAATAGTTTTACACTCTTAAATTAAACCAATAACTCATTGGGTCATTGTGTTTTTTTTGTGCCAAAGTTAGGCCACTGGAATTTAGACACTCTTAGTCCAATAAATTTTTTTATTTTGTTTTATTAGCTTTTTTAATAATTATATTATATTTTTAATAAAATTTTAAATTTTTAAGAATTTTTCTTACACTTATTTTGTTTTTTAAATAACAACATAATTAGTAATTATATTAAATCTAACCTTATAGTTAGTTAACTAATTTTCAATTATAATGTTGAATAGTACTATAATATACATTAAAAAATACTTAATATTATAAATAACTGGTCAACTAATTAACTCAATATTATATTTATTTTGTTTTTGATTTGTACAAAAATCATAATATTAACATTAATATATTGAATATAATTGTTATCGTACTAATTAATCAATATCCCATTAAAAATTTAGAGCATTGAATTAAGAAAGTTATATATATATATATATATATATATATATATCAATTGACATTATATTAATAAATAATAACAATTAATATAATCATATCATATACAATTATACTTTAATTGAGCACTAATTTTTTCATGTTCAAGTTAACATAATAAAATTAGATATACATCAATTGATCGAATGTCTAATTAAAATGTTAAATAGTATATATTACTAAATTAATTAATATAATGATAGTTATTTAAATATAATTAATCATAATATTAATAAATTATAGAAAACTAATACTAATTGCACTTATATTGTTTAATTGAATTATTGGACTTTTTTTAATATTAAAAACCTGAAATTTTAATTTTATGATCAGGCTTTTATTTTCAAGTAAATTTAATATTTTTTTCATACTTGAAACTTTTAGAGAATATAGCTTATTATTTACAATTTTTATCAATTAAATTTTTCTAATTATCTAAAAGGTAACATCTATATTAAAATTTTTAATTTTTTAGTCTATGAATTACTGTTCATTTTTAATTTTTAATTTCTAATTATCTATATTAAAATTTTTAATTTTTTCATTTTTATTATATAAAGAGAAACTCTATTTAGATCCTTTTTTTTTTCTTCTCACACCCTATTTTAGTCTATGAAATACTGTTCATGTAAGGAAAAAATGGGTGTGAGGCTTAAAAAAATGAGTGTATTTAGAATTTCTCTTATATATATAGCATGTAATCATTCCTTTTTTTCATCAATGCTTGGTACTCATGGATCTTAAGAGTCAAAAATTGAAATTTCTACTTTTTGTATTTAGAATATGTAAATGAAATTTTGACATCAAATTTCATCGCACATCATATAAAATATTAACATCAAATGAGATTTCAATGTTTATAAATATGACACCTCTGTCAGAGATTAAAGAATTAGTTACAAAGACATTGTTTAAGTTATTAAATTAACATATATTTTTTCAATGTAAAATATGTAGCAACATAATTTTAAAATATAATTGATTTAACATGTATATTTTTATTGATTATTTTTGTATTTGTGTTTTATTCATATAAATATATTAATATCCTATATACCATTAGTAAAGTTTTTTTATACAATTTTTAGTTGGTATTATAAGTCATGTGGGTGCAACAAAAACTATTTAAAATTGATGAAAAACGTCATTGTTCCTCATGAAATGTTGATGTCCCTAATCCAACTGTAAAGTAAATAATAATTATATTTACTATATTTAAAACATTAAACAAAAATTATTTCATGATGATAATAAAAACATTTTATAGTTTTAATATATATAACTTAATTTTAACATTTTGTATATCTTATTGCTACAAGTTGAACATTGAGACATTTGATTATTCTAGAAAAACGATGTTTGTACTTTTCAAGAAGCTAAGAATTTAATTAATAAAGATATTAACAATATTTATAAAATTTTCCTTAAAGTATTGATTAGTTAATAATTATTTTAATATCGTTCGATATTCAATTAAATTTAATAATATGTCTACAAACATGATTTAGAAAAATAGAGATTATATAATTCGAAAGATATTTGAAGATCTCATAGGTGATTTTTTGTGTTCAAAACAACAGCGACAAACTATAACATTGAGACAAGAAATATTAAGCTTATCATGTCTAAAGTGTATCATTTTAATCATAAACTTGAATGTCAAAAATTATTAGAACATGTATGTATACATTTATCTACTATAACGATCTTTGTTATTTTTTTACATAACATACATTGTAAGTAAAAATTAAATTGCAGATTAGTATTTTTATTTAAGACTTTTATTTCATTAGTGGAATTTATTATATCATCAAATAAAGTAACACATCATTCAAAGATAGCAATGAATACTCAAGAATCATTAACCATCATTTCAGCTCAACAAGAATTTATTGAAAAATCTCCATTTAAAAAAAATTTGTACACGAGACTGATTTTAAGACAGGAAAATTTTCAATTTCTTCAAATCAAAAACATGTTGAATTATTTTATATACCATTTTCATTCAATAAATTACAATATAAGTTTGGTTTAACTTTTACAAAATTTACATAATTATATCCAATATATGATTTTTTTATATTACTATATTGTAATATACAAATTTCAAATATTAAATTTACATATGTTGTTTTTTAATAAGCATACTAATTTATTGTAAGAATCACAATTTTATAAATCATTATTAAATTAATTCAATATATTTTTAAGTCATGAGGAGTATGGGAAAATAATTTAAGGCTTTGTTTGGAGAAAGAATGAATTATGAAAATTTTGGAAAAAAAGTAAGTGATATTTATTACAAAAGCTTAACTGTTAATAAGTGATATTTATTACAAAAGCTTAACTATTAAGCCTTATGAATATTTTAATATATTATAATATGAAAACTTACCCAAGTAGCCGGCGAATCACTTTGTAGACCAAGAAAAGTCTAAGTGAAATAAAAAAAAATAAAAAACGTAAGATATTTACTACTAAAGTCTTATGAGATAAGCTTTAGAAAAGTACTAAATTATTTTTTTATTTCTTTACTTCCTTCCCTCATTAAGTGACCGGCAGCCACATTTTTTAACCCAGCAAAAGCCAAAAAATAAGAGAAGAAACGTGAGAGCTTGGAAGAAAAGAGAAAGTCGTGAGTTACCCAAGCAGCAACTAGATTTTGCTGTCACTTTTCGTCATACTTCCAATCAGTTTTAGCCTTTCCTCCCCTCATGAAAGTTGTTCCAAATTCTCTCCTCTATAACATATCCAAGTTTCAACTCAAGCGGAGTTCATTTGGTTGGTAAAAAGTTTGTTGGAAACCATATCTATCAAGCTGCCCTATT
Organism: Heritiera littoralis; assembly: GCA_031772115.1. Taxonomy (NCBI): domain Eukaryota; kingdom Viridiplantae; phylum Streptophyta; class Magnoliopsida; order Malvales; family Malvaceae; genus Heritiera; species Heritiera littoralis. Next base: position 2,112,099 of record JAPDPK010000123.1, on the reverse strand, counting down.
TTGGCGAGTCTGATAGAATCACTTTGTGGGGCAGAAACGACCAGGAAAGTGACCTTTTCTTGAAATGGCCAAGAAGGACCAATTGAATCCCTACCTCTTCTCTACCATATATCAATAAATCAGCTCAAACAGACCACATTTGATAGGGGAAATCTATTTTGAAAATTTCTGCTGCATAGGGTAAGTAGTGCTGGAATTTTTTGTTCTTTCTAAACTGGATATAGGTTGCATTTCTGATTTTTCTAAGTCTATTTCTAGTGTTATAATGGTGTAAAACTGACCCTAGAGTAGTGCTTTAAGTCTTGGCCAAATGGGTTTCCATAAGGTAAGTGTAAGGAGACAAAAGTGCTTTTGTTGTTGATAGTATAATTCATGTTAATGAACATGAGTTAAATGCAATGGAAGCTTTAAAGTGAAATTTGGACTTGTATATAGAAAGATAAACTTTAGGCCTAAGGAAGGGCAACGTAGTAAATTCACCTTTAAGGTGAAATGACATTGGTCAATGAGAAGTAGATGAGTACTAATGTGAATGGTGCAGTTGGAACGATCAAAACGATCGTATAGTGACTTTTGTCACATTACAGCTAAAGTGCAACAAAGAAAGAGTAACAATTAGTTAGTGTTAAATGGCTATGTGTATGTGTAAGGTGATAAATGAAATTATCTATATATGCTTGTAGTGTTAACGACGCAGTTTGGTGGTGTACAACACGTGGATTGCCAAGCTTGAACGAACGAGCTTAATTTTTGCTTTCTATAAGTTTACTATGCAAGCTACGAGTAGTAGCTTACAGGGTAAGTGCCCTACATAAGCTACAAGTAATGATATATAGAATAAATGAAAGGTTTATGAAGTAAATAAATTGATTTGGATGTGAATTTTGAGATGTGTAGCTATTGGGGATATAAAATGTTTTTTCTTACAGGCTGGGTAATGACATATCCTAACCCCGTCTTATTGTAGAAATTTTGAAAAAAAATTGGTAAAAGTTAGATGTAGATCTCAATGTTTGCATCATGCTATTGCATCTTTATACATAATTGGTTTTATGAGATTTAAGCTTACATGTAGGTTATACAAAACGTATGAAAGCTTTTACATTTCATTTGCATCATGTTTTGAAGTATGTGAATGATATGACTTTATGGCATATTCATATGAGTTTTTTGGATTGAGCATGCATTGCTTGTACATCCTATTGATATGAGACTTTAAAACATGAGATAATTTCTAGTTTATAGACTTTTACGGCATCCCATTGTACTATGAGACTAATAGAGCACTATGGAACATGCCCGACTAGTTGATACTCTTATATGAGCAATATGAGGCTTGTCCAACATTGTCGTTAATAGGTTCCAATTCTAGCTTATCACTAGGATTAGAGATGACGAGGATCTATGGCCAAAGGTAACACCCTAGTTCCTAGGTAACAAGGACTACTTGCTGATAGCTATAGTAGGCTAAGACTTTATTAGTTGAATTACTGGGTTTGCCTAACGAGAAATGTTTTATGAACATGGTATATGAGATTACATGAATGTGATTGAACTTTATGAAACATTGTTTTTATGAGAACTATATGGTTTGACAAAACCGATTTTACATCATTTTGCGTGCATGACATCAATTTTATCATAAAGGCATTGTGATGAAACATTGCATATGAGTATGTGATTCTATGTAGGACTGTAGTTGTGATGTAAGGTGCCCGGGGAAATGAGGTACTTCAAAGTATCCTCCCATTCGATACCTCGAAAGCCCCTAACAGCATCATCGGAGTCCTAGACTAGAAATACGAAATTGTGATATTGAGTTACATGTGATATGAAGTTTAAATGAGTTATTGATATGTGATTTTATACGAAACACGGGTTGCATGCATTAGTAGTGCTATATCCTGTTTGTTATTATCTCTACACTTGTGTAGTGGCTTACTGAGTTTTTCCCAAAGCTCACTCATTCATTTTCCTCCATAAGTTAAGTTGAGATAGCAACATTTGATAAGAGCCATATCTCGTTTTGACGTTTCAAGCTAGACGTCAGACCTCAATTCATAACTCGGTATATAAGTTTACTACTCATATGTACTTGGAATTTGATGATTTTGTACAGTAATGTAGTGTGAGATGTGGTAAGTATGAATATGTGATTACTTTCTGATATGGGCTACACAAATGGCAAATTTAAAATAATAATAATAATATTGATTTTACTATTAATAATGATATTATAATCATTATTAAATAAATATTATCATTAATTCAACAGAAATGGAGAGCACTCTCCCGTGTGCGAGAGTGCACCGCAAGCGGGAGATCACCAAGCACTCTCCTGCAAGCGGGAGATCGCCAGACACTCTCCTCCAAGCGGGAAGATCCTACCGCCTAGTGCCTATGATATCTATTTAAGATCTCCTGCCTAGTGACAGACTCTGAGGTCTCCCGCCTAGCGACAGACTTCTGTTACCTTAGATTTGTCTTTTTAGAGTCGTGCTAGAACACAAACTCTTTTAGAAAGATAAAATTGCCCTTAAGGTAATTACTCTACAATGATGGTAATTTACTCGCCTATAAATAGGCCACATGTATTATTATATTCCCTAATTTTTGACTCATGGCTTTTACGTTTCCCAATACTCAAGAATATTGGACTGACTTAAGCATCGGAGTGCTTGCGCAGGGAACCACCCCCTGCGTTCCTCTGAATTCTCATATTTTGCAGAACCTTTTTGGAGACACATGGAGAGAAATACAGAGAGCTTATGTCAGCAATCACTTATTGTTGTTTTGTGCAACAACAATTGGCACCGTCTGTGGGAAACAAAATAAAAGCCAGTCAAAACTTTTAAGATGGTGAGAACAAGATCAACTATTGTGAGAGATGGAAGTGATGAGAACTCCGTGAGTTCTCCCGAATAATTGATTTGCCAGAGAACACAGGTAAACAGGGAAGAGGAGAGAACGACAGTGTCCATGGCGGAATTCGAAGCTCTAAGGCGGCAGAGCGAGGAAACAACGCAGGCGCTGAAGGGCATGGTAGACCTGTTCAAGGGGGTCCTCTCACAGCTGAGCCTACCACAGACTGTTTAAAATTTGGTAGGAGAAACAACTCGAGAGACTCGACAGCATCAAGGTGCAGCAATAGGCGAGCAGGCTGTGACAGGCATTCAGGTTGCAGTAGGCGAGCATGTTGTGATAGTCGTGCAGGCAGCGAGAGGTGTTCAGGCTACGGTAGGTGAGCATGTTGTGACAGTCGTGTAGGCAGTGACAGGCGTTCAAGCTGCGACAGGCTTGCAGGTAGCGACAGGCGTTCAGGCTGCAACAGGCGTGCTGGCTGCGGTAGGCGAGCATGTTGCAGCCAGCGAGCATGTTGCGACATGCATGCAGGCAGCAACAGGTGTTCAGGCTTCGACGGGCGAGCATGCTGCGAGAGGCATGCTATCTGCGACAGGCGAGCTCGCTGCAACAAGTGGGCGAGTTGTTGTAGGCGAGCAGGCTGCGATAGGCGAACAAGCTGCGACAGGTGAGCGAGCTTAAACGGGCGAGCAGGCTCCTTTGGGTGGCAGTGTCCACAGGCTGCGACAGGTTCCTTTGAGATGCAACGGAGTATGTCCAACCTTCTAGCTTGGCAAACTGGACTCGAAACAGTACGAGGTGCAAGAGGAATTGGAAAGATAGGGCCTAGACGAACACAGCCAACCCTTGACGGAGGAAGTGCTTGGTGGATAGACTCAGAGACTGACCTTACTTGGAACACAAGAATGATGCGAAAAGATGCATCTCAGAGTAAAGAAAAAGGGAAAGATTATCCTACATCCACAATTGACATAAAAAAGATTATAGAACAAGTGCTGGAAGAAAAGAAGCTAGTATCCGCAGAAGAAAGTCAGAAAAGGCGGGTACCGTTTTCTGTGGCTATTACAGAAAAACCCTTACCACCGAAGTTTAAAATGATGCAAATGGCTGCATACTCGGGAAAGACAGACCCCTATGATCATATTTAGAATTATAAAGCATTGATGCTACTCCACGGGTGGGAAGACGAGATCATGTGTAGAGCTTTCTCACTCACCCTGATTGGACATGCTATGAAGTGGTTCAATGGTCTGGTTGAGGCATCAATAATTTCCTTCGACCAATTGCGAAGCGAATTTTTGAAAGCCTTCATAGTTAACAGCCAGAGGAAGAAGGAACACACCTATCTACTTACACTTAAACAAGGAAGTAAGGAATCACTAAAAAGCTATGTGGATCGATTCCGAGATGCAACTTTGGAAGTTAGGGACTTATAGGTCGGTGTCACAGTAGCAGCAATATTGCAAGGGACTAGGTCTGAGAAGCTTCAAGAGTCACTCTCTCCAGATCAGCCAACAACACTCTCGGAGTTATTCACCAGAGCTAACAAATATATCACTCAGGAGGAAGTGTTGGAAATAGTACAAATTAACGATCTCGAAGGAGGAAGGAAACAGGAAAGAGAATTGGTTGACAAAAGCAGAGATAAGTCCAACAAGGCTCCAAAATTGAAATATGATAGTTACACTCAACTTAATGAGCATAGAGCCTCAATTATTGCAGCTATAGAAAAGATAGGACTATTACAATTTCCTCAAAGAGTAACGGGAAGTATGGGAGGAGACAAAGATTCTTATTGTGATTTCCATTCTATGAATAGGCACTCGACTGAGAAATGTATGGCGCTAATGAATCGACTTGAGAAACTAGCTCAAGAAGGAAAAATAGACAGATACCTTTGGAAGAATAGGGGAGCCCACTATTCTCCCTGCAATCGAAGAAATAATTTGCCGTAGAATAAGCAATATGACAATAATAGAAGAGAGGGGGAGCAGATAGAAGGAGGAATGATGAAGCAAGGGGTGATCAGAGAAACCCATACCACGATTGACCCCCAGATATGAAGATGGATAAGGAAGATTTGAGGCCTTAGTATTTTAAAGTTTCAATTAATATCAGAAATGTTATTTTGAACATTTTGCCTTTATATTTCATATTGTCGTTGATTATTGGTAGTATGTAATAAAGTAATAATTCTTGATTTTCTTATCATGATTGCATATCTTGCAACAGGAATACAAAAACCATGTCAGGCCTGAAGCAAAAAATGTGCGATATAGGCTACGCTTGTACTTTAAGCGAAAAGTGCACAATGTAAGTCATGCATGAAGACAAAAAGTGCAAGGGCTTGAAGCGAAAAATGCACAAGGTAAGCCATGCACTCGAAGAAAAAGGCTTGAAGCGAAAAGTGCGCGATGTAAGTCATGCATCAAGACAAAAAGTGCAAGGGCTTGAAGCGAAAAATGCGCGAGTTAAGCCACTCACTGGAAGAAAAAGGCATGAAGCGAAAAGTGCACGATGTAAGCTGTCGTAACGATTTTCGTCCGAGGACTCGATCGCTAAACGATTTTGGAAAATACAAAATGGAGTCGCCACCAATCTTTTTTTGACTAGGTGTGATTGGCCACCTAAAATTATTTATCTTTTCAATAAAATCTTAAAATTAATTAAGCTTTATCAAAAAAAAATTTCTTGGTCTGCGAAAACAAAGTTTGAGTTCGGGAGTTCAGTTACGCGTGGGGAAGGATTAGCACCCCCACAACGCCCGTTAAAAAACGGTACCACTTAATCATATATTAACCCTTTGATCTTAAGTAAATGGTCTTAATTAAATATTTAAAAGAACTTTATTTGTTTCGAAATCCTTTTGTTATTTGTTTTATTTTTGAAATATTTAAATTTTATTTTTTATTTGTAATAAGTGAAAATCTTTTGTATTGAAAATTATTTCGAAGTACCCCAATACTTTTGGTAGCATTCCGGATAATTTCCTCACCTAGAGATTTCTTAAGAATCGCTACTTGCGATTTCTATAGACTCTCATCCTCGGGAGATTCACACTTATTTTGAAATTTCATGTATGCAAATGATGCAATCAAAATACGGATGATGCACATGAGAAATCCATTATTCATTTATATTATTATTTTGTAATTTATTTATATTTATAAAATCTTGTTTTTATTGAAAAATCATACTAAATATTCCAATACGCTGGTAACATTTAGCATATTTCTCTCACCTAGAGATCAGTTAGGAATCACTACTTGTGAATTCCATAACATCCCATCATCGGACATTATTTATATCGTATTTACTTTTAATTATTATTACTCTTTATTTCCAAACACATTTACAATCTTGTTTATTTATTTGTTTAAAATTTATTATTTATTATTAGTTTATTTCATACAAGTTAATTATATTAGAAATCTTAATATCGAAGTAAAATTACTTGAATACCCCAATACGCTGGTAATATCCAAATAATTCATTTCGACCCTAAGGATTATCAAAGAATCACTACTTGTGATTTCTAAAAAAAAAAAAAAAATCCTATCATCGGAGATCCTTTTGTATTTAAGATGTATATTCTTATATTTTATTTTAATACTTATATTTGCATTTATCTGTGTATTTACATTTATTTATTTATTTATTTTAGTTCCTAAATTTTTATCTGTTTAAAAGTTTTTATTTCTATTCACTTACTATTTTCTTGTATTTACCTATTTTTTATTATTATTTTTATTACCATTTTTATATTTATTTTTTTATACTAAGAAATCTCATTAATATTTTCTTTATATCGAAATAAAATCACTTAAATGTCCCAATACGCTGGTGACATTAAGGATTTATCTCGACCCTAAGGATCATCAAAGAATCGCTACTTGCGATTTCTAAGAGATCCTATTATCGGAATTATCTTTTATTAATAATTTTGTAAATAATTCATTTCCTTTGTTTTAATTACTACTTAATTATTTTATAAATCCCACATTTGAAAAATATTTTTTTACATTATTTAAAAAAACATATCTACGCACACGTGTGTGAACATGCCTTAATGTATGAAATGTCTTAAGGATAATAAATTATTATTAGTGATTCTCCATGAATGCAAAGTCAAGCAAAAGTATGAATAAAACGTATATACCTCAATGAAACCAAAACTATGACGTTGCAGTGGGCCCTCTCGTTTTTACTCCTTTATTTCATTCCTAACAAATGATGAACGTGATGCAGACAAAAGCGTGAAGCCAAGTGTGGGAGCAAACGAACAGCAGCGGTTGGCGGTGCACGGGGCTTTCAACAATAGCAACAATTCAGCAGAGGTCAACACAGCAACAGGGACCCGGGTAGCGAAGTGAGGACGGTGCTGTGCAGGGGCACTAAAACCGGATCAACGCCAGGCTTATGGAAGTGTAGCAGAAGTGGCGCACCTATACCGAGCAGTAGAACGTGCGAGAAACAGTGATGGCAGCAAAGAGAACGGCAACAAGGCAAGGAGCAAATGTGAGGCTGCAAAACGGCGTCGCAAGCTCTTATAAAAAACCAAACTTTATTTTGCAGCAACGTCAAACTTTGCTTCACTTATGTTCGGTCCACAGCAAACTCTTTTCACTTTCTCTCTAGCTCCCAGCAAAATTCAGTCAGCTCCTACAACAGCAGCCCACGGTTTCGTCTGCTCCTCTTCTTCAACTGTTCAATCAACCCTCACGCAACCAGCAACAAACAGCAAAGCCACACACTCCAACCACTGCCTCGGTTCAAGGTTTTGCCCAGCTCTATTTGCCCTAATGCAGCCACGGTTCTGTTCTATTTTGCAGCAATTACATGGGTTAGCTGCACCAACGAACTGCCTCTTCTCTATTTCTTTTTTTTTTACTTGTTGAATTGCAAGGAAATTTTCTTGGCTGATAGCTCTTCTGTATCTTCACTATTCGTTTCCTTTTTATTCTTTGCTTTCTTTCTCTTTCACACAAAGCAGCAGCGTAGAGTTAGGCAACAGGCTTCAAGCAATAGCAAGATGGTGGTATAGCGAGGCTTGGCGCACAGCAGAGCGTAGCAGCAGTGGGCGACAGGCGGCAGGGGCTGAAATTAAAATGGTGTTGAATCTGGTGGTGATGGTGGCAACACGAGGATGAAGCGATGTTGCCAGAAGGATAGGCACAGGGGTGTAATGCAGGAAGCTACAACCGGTGCAGGCAGCTTGCGTGGTGGCTGGACAGAAAATCTTCTCGGTCGTCAAAGTGGAGAAGCAAGGTTGGTTGTGTAGCAAAGCAGCAGTGCAATCGATGAAGATGATGTGTGGAGCGACAACAAACGTTTTGGTGTTGGAGTTAGAACCTCGCGTGGCCACAATCCAAGCATCAATCGGAAACAAGATGGTGACTGCCCCCCCCCCTACAGAATGGCTAGGATCCCTTTTATTCTTGCTGTTTTCATTTTTTAAAGAAAGAAAACCCTAGTTTTAATGCCTCCAACCCATAATTACGGGCCTTTTATTTTTTGTTTGACCATTCCTTCTTCTCCCTTTTTGATTTATTTCCTTTTCCTCTTTTTTTTTTAATTTTATTTTTGGTAATTAACTTCAATTCCTTGATCATTTCCTTGATTCTTTCTTTTATTCATTTATTTTCTTCTTGGCAACAAATCCCTTTTGGTCAACTCTTTGATTTATTTTTTTAAGAGAAGGTTGCATGATGTGCATGGAATTGAATGGAAAAGCATTGACGTTGTTTTTTTTTTGATTATTTTTATTTTCTTTATTTTATATTTTATATTTTATATTATTTTGTTATTATTATTATTATTATAATTTTTTTTTTGCTCGGACAAAATTCGGTATTTACAGCTGCCCCTCTTTGCACCTTGCTGAGAATCAGGAATAGGGCAAAGACTATAGACAACAATTTTGTCCGAACCTCTTTTTTTTTGGGAAAATTCAATTTTGATTCTCGAAAATAATACCTTGACTCCATACCAAGGCTCGATCCATTTTAGAGAAATGAATTCGATTTTGAAACACATGATACCTTGACTCCATACCAAGGCTCGATCCACTGTGAAAAAGTGAATTCGACTTTAAAATATAATACCTTGACTCCCTACCAAGAGAAATGAATTCGATTTTGAAACACATGATACCTTGACTCCATACCAAGGCTCGATCCACTGTGAAAAAGTGAATTCGACTTTAAAATATAATACCTTGACTCCCTACAAAGGCTCGATTCATTTTAGAGAAATGAATTCGATTTTGAAACACATGATACCTTGACTCCATATCAAGGCTCGATCCACTGTAAAAAAGTGAATTCGACTTTAAAACATAATACCTTGACTCCCTACCAAGGCTCGATCCACTTCAAAAAAGTGAATTCGACTTTGACACATGAAACCTTGACTCCTTACCAAGGCTCGATCCACTGTGAAAAAGTGAATTCGACTTTAAAATATAATACCTTGACTCCCTACAAAGGCTCGATTCATTTTAGAGAAATGAATTCGATTTTGAAACACATGATACCTTGACTCCATACCAAGGCTCGATCCACTGTAAAAAAGTGAATTCGACTTTAAAACATAATACCTTGACTCCCTACCAAGGCTCGATCCACTTCAAAAAAGTGAATTCGACTTTGACACATGAAACCTTGACTCCTTACCAAGGCTCGATCCACTGTGAAAAAGTGAATTCGACTTTAAAATATAATACCTTGACTCCCTACAAAGGCTCGATTCATTTTAGAGAAATGAATTCGATTTTGAAACACATGATACCTTGACTCCATACCAAGGCTCGATCCACTGTAAAAAAGTGAATTCGACTTTAAAACATAATACCTTGACTCCCTACCAAGGCTCGATCCACTTCAAAAAAGTGAATTCGACTTTGACACATGAAACCTTGACTCCTTACCAAGGCTCGATCCACTGTGAAAAAGTGAATTCGATTTTGAAATACATGATACCTTGACTCCATACCAAGGCTCGATTTACTGTGAAAACGACTTTGAAACATAATACCTTGACTCCCTACCAAGGCTCGATCCACTGTAAAAAAGTGAATTTGATTTTGACACATAATACCTTGACTCCCTACCAAGGCTCGATCCACTTGAAAAAGTGAATTCGATAAAAGAAGATTTTTTTTTTAGAGAAATTCACATATTTGAAGAAAGAAAAGATTCCACGATCCTCAAAATTTTTGAGATTCGCATCTAAAAAAAAACTAGAAGATTTACATCATAAGAGATTCGCATCTAAACTTGAAGATTCGCATTCTAAGAGTTTCACATCTTGATTTGAAAATTCACATTTCAAGAGTTTCTCATCTTGACTTGGAGATTCACATCCTAAGAGTTTCCCATCTTGACTCGGAGATTCATATCTCAAGAGTTTCGCAACTTGACTCGAATGTTCGCACTAAGAGATTCACATCTTAAGAGTTTCTCATCTTGACTTGGACATTCTAAGAGTTTCTCATCTTGACTTGGAGATTCACATCTCAAGAGTTTCACAACTTGACTTGGAGTTTCTCATCCTAAGAGTTTCTCATCTTGACTTAGACATTCTAAGAGTTTCTCATCTTGACTTGGAGATTCACATCTCAAGAGTTTCACAACTTGACTTGGAGTTTCTCATCCTAAGAGTTTCTCATCTTGACTTAGAGATTCACATCCCAAGAATTTCTCATCTTTAGAATTTCACATCTTGACTTAGAGTTTCTCATCCTAAGTGTTCATTGGTTTTGCAAGTTGAATCTAGAAGATCTAAGTCTTATCATGCATCAATTTTACAATGAAGCCAACTAAATCTCATTTACTCATAAGCTAATTTCACTGGGCTTGAAACCACCCAACAATGCCTACGACATTAGACTTAAACTTTTGTCATGACTGCACCATTTTTCTTTAAAGAAAGATTTTCTTACTCTTTAAGGAACAGCTAACCCCATTGCATTCCTTATTCATTCATTTTTTTTTTTTCTTTTATTTTTTTCAATGATGCAAATGCAAAATGCATGCCCCTAAAAAAAAATTTATCACAATGATGATAATGCAAATGCTTTCTTGAAATATGCCCCAATGTAATAGTTAAAAACCATGATGCATGTGTCTTTTAGAATGATATGAATGCCTAAATGACAAAAGTCTCCTTTTTTCCAAAATTTCTCTCTTTTTTTCGGTGCCAAAAATCCATGGCTTTCTTCATTAGGATCATTTCTTCTCACAAAGATTCTCTTCTTTATTTCCGATCTCGTTCGTAGAAGCACATATGTCAACTACATTCAACATTCTTGCTTTCTTTTTGTATATGGCCCTTTGTCATCTTTAGAATCTTTTCCAAAGTAATGCTAAAGATTTTCATGTATAATTGTCATTTATTCATTATCATTCCAATTCCATGACAAATGCAGTTTAGTCACCTATTTCCTCAATCCATTTTGGGAAAGTATGAACATTAGAAAGCTTGGGAGAATAAGGAAATGTAGGAACAAACTTGTCAAAGTATAGCAAGAAATTGGACAATTTGGGGTGAATAACAATGATAGGTTCTCAATTAAGAAATTGGATATGACAATGATAGATTCTCAATGAAAAACCAGACAATTTTGACAAACTAGTCAGAATTCTTTGAAAAATCTATTCAATTGACATTCTCGATCAAATTGAGTTGCCCCCTACACCATGAGATCCTCAAATGATGCTGGTTCTCCTTATGTCAAAACATCTTCTCAAATCTTCAACTAGATTATCATTCTTTTAACTCAAACCGCCTTTTCGGGTTTTCAATTTGAGCTTCCCCCTTTTATCCTTCTTTTTTTTTTCCTTTCTTTTTTTTTCTTTTTTGTCTTTTCTTTCTTTTTTTTTTTCATTTTCTCATTTATTCTTTTTTTTTTTTCAACTTCACTAATATTCCCAACAAACAAATCGCAATCTTGTTGTTTCTTGATGGCATCATAAGTATGTCCAAGTTCAATGCATGATTCTCCAATTTCAAGTATTCACATTTGATCAAAATGGACTTTTAAGGCACGTAATATAGGCTCTGGTGATGGGTTATATACAAAAAATGGATATAATCAGGCTCAAAATTTGTTTCTTTAAGGGTCAAAAACCAAAGGATCATTTATCATCATGCAAAGCATGCTTGCTGCTTTGCCTTAATTGATTTTTATTTTCATCATTTTCTCTTCTTCTTTCATTTTTCTTTTTCTTTTTTTTTTTACAACTTTTCATTTTCACCCCTCTTTTTTTTTTACAAGAGGACTCAAACACCAAAAGGTATTTTCTCTTGAGATTTTTCATAACTCATAACCCGAATTTCTTCATTTGTCGACTGGTTTTTTTTTTTTTGCAAAATTTGCCCCTCAATGTGAACGGTGATCCTTGGTGGGTTTGTTTTGAAAAATCATAATAGGCTCAATGGGGGTAGCAAATGGATAATTTTACTCATGCACGAAGGATAGATCAAAGACGGCCATTTCTCATCTCAAATGTAAATACTCTTATTGAAGAACATTTATTGAACAAGAACAACAAAATGGATACAAGAGCTTCACTTCTTTCTCATTTCATACGATTTTAACTTCTCTTGATAGGAGCTATCTCTTTATTGCTTCAACAATTTTAGCAATTTAAGGGACAAGAATGATCACTGACTTTGCCAATAGAAATAGAATTTTTCAAAATAAAATCCCAGACTATCGTCATAATTGACTGCTCATTCATTTTTTGGGAAGTTAAGTGTGGCTGAAACACAAAGAGATGAAAGCAAAGATTTGTATGGAAGAGGATATGTAGTGCAAATGCATCTGTCATTTTATTCAAATGATAATAGATAACTAACTCATGCATAAAAATTTCCCCAAAGCTTATAGGCGTAAGCATTTAAGGAATTTCATTACTTTAGAATAACTCAAAAGTGACAAACTTTGGCTTTTCCTCATAGAACACTTGTCCTCCAAAATCTATGCCTTTTTGCAGCGAAAGGTTCCCACCAACATTTTGCTTTTCCTTCTTATCAAAATTTAGCAAGCCAACATTGATCAAACTCTGCACCTTGTATTTAAAAGCAGGGCAAGTCTCTATGGAGTGGCCTACATTCCCACAATGATAGTCACATCGAGCAGTGGCATCATACCATTTAGGATATGGAGGTTTTAATGGTTCTAGATAAACAGGTGCAACAAGATTATCTCTCACCAATTGTGGAAATAACTCTGTATAGGTCATAGGAATTGGGTCTACAGAGATTCTCCCTTGATTGTTCCTCACCCTTTTTTGACTACCCACCGGTTTGTTTGATTGAGTAGGGACTTGAAAATTTGATTGCCAACTTGGGTGATAAACAAAGGGATTATGGGTAGTGTTGTCTATAGTTGGATAATAAGGATAGGGTTGAAAAGGAACGAGACTCCTTGGTGGTTGATTTTCAATGGTAACAGCTTGTGTTTATCCCTCTTTTCTCTTATTTGCCCCAACTCTATTTGAAGCAGAAGTATCATCAATTTTACCACTCTTAATTGCATTCTCTATCATTTCTCCAGAAATTACCAGGTCAGCAAATTTTTTTGTAGCACTCCCCACAAGCCTATCATAATATGATGATGGCAAAGTATTAACAAACAATATCGTGGTTTCCTTTTCAATAAGGGGAGGCTGCACTTGAGATGCGTGGCCCCTCCACCTATTGGCATACTCCTTGAAACTTTCAGAAGGCTTCATTTCCATATTTTGCAATGACAATCTATCTGGTGCCATGTCAATCATGTGCTTATACTGGGACAAGAAGGCTTTTGCCAGGTTATTCCATTTGCGAACGTAACTCCGATCAAGCTGATTGTACCACTTGGCTACTGTTCCAGTTAAACTATCTTGGAAGCAATGGATGAGCAACTTATCATTATTTGTATACCCAGACATTTTTTGACAAAACATAGTGATGTGAGCTACTGGGCATGTGGTCCCATCGTATTTCTCAAATTCAGGTACTTTAAATTTCGGTGGAATTACTAGATCTGGGACCAAACTAAGCTCATTAGCATCTATATTTCCAAAGAAATCCATTCCTTCGATTGCCCTTAACCTTTCATCCAACAGTTCATATTTTTGTTGTGACTCGCCACTTTCTTTCCTCAATTTTTCTTGCTCCATGGGATCATGTAAATTTGGAACAACAATAGGATCAATAGGGCTAGATCTCGAGTGCTGTCCTCGGTCTGGTTGTTGATTCACAAAAACATGAGCTTGGGGATAAGCTCTTTGGGAAGTTTGAGTTTGAGGGGCTATAAACTTCGATGGGTACAGTAGATTCTCTCTCATAGGTTGAGGCTCATTTCCTGATCCTTCTGTGACCTCTTTGCCTTTCATCAAAGTCATCATCATCTCCATCATCTTCGACATTTGCTTCTGAGATTCTTCTTGAGATTTAGCTAGCTCTTGTTGAATTCTTTCCATCTTTTCCATTCGCTCAACATGTTCATTTTCCATGGCTTCGGCCTTTGATTGAGTACTGTAACGATGTCGAATAAGTGGTTCAGAATGCGATGGCTTCTTTATTTTGGCACCTCTAACATTTGTTTACCACAATTTAGAGCATATTATTATTTGAAATTGTGCCATAAAAGAAAAGACTATTAAAATCATCCCAATACGCTGGTGAGGATTTTAAAAATCTTAACTTTTTACTTCTAAGATTTGATGTCATTACTTATGATCACCAAAAATTTTCATAAGTGGGCACAAGATGAAACGTATGCATGCATGCTAAATGCATGTATGTGCATGAAATTCAATAGCTATTGCTCATGTGATGAGATGCATATATCAAGTTTAAAATCTTACAAAAACACCTTCTTTTTTTTTTTTAAAATGAATTTTTTTTTTCGGAATATGCATGCTATTGAAATCACAAATAAAACTGAATGAGAGGGTTTTATTTTTATTTTTATTTTTTTTTTCACAATTTCAATATTCACTTTATTATATTTCCCATAAAGGTGTTACATAAAAGTATTCATTCATGTGCCATAATTTAAGGTAACCCCCACAAAAGGCTGGTATGGCTCTAGCTAAGGTTAGTTTCTTTATGGCTCAGTATATGCTTGGTTTAAGTCTCTAAAGGGTAAAAGGTTCTCAAATTGTTCCTTACTGACGTCCACACTAGACTAGTAAGGCACCCCAATCCTCACCCATGACAGGTTACAAACGGAAAGAGTTCAACTTGAGTGAGAGTATTTCACTTGCCATTGCGGAGGTTATCACCTCACGAGAGCAAAGGTACTATACTCTCTCCTAAAAGGGACAAACCCGGGTGTAGGGTTGATGTATGCAATGAATATGTCATGTATGCAAAGGAACAAAATTCAAAGTGCATCCCAACAAAAATGCAAATGATAAAGATGATTCACACACTTTTTTTGTTTGTATTTTTTTGTTTTTTTTTAATTATTTTTTTATGAAAAGTTTTATTAAATATTTATTAAGACCATTAACTAAGATTTTGGATAAAACATGATTAACCATGGTTCGACTCTCTAATGTCCCCAGTGGAGTCGCCAAGCTGTCGTAACGATTTTCGTCCGAGGACTCGATCGCTAAACGATTTTGGAAAATACAAAATGGAGTCGCCACCAATCTTTTTTTGACTAGGTGTGATTGGCCACCTAAAATTATTTATCTTTTCAATAAAATCTTAAAATTAATTAAGCTTTATCAAAAAAAAATTTCTTGGTCTGCGAAAACAAAGTTTGAGTTCGGGAGTTCAGTTACGCGTGGGGAAGGATTAGCACCCCCACAACGCCCGTTAAAAAACGGTACCACTTAATCATATATTAACCCTTTGATCTTAAGTAAATGGTCTTAATTAAATATTTAAAAGAACTTTATTTGTTTCGAAATCCTTTTGTTATTTGTTTTATTTTTGAAATATTTAAATTTTATTTTTTATTTGTAATAAGTGAAAATCTTTTGTATTGAAAATTATTTCGAAGTACCCCAATACTTTTGGTAGCATTCCGGATAATTTCCTCACCTAGAGATTTCTTAAGAATCGCTACTTGCGATTTCTATAGACTCTCATCCTCGGGAGATTCACACTTATTTTGAAATTTCATGTATGCAAATGATGCAATCAAAATACGGATGATGCACATGAGAAATCCATTATTCATTTATATTATTATTTTGTAATTTATTTATATTTATAAAATCTTGTTTTTATTGAAAAATCATACTAAATATTCCAATACGCTGGTAACATTTAGCATATTTCTCTCACCTAGAGATCAGTTAGGAATCACTACTTGTGAATTCCATAACATCCCATCATCGGACATTATTTATATCGTATTTACTTTTAATTATTATTACTCTTTATTTCCAAACACATTTACAATCTTGTTTATTTATTTGTTTAAAATTTATTATTTATTATTAGTTTATTTCATACAAGTTAATTATATTAGAAATCTTAATATCGAAGTAAAATTACTTGAATACCCCAATACGCTGGTAATATCCAAATAATTCATTTCGACCCTAAGGATTATCAAAGAATCACTACTTGTGATTTCTAAAAAAAAAAAAAAATCCTATCATCGGAGATCCTTTTGTATTTAAGATGT
The DNA here is from genome assembly GCA_031772115.1 of Heritiera littoralis. NCBI lineage: Eukaryota > Viridiplantae > Streptophyta > Magnoliopsida > Malvales > Malvaceae > Heritiera > Heritiera littoralis. Next base: position 2,095,598 of record JAPDPK010000123.1, on the reverse strand, counting down.
ATATTCTTATATTTTATTTTAATACTTATATTTGCATTTATCTGTGTATTTACATTTATTTATTTATTTATTTTAGTTCCTAAATTTTTATCTGTTTAAAAGTTTTTATTTCTATTCACTTACTATTTTCTTGTATTTACCTATTTTTTATTATTATTTTTATTACCATTTTTATATTTATTTTTTTATACTAAGAAATCTCATTAATATTTTCTTTATATCGAAATAAAATCACTTAAATGTCCCAATACGCTGGTGACATTAAGGATTTATCTCGACCCTAAGGATCATCAAAGAATCGCTACTTGCGATTTCTAAGAGATCCTATTATCGGAATTATCTTTTATTAATAATTTTGTAAATAATTCATTTCCTTTGTTTTAATTACTACTTAATTATTTTATAAATCCCACATTTGAAAAATATTTTTTTACATTATTTAAAAAAACATATCTACGCACACGTGTGTGAACATGCCTTAATGTATGAAATGTCTTAAGGATAATAAATTATTATTAGTGATTCTCCATGAATGCAAAGTCAAGCAAAAGTATGAATAAAACGTATATACCTCAATGAAACCAAAACTATGACGTTGCAGTGGGCCCTCTCGTTTTTACTCCTTTATTTCATTCCTAACAAATGATGAACGTGATGCAGACAAAAGCGTGAAGCCAAGTGTGGGAGCAAACGAACAGCAGCGGTTGGCGGTGCACGGGGCTTTCAACAATAGCAACAATTCAGCAGAGGTCAACACAGCAACAGGGACCCGGGTAGCGAAGTGAGGACGGTGCTGTGCAGGGGCACTAAAACCGGATCAACGCCAGGCTTATGGAAGTGTAGCAGAAGTGGCGCACCTATACCGAGCAGTAGAACGTGCGAGAAACAGTGATGGCAGCAAAGAGAACGGCAACAAGGCAAGGAGCAAATGTGAGGCTGCAAAACGGCGTCGCAAGCTCTTATAAAAAACCAAACTTTATTTTGCAGCAACGTCAAACTTTGCTTCACTTATGTTCGGTCCACAGCAAACTCTTTTCACTTTCTCTCTAGCTCCCAGCAAAATTCAGTCAGCTCCTACAACAGCAGCCCACGGTTTCGTCTGCTCCTCTTCTTCAACTGTTCAATCAACCCTCACGCAACCAGCAACAAACAGCAAAGCCACACACTCCAACCACTGCCTCGGTTCAAGGTTTTGCCCAGCTCTATTTGCCCTAATGCAGCCACGGTTCTGTTCTATTTTGCAGCAATTACATGGGTTAGCTGCACCAACGAACTGCCTCTTCTCTATTTCTTTTTTTTTTTACTTGTTGAATTGCAAGGAAATTTTCTTGGCTGATAGCTCTTCTGTATCTTCACTATTCGTTTCCTTTTTATTCTTTGCTTTCTTTCTCTTTCACACAAAGCAGCAGCGTAGAGTTAGGCAACAGGCTTCAAGCAATAGCAAGATGGTGGTATAGCGAGGCTTGGCGCACAGCAGAGCGTAGCAGCAGTGGGCGACAGGCGGCAGGGGCTGAAATTAAAATGGTGTTGAATCTGGTGGTGATGGTGGCAACACGAGGATGAAGCGATGTTGCCAGAAGGATAGGCACAGGGGTGTAATGCAGGAAGCTACAACCGGTGCAGGCAGCTTGCGTGGTGGCTGGACAGAAAATCTTCTCGGTCGTCAAAGTGGAGAAGCAAGGTTGGTTGTGTAGCAAAGCAGCAGTGCAATCGATGAAGATGATGTGTGGAGCGACAACAAACGTTTTGGTGTTGGAGTTAGAACCTCGCGTGGCCACAATCCAAGCATCAATCGGAAACAAGATGGTGACTGCCCCCCCACTACAGAATGGCTAGGATCCCTTTTATTCTTGCTGTTTTCATTTTTTAAAGAAAGAAAACCCTAGTTTTAATGCCTCCAACCCATAATTACGGGCCTTTTATTTTTTGTTTGACCATTCCTTCTTCTCCCTTTTTGATTTATTTCCTTTTCCTCTTTTTTTTTTAATTTTATTTTTGGTAATTAACTTCAATTCCTTGATCATTTCCTTGATTCTTTCTTTTATTCATTTATTTTCTTCTTGGCAACAAATCCCTTTTGGTCAACTCTTTGATTTATTTTTTTAAGAGAAGGTTGCATGATGTGCATGGAATTGAATGGAAAAGCATTGACGTTGTTTTTTTTTTGATTATTTTTATTTTCTTTATTTTATATTTTATATTTTATATTATTTTGTTATTATTATTATTATTATAATTTTTTTTTTGCTCGGACAAAATTCGGTATTTACATAAGCCATGCATGAAGACAAAAAGTCCCTAAGCGAAAAATGCGCAAGACGGGCAAAACTAAAAAGTCCCTAAGCACAAAAAGGTGTGAGACAGGCAAATTCAAAAAGTCCCTAAGCGAAAAATGCCCGAGATGGGCAAACAGAAAAAGTCCCTAAGCGAAAAATGCGCAAGATGGGCGAAACTAAAAAGTCCCTAAGTGAAAAATGCGCGAGATGGGCAACACATGGGCTTGAAGTGAAAAATGTGCGAGATAAACCGTGATAGAAATAAAAGTCCCTAAGCAAAAAATGCGCGAGATGGGCATCACATGTACCTGAAGCGAAAAGTGTGCGAGGTAAGCAACGCACTCGAAGAAAAAGGCTTGAAGCAAAAAATGCACGAGGTAAGCCATGCACTCAAAGAAAAAAGCCTGAAGTGAAAAATGTGTGATGTAGGCTACGCATGTACTTGAAGCGAAAAGTGCGCGATGTAGGCTACACATAGGCTTGAAGCAAAAACTGAGCGGCATAAGGCACATATGAAAAATACGAAAAAGTGCACATGCTTGGTACAAAAAATTCGAGACAAAAAATTTAAATACATACAAGGTAAGTATGTAACCGTTGAAAAATCGTTTGCAAAACATTGAGTTCTTTTACAAAGAATGGGGGAGCAATTGATATGGGCTACACAAATGGCAAATTTAAAATAATAATAATAATAATAATAATAATAATAATAATAATAATAATAATAATAATAATAATAATAATAATATTGATTTTACTATTAATAATGATATATAATCATTATTAAATAAATATAATCATTAATTCAACAGAAACGGAGAGCACTCTCCCGTGTGGGAGAGTGCACCGCAAGCGGGAGATAGCCAAGTACTCTCCTGCAAGCGGGAGATCGCTAAACACTCTCCTGCAAGTTGGAGGATCCTGTCGCTTGGTGCCTATGATATCTATTTGAGGTCTTGCCTAGCGACAGACTTCTAAGGTCTCCCGCCTAGCGACAAAATCTGAGGTCTCCTGCCTAGCGACAGACTTCTGAGGTCTCTCGCCTAGCGACAGACTTCTGTTACCTCAGATTGGTCTTGTTAGAGTCGTGCTAGAACACAAACTCTTTTAGAAAGATGAAATTGCCCTTTAGGTAATTACTCTACAATGATGTAATTTACTTACCTATAAATAGGCCACAGGTATTATTCTATTCCCCAATTTTTGACTCCTAGCTTTTACGTTTCCTAATACTCAAGAATATTTGACTGACTTAAGCATCGGAATGCCTACGCAAGGAACCACCCCCTGCGTTCCTCTGACTTCTCCTATTTTGCAGAACCTTTTTGGAGACACATGGAGAGAAATACAGAGAGCTTACGTCAGCAATCACTTATTGTTGTTTTTTGCAACAACACTTTCAAAAATCGGATTAAAACATGATGTAAACGAGTGTTTGTTGGATGTTGATGTGAATAGTATCAAGATATAATAATTTTTGGTTGAGAATTTTTTAACGACCTTCGGGTTATTCGAAAATTATGAAACTTTCCCAAATATTCCTTTGGACTTTATGAGTGTGCGATAGGCCATTTTGGGCCAAAGATATTAAGAAATGAATAGTATTTTACTTTATTGTTTGGATTGTGTTGCAAGAGGTTTTTCGTAGTTAATCGGAAATGTTGCTAAAATTTAGTCTTTAGTGATTTTAAGTTATGAAATGAACTGGGACTTGAGGAAATCAACATTAAATCGTGATCAGGTGAATAGTAAATCGAATTTGAAAGAGTAAGACTACTCACAACACAAACCGTAGTTAAAGTGAAAGGAAAAAGTTAATCCCAAAATCTGTTCTTCTGCTAGTTCGTTATTGAAAATGTCTCATCTTTTTGGGTATGACATTTATATTATGAAGTTTCAAAAAAATATATATTATTAATGATTTTATTGTTTGATTAATGTATTTTCGTGCATCGCACGAGTTTAAAACTAGTTGTATTAAAATTAAATTTTTAATATGAAATAAAAATAATAAAATATTATAATGATTTTTTATAATAAAATCAAATGTTAAATTAATAATATATTATTATTATTATTATTATTATTATTATTATTATAAATACAATAAGTTTAATATTAAAATTATTTGATATTCATATATTATGGTGTTTTAAATTAATTTTATTTAATAATTGAATTAAAAAGATTTAATATTTATGTTGTTGATAATACATAATTGATATAATTGTAGAGTAAATTACACCTGTGGTCCCTATAGTTTGGGCTTTATATGATTTTGGTTCCTAAATTTTAAAACGTACTAAATTAGTTCTTAAAGTCATATTATTATAACAAAGAAGTCCATCTGTTACTTGAATCGTTAGTCTAATCGTTAAATGCCAAGTAGACTACATGTGGAGAACACGTGTAGTCCATTTACTATTTTTTTCTCTTTTCCTCTCTCTTTCTCTATTTCTTTTTCTTTTCTTTCTCCTTCTTTCTTCTTCTTTCTCTTTTTTCTCTCTCATCATGGTTGGCTGGCGTGAAAATTTTCAGATATTGACTGTCCCAACCACACTAGTCGTCGATACCACCACCAAATGCTTCTGCCGGCGACGGTTTTGACTATCAAGATACACCAATTTTTTTTCTTTTTTCTCCTATCTAGTTAGTTTTTCTGTAAATGCTTAAAATCTTTTAGATCTAATTTTAAAAATTACCATTTCAAATCCAAAAATCTCTTTCACTTCTCTCATTTTGCCTCTTCCTCTTACTATATCATTCTTCTCCTATTACTCTAGCTTATACTCAAATTTCAAGCCCAAAAATTCGAAAAAAAAAACCTAGAACCAAAACACCAAAAAGAAAATGTTTTTGAGTTTGTTCTCAAGTGATAGAGTCATGAGTACAAGCCAAGTATGATGTGCTACCGTTTAGACTTTGGAGAGTAAGAATTTTGCCATTTGATTTTGTATGCTTTATTCATCGTTGTTGTTTTAGACAAGACAAAGTGGAGCATTAGAAACCCTTTGTGGTCAAGGATTTGGTTCAAATATGTGCAAAATGTTGGGGGATTATCTAGAAGCATTCTGCATCATTTTCTTTGTCATCATATCAATCTTATTGTCGTAACGATTTTCGTCCGGGACTCGATCGCTAGACGATTTTGGAAAAACATAGAAAAGAGGAGTCGCCACCAATCTTTTTTGACTAGGTGTGTTTGGTCACCTAAAATTATTTATCTTTTTAATAAAATCTTAAAATTAATTAAGTTTTATCAAAAAAAATAATTTTTGGTCTGCGAAAACAAAGTTAGGGTTCGGGAGTTCGGTTACGCGTGGGGAAGGATTAGCACCCCCACAACGCCCGTTAGAAAACGGTACCACTTAATCATGTATTATCTTTTGATATTAATAAAATGGTCTTAATTAAACAATTAAAAAGAGATTCATTTATTTTGAAATCAATTTTTTATTTGCTTATTATTTGAAATATTAAAATTTATTTTTATTTATGCTAAATTTATTTTTATTTATTTGAAATAAATGAGAATCTTTTGTATTGAAAATTATTCCGAAGTACCCCAATACTTTTGGTAGCATTTCGGATAATTTCCTCACCTAGAGATTTCTTAAGAATCGCTATTTGCAATTTCTATAGAATCCCATCCTCGGGAGATCCACACTTATATTGAAATTTCATGGATGCAAATGATGCAATCAAAATACAGATGATGCACATGAGAAATCCATTATTCATTTATACTTATATTATTATTTTTTATTTATTTATATTTATAAAATCTTGTTCTTATTGAAAAATCATACTAAATATTCCAATACGCTGGTAACATTTAGCAGATTTCTCTCACCTAGAGATCAGTTAGGAATCACTACTTGTGAATTCCATAACATCCCATCATCGGAACATTATTCATATCTTATTTATTTTTAATTTGTTTTACTCTTTATTTTGAAGTCTTGTTCATTTGTTTGTTTAAAATATTTATTTATTTATTATTTTAGTGTTAGTTTATTTCATATAAGTTGATTATATTAGAGATCTTAATATCGAACTAAAATTATTTGAATACTCCAGTACGCTGGTAATACTCAAATATTTTATTTCGACCCTAAGGATAATCAAAGAATCACTACTTGTGATTTCTAAGGAATCCTATCATCGGGGATCCTTTTATATTTAAGATGTATATTCTTATATTTTATTTTAATACTTATAATTGTATAATAAATAATAATTATATTCAAAAGTTTGAAATTTTTAATTTAAAAAGTGTATAAATTATTTTTTTATTTTTAAACAATAATCATTTAATTATAATTCGGGTTTTTTCGATTTTTTAAGATTTCGGATCGGACCGGTCTCGGGTTCAGATTATGTCAAGTTCGAATTTTTTCGATTTTAGATTTTTTCGGATTTGAACTTTTTTTGAATTCAGTTTTTTGAGGTTTTATTTTTTTAGATTCAGACATTTCATTTTTTTTTAAATTAATTCAAATTGATCCAAATTTGATCTCGAGCAAATTTGGATGAATAGTTTTGTCAATAGAATCAGTTATCATTGTAGATAAAGATGTACTTGAACAGTGTTATTTAGAAGTAGAGATGCTCAAGAGTCAAGCTACCCACCCAAGCTCAAAGGCCAGTATGATATTTGGTCGAGCTTTGACAAAAATATCAAATGCATTTATCAGCCTTGGGCAAAATTTTTGAACTTGATAAAAAAAGGGGCCAGGCTCAAGTTGACCTTCTAAAGCCTAGGTTTGGCTCGAATATAATTATTAAATAAGTTTTTTTAAATATATCTACTAAGTATAATATAATTATATGTATATAAATATTATTGATCAATAAACATGATTATATATTTAAAATAAAATTAACATGTAAAATTTGACAAATCAAATCAAATTTTAGAGGAAATAAAAGAATAAAAACAAATGAACAAAAAATAAATAAAAAAAAAATTGAACGAGTCAAATCGAGTTCGAACTTGTATAATAAAATAAAAAACTGACCTAAATTAAAAACCAAATATAAATTTACGGATTAAATCGAACTTAAACTTACACATAAAATATAAATACTTGACTTGGAGCCGATCCGATTCGACCCGACCTATGTAGAAGTACCCGGCTCGAAAGTCGAAACTCTCTTCTACTCTGTTTTGTTTCTCCCTCGCGCTTCTTGTATACTGCTCTTTCCATATTTGCACACCCCCCCCCCCCCCCCCCCCCCCCCCCCCCCCCCCCCCCCCCCCCCCCCCCCCCCCCCCCCGCGCCAAAAAAAAAAAATCAGCTGTTTATTTCATCTTTGTTCTTTCAAAGGTTAAAGTAGAAAAAAAAAACAGAAAAAGTTGGCTGCGGCGCGGAGCGGCCCCTTCGTTCCAGTGGCGATTGGCCCCTAATCGCAGGTGTGCTGCGAGGAAAACTCCGCGACTGCACCGCCTGAGATTCACCCGAATTCTTGGTTGTGCCGCGTTGCTTTGAGTTGGCCCCTTTATTTTATTTTTCTTAGAGTTCCTTTTTGGCTTTTACAGCTGCCTAAACTCCTCCTTCTAGCCTCCGGCCTTCTCTCTGCTTCCAACCCCAAGCTTTGCTTCTCCTTGTTCTTCAAGTTTCCTGCATATAATTCAAATTGAAGGAAAGCTTTTGTTTAAGCCGTTATTCTTTTGGACCAACTACAATGTCGAGCCCCAACAAACATTCTCTTGACTATGAAGCTCTGGCTGAGAAGAAGCGCAAAGCACTCGCCGATATGCTCCGGTAAATTTCGCTTTCATTTTTTGTAATTTTCTTTTTATTAGAGTGAGCTCAAAATGTTTTACTGGATGATACATTCTGATTGGTTCCTCTCATGGGAAAAGATAAAAAACGGCGGGTAATTCTTTTAGGTTTTATTGATTTCAAATTTGTTTTTACAGTGGTGGAGGGTCTTCAAAGAAGTCTAGGAAAGAGGATATTTCCGAAGGAATTATGGAGGAAATAATGAAAGCCATGAACTATGGTGGTCGGAGGAAATCGAGCAAGGTTTTATATTTCTAAACACTCATATTCCTTCCTTGCTGTATTTTAGCTATTAAACTCATGTTGTGGTGTGGGTCTTCTTTGTTATTTGCAACTAATGCAGCCTAAGAAACGGGGTAGGAGAATGGGATCGAGGAATAAACTGAGCCCCAAAATTAAGAGCATGGTCGGAGAAGCTACACTTCACTATGGCAATGGCCGTTTCAAAGAGGTGTTATGTTTAATTGATAGACGCATCTGTTGCTGCAATGTATTCGTGTTGTTTAAACAAGAATTATGTGCTCCCAAACACTCACTGTTGAATGTCATACATTTAGCTTTTTATCAGTTTTTTCTGGCATTTGGATGTGAGTTGGTGAGAATGATATTGAACCCACTTGAATCTTGACAGGTCATTCTAACTAGTTCACATACTTGGCTCTAGGAAGTATGTATAGCTGATGGCTATACTCTACCTAAACTCATACGTTCCTTCCTGTCTAGGCATGGTTTTTAATAAATTATCTTTAATACTGTCACTTTTTGTGCTTATTAAAATGTTGTGATCTTGGTTTTTGAATGTATAGTTTCTTCTTGTTACCCAATTAACATTGTTTCAGTGTATAAAAAAGGGGCAACCCAGTGCACAAGGCTCCGATATTGGAGAGTCTGGAGAGGATCATGTGTACACAGTCTTTCCTTTGAACAGAGAGGTTGTTTCTGCTTAAATCTGTGACTTCTAAGTCATAAAGGAGCAACTTTTATCGTTGCATCAAGGTTCCCCTCAACATCGTTTCAGTGTATGTTTAAAAAAAAAAAATCAGTCTTAGTTTATGGTCTTTATTTTGGATGACCTTTGACATTTTCAGCCATTAAGCATGGGGAAATTCCTGCAGATAGCAAAAATATTAGCACTTCTTTTCCATAAAAAGAATACTGAAGAGTCTTCTTTTCCATGTTGATGTATTTTATTTACTGATTTTGAAAAGAAAAGGGGGGAAAAATAGTTGTGTGGCATCTATTTTTCCAATAATTACATTATTTCATTACTTTTTGGGCTTAGAACTTTCTCTTGCACAATTGCCCTCTTACTAGATTTTCAGAGTGTCACCAGGGTTTGTTGCTTTTTTTTTTTTAACCCAGCATCTCTCTTAACAGTTTTAGTGATTTTTACGGGAAATAATATAACAATCAGCATTCATCAAGAGCTTCTGAATTGCCTTATACATGGTGCATTTGAATTCATTCTAGGGTATTGTTTCCCCTTTATCCTCACTCTCTTTTAATTCACACACTTCCTGCATGTTGTATTGTGCTTTTCTTGACAGTGGCCTTAGGTTTTAAGCTGTCAGAGTAGACATTCAGTGTTTGATTGAACTTTGCAAGATGATATTCTCTCTACTTGTTAAAAGTGCAAGTACTTCACCTTATTTTATGGGTTGGCTTCATGGTGTAGTAAATGGTAGTTGGATTTGATTCAGTTAACAATGTTTTTTTAGTCTATGGTTCTTTTCATTCTTCCTTGCTGATTCTTTCCCTAATATTTTTGGTTGCAGGCCATATCTGTTTTGAATGAACTTGTTAGGCTTGCACCAAATTTTCCTCATTTATATCATATGCTTGGACTTGCTCATAAAGCTCTTGGTGATAATAAAAAGGCTTTTCAGTTTTACATGCTAGCTGGACTTCTTAAGCCAAAAGATCCTGATCTGTGGAAACTGCTTTTTACCTGGTCCTTGTAAGTTTCTAATCTTTATTTCGTTTTTATCACTCTTTGCAGCTTGATCCAATGAAATAAAATTTCTTTCACTTCTTTATGATTTTTTTCCTGTAATATATTGAATACTTGATGGAGATGAATTAGAAAACCTTGATCATATCTCTTGGTTAATGCTCAGTATCTTACTAACCTGTCTCTTCTTAGCCATTGAACTATTTATTATTATGTCAAGGTCTTATAGGAATAAAATATGCTTCATGTAATTGTTCTTGGCTCATTTCTCGGCACGTACAAGGAATATCATCTTTGCCTCTTTTTTTTTTTTTTTAATACTGGATTTAGCCTTTAAATGGTTATGCCCATAGGTTGTTCATTATAAAACTGGTCAAGTAAAATCCAGCTAACTCTTTTGTTATTAACAGCTGTAATTTGATATTTCAGTAACCTAATTTTGATCCAATTCAATTAATCCAATAATCAGGATAATTTTAGTTGTGTGATTGATCATGATGTTACTTAACATTTCAGATTTACTATGCCATTTTAAGTATATCTTAAATTGAGAAAGCAATGTATGTCTTATTAAAGAAATGAGTAATTATGAAAGCTGAACGATATGTTCGAGCTTATATTTTTATTCCATTGAAGTATCTCTATTTAAAGAGATATTGGTTACATAGAATATCCTGAAAATCAGGATTACAAATAGAAGATAAGGTTGGATATTCTGATCCTAATCACTTGGATCATCATCATCATCATCATTATCAGAGCCTTTATCCCAATAGATTGGGGTAGGCTATATGAACCAATATCTAAAATCATGTTAGATCGTCCATATGTATTCTCTGCCTCCATAGATTCCTATTCAAGGCCATTTGCTCATCTAATTCTAAAACCTCCATGTCTTTCCAAACTACTTCCTTCCAAGTCTTTTTCGGTCTTCCTCTAGTCTTAACCCTTCTCTCAACATCCATAGCCTCTATTCTCCTAACTGGAGCATCTACAGGTCTACGTCTTACATGTCCAAACCAACGTAAACGATTTTCACACATTTTGTCTTCGATAGGTACCACTCCAATCATCTTACGAATATCATCATTTCTCATTCTATCCTTTCTTGTATATCCACATATCCACCGTAACATTCTCATTTCTGTTACACTATCTTTTGTGTATGTAGCCTCTTAGTCGCCCAACATTCACTACCATATAACAATGTTGGTCTAACAACTGTCCTATAGAACTTGCCTTTCAACCATGTAGGAATTCCTTTATCGCACAACACACCTGTAGCACTTCTCCACTTACTCCATCCAGCCTGGATCCTATAGGTCACATCACCATCAATCTCTCCATCCATCTGTATTATTGATCCCAAGTATCGAAAATGATCCCGCTTAGGTATCGCCACCCCATCTAACTTCACTACATCATGCTCTTCCAGTCGGTTAGAACTGAATTTACACTCCATGTATTCAGTCTTCACTCTGCTTAGTTTAAATCCTTTTGATTCCAACGTTTGTCTCCATACTTCCAACTTTGTATTGATCTCCGCTCTAGTTTCCGCACATAGGACAATATCATCTGCAAACATCATACACCAGGGCACCTTATCTTGGATGGATTTTGTCAATTTGTCCATAACTACCGCGGACAAGAATGGACTCAACGCTGACCCTTGGTGTAATCCCACCGTGATAGGAAACTCACTTGTTTGCCCCCCACCTGTCCTCACATGTGTCCTTGCGTCTCTATACATGTCCTTAATTAGTTTAATATATTTCAAAGGAACTCTTTTCTTCATTAAGGACCACCAGAGTACCTCCCTAGGCACTTTATCATATGCTTTCTCCAAATCTATAAAGACCATATGAAGATCTTTACCCATTACTCGAAAGCGCTCCATAAGTTGTCTAAGCAAATATATTGCCTCCATAGTTGATCGACCCGGCATAAAACCAAATTGATTCTTCGATATCTCTACATTCTTTCTTAATCTCCGTTCTATCACTCTCTCCATAGTTTCATCGTGTGACTCATCAATTTTATGCCTCGGTAGTTGGCGCAACTTTGAATATCTCCCTTGTTCTTATATAAAGGTACTAAGACACTCTTCCTCCATTCCTCTGGCATTTTGTCAGTGTGCCAAATCTTATTAAATAGATTTGTCAACCACCTAACTCCTACATTTCCAAGGCATTTCCAAACTTCAATTGGGATGTCATCAGGTCCAATAGCTTTTCCATTCTTCATCATCTTTAGTGCATCTTTTACCTCTGTCTCTTGGATTCTACGCATAAAGCACCGATTTAAATCCTTAAGAGGCACCGAAATATTATCCAAAACTTTATTTTGTCCATCATTAAATAATTTGTTAAAATAATCTCGCCACCTGTCCTTAATGTCATTATCTTTAACGAGAGTTCTTTGATGCTCATCCTTAATATATTTCATGACTCCTAGGTCGCGACTCCTCCTTTCTCTTGCTCGCGCCAATCTGTATATCCTTTTCTCTCCCTCCTTTGTGTTCAACTTGTCGTAAATCTCTTTCGCAACCCTCGTCTTAGCTTCTGCCACAGCCTTCTTTGCCTCCTTTCTTGCTACCTTATATTCCGAAAAACTCTCTTCTGTATTGTTCTTCTTTAAAGCCTTGTAACACTCTCGCTTAGTCTTTATAGCATCTTTTACTACTGCAGTCCACCATGTTGCGTCCTTCCAGTCGGCACTTTTTCGTTTGATACTCCTAATGTCTCTTTGCCTACCTCCCGAATGCATTTTGCCATCTTATTCCACATTACATTTGAGTTCTCTTCTGTTGTCCAAGCTTCTTTTTGAATCCATCTATCTCTACATGTTGTATGACAATCTTTTAGCTTCCACCATCGAATCCGTTCAATTCCTTTTTGTTGGTTCCTTCGATGTCGTCTATCTATCTTCATATCTAGAACTAAGAGTCTATGTTGCGCGGTAACACTCTCACCTGGGATAACCTTACAATCCAAACATCTATGTCATTCCTACTCCTAGTTAAAAAGAAATCTATTTGACTTGCTCTTGGTCCACTTCTAAAGGTTATAAGATGAGAATCTCTCTTCTTAAACAATGTATTTGCTAGGATTAGGTCATAAGATAAAGCAAAATTTAAAATAGCATCTCCTCCCTCGTTTCTTTCACCATAACTAAAACCCCCATGTACTCTCTCAAAACCCTCTCTACTTGTACCTACATGTCCATTAAGATCACCGCCAATAAAAAGGTTTTTCTCCTATGGGTACTTCTTGTACTACCTTATCTAAATCCTCCCAAAACTGTCGTTTACTAACCTCATCAAGTCCTATCTGGGGTGCATACACGCTAATGACATTCAACACCTCTTCTCCTAAAAACTAGTTTAAACCAAAATAATCCTATCCCCTTGTCTCTTAATCTGTACAACATCCTTATGTACTCTTTATCTATAATGATACCTACTCCATTTCGGTCTCTATCTTTCCCTGTGTACCAAAGCTTATATTGCCAAGGTGCTATCTCTCTAGCCTTTTCCCCAACCCATTTGGTCTCTTGGAGACACAAGATGTTAACCCTCCTCCTACTCATAACCTCACAAATCTCACCTAACTTACCACTAAGCGTACCTATATTCCAAGATCCTAACCTAAGCTTATGGTTATGGACTAACTTCTTTACCCACCCCCGTCCATTGTGGTGTGGGAACCTTTGCCTATTTAACACCACATCCAGGCGTCGATGTGGCGCGTCACTTCCGGGCGACGACCTAGCAACCCTTGCCCACTTTTCACTACACCCGGGCTCCGATGCAGCGCGTCGCTGTGTAGGGGATGCCCCAACGATGTTTTGATATTGGTTCATTTCATGAGATTGGACTAGTTTTTAAGGCTGGTTGTCCAAACCTACCGCCACCCTCCTCCTTTACCCGGGCTTCGGACCGGCTGCGTTAACTCACATATTATCCTAAAATTTTAAAAAACTATCCTAGACTTATCAGCATCTATTTAAATAGAAAACAGAAAATAAAGCTGGAATTAAATAATCCTACACTCCCCCTCAAGTTGGGTTGTAAATGTTTAACATACCCAACTTGTTAACAAATTTTTCAAACAACCCCCTAAACAAAGCTTTGGTAAAAATATCTGCTACTTGATGACTTGTAGAGATATATGAAAGAGTAGCAATTCCTTGTTCAATTTTCTCCTTGATGAAGTGTCGGTCGATCTCCACATGCTTTGTCCGATCATGGTGAACTGGATTCTTAGCAATACTGATAGCTGCCTGATTGTCACAAAACAGTTTAACAGATTCATTTAAAGGCATTTTTAGTTCTGCGAGAAGTCTTCTTAACCACATACCTTCACACACACCTAAAGCCATGGCTCTAAACTCTGCCTCTGCGCTGCTTCTTGCTACCACAGATTGCTTTTTACTTCTCCAAGTAACCAGATTTCCCCATAGGAAAGTACAATAACCTGAATTTGATCGTCTATCAGTCACTGAGCCGGCCCAATCTGCATCTGTGAACACTTCGATACTTCTACTAACACCCTTTTTAAAAAATAAACCCAAACCTGGAGTCATCTTTAGATACCGTAGGATACGGTACACAGCTTCAAAATGTTCTTCATTTGGGTTGTTCATGAATTGACTGACAACACTTACTGAAAAACTTATATCAGGCCGAGTATGAGACAGGTAGATAAGTCTTCCCACTAATCTTTGATACCTTCCCTTGTCAACAGGGGAACATCCTCCTTTTTTCCAACTTTACAGGTTGCATCCATAGGTGTATCAGCTGGTTTACACCCTAGCATACCTGTTTCTTTAAGTAAATCAAGGGTATATTTTCTTTGAGACACAACAATGCCTTTTTCTGATCTTGCCACTTCCATTCCCAAGAAATATCTAGTTGCCCTAAATCTTTGATTTCAAATTCTTTTTTTGCCAACATAGACTTTAATTTGATCATCTCTTCAATATAATTTCCAGTCAAAATAATATCATCAACATAGACAATAAGAATAGCAATGTCACCTGTAGGGGAATGTTAGTGAAAAGGGTGTGGTCGGCTTGTCCCTGTTGATAGCCTTGATGCTTGAGTACTCTGTGAATCTTTTCGAACCATGCCCGTGGAGATTGCTTCAAACCATAGAGAGATTTTCGTAATTTGCAAACCAAATTTGAATTATGCTCTCCCTTGAACCCAGGTGGAACCTCCATATATACCTCTTCCTCTAAGTCTCCATTGAGGAAGGCATTCTTCACATTTAGTTGTTGTAACTCCCAGTCCAGGTTTACTGCAATAGAGATAAGTACTCTATAGTATTTAGTTTAGCAACTGGAGCAAATGTCTCTTGATAATCAATGCCATAGGTTTGAGTGTAACCTTTGGCAACTAACCTGGCCTTATACCTTTCAATACTCCCATCAGCTTTATATTTCACATTGAATATCCACCTGCATCCTACTGGGGTCTTTCCTTTTGGCAGCTTCACCATTTCCCAAGTACCATTTTTCCTCAAGGCCTGAATTTCCTCATTGACTGCTTGTTTCCATTCTGATTTCCTAAGAGCTTCTCCTATTGTTTGTGGAATCTCAACATTGGACATTTTAGTGGTAAAAGCTCTAAATTTAGAGGATAACCTTTCATAGGATAGGAAGTTAGCTATAGGATGTTGAGTGCAAGTCCTAACTCCTTTCCTCTTTGCAATAGGAACATCAAGATCATCAAATTCAGATTCAATAGGGAGTACCTCGTGTTACCTGATGTGAGTTCCTGGGTTTTGGAACCTGGTTCAGAATCATGGTGTTGACTAGGAGTAGAATCAGACTCTACCTTCTCACAAGTCCTTGGTCTCCGTGTGTATACTTGGATTTGAGGAGGAACAGTTTTGGTTGCAAAAGGCTTGGTCTGGGTTTCAGGTGCAGTTGGCTGCTTTGTTTGGATTTCAGGCTCTGTTTCAGGTGCTGTCTGTTGCTCTGCCTGGATTTTTGGCTCTGTTTCAAGTGCTGGCTGCTTTGTTTGGATTTCAGGCAATGTTTCAGGTGCTGTTTCAGTTCAAGACAGTATGTGGGTGATTGGGTTATTGTGAACGGAAGTAAAAACTGATATTCTTGTTGTTTGGTTGTGTTATTCTCCCCCTGAATATCAGTTTTTGTATAGTATGGCTGATGTTCAAGAAAGGTCACATCCATGGTATTATAAAAGCGATGGTTGGTTGGTGAGTAGCATTTATATCCTTTTTGGTTTGATGAGTAGCCAAGAAATATACATTTGGTAGCCTTTGGATCAAGTTTGCTACGATTTTGGGAGTGGATACGAACAAAGGTGGTGCAGCCAAAAATTTTAAGTGGGAGGGTAGTGAGGAATCTAGTTGTGGGCAGGCATTCAAAAGTGATTGGTATGGGGTTTGAAATTGTAATACCCTGGAAGGCATTCGATTAATCAGATATGTGGCGGTAAGAACAGCTTCCCCCCAAAAATGTTTTGGAACATTATAGGTAAATAGAAGGGATCGGGCAACCTCTAAAATATGACGGTTCTTTCTTTCAGCTACCCTGTTTTGTGTGGGGTGTCAACACACGAGCTTTGATGGATAATTCCATTGGCTAAGAGATATTTGTTTAAGTTCAGGTTGAAATAGTCTTTGGCATTGTCAGTTCGCAGGACCTTTATTTTGGTTTGAAATTGATTTTGGATCATGGCATGAAAGTTTTCAAATATGGTGTAAGTTTCAGATTTATCTTTCATCAAAAAGACCCAAGTAATTCTAGTATGATCATCTATAAAAGAAACAAACCATCTAGAACCCGTAATGTTTTTAACCCTTGTAGGTCCCCAAATATCACTATGAACAACATTGAATGGTTGGGATGCTTTATATGGCTGGGTTGAAAAAGTAGCACGAGTATGTTTAGATAAATGGCAAATTTCACATTGGAAAGGAATCTGATTTTTATTAATCAAAGATGGAAACATCTTTTCATATACTGAAAGGAAGGATGACCCATGCGATAATGCCATAAAGAAATAGTACTACTTTTATCGGGAATGGAACAGGAAAAATACGGTGTAGGAAGGGCATTGCAGGCTGTTCGAAATGGGACTTGGAGATGTCAGCTTGTAGAAGGTATAGCCCAGCCCTCTCTTTAGCACTGCCAATCATCTTCCCCGAGTCCAAATCCTGAAAGTCACACCAAGTAGGATAAAATTTAGTAACACAATTCATGTTTTTGTGAGTTTATTAACCGAAAGTAAATTAACTTAAGGTTAGAAAAAAAAAAAACCGATAATAAATTACACTTAAGGTTAGGGATATAAAGAACAGAATTTAATACTAGATTTTGAGAAACCACTATTGTCCCAACACCCTTTACACTTGACAAAGATCCATCTGCAATTTTAACTGATAAACCACTGGGGCACGAACGAAGCTCATGAAATAAAATGGCATTACCAGTCATATGATCTGACGCTCCAGAATCAACGATCCATTCTTTCTGTTTATCCAGTTCAGCATTAAAGACACTCAAAAAATTACCTCTTTGGGCTACAGAACCTGTGCTGATGTTGGGGTTGGATTGTACTTGTTTAAGTAATTGCTGGAGGAGATCCATTTGTTCTTTTGAGAAGACAGAATTCTCAACATCAGGTTTTGTTGTGGTGGCTGGTTCAACCTCGACATTGTAGCTGCGGCTGTCTTGAGATCCTTTGGATGGTTTCCAATCTGCACGTTTCCCATGAAGCTTCCAGCATTTGTCCTTGACATGGCCTGGTTTTTTGCAGTGTTCACACCAAGGACGCCCCTTTCTTCTCTCTGTTTGACTTTGAGAATTGTTGCCTCTAACAGCAAGGGCAGATCTGTCCACTCCTTCGGAGGGAGTTTGGTGCAGCACAACCTTTTTCCTGCTTTCTTCTCTTCGTACCTCAGAAATACTTCACGGATAGAGGGCAATGGCTTTAGACTTAGAATTCTTCCTCTGACTTCGTCTAAGTCTTTGTTGAGACCCAACAAAAACGTAAAAATCCTCTCCTTCTCTATAATTTTCTTGTATAAGATGCTATCATCGGTGCATTGCCACTTGTATTCCTCGAAAGTGTCCATTGCTGCCAGTAACGTGTAAGGGAATTGAAATAAGTGGTGACAGAGTGTTCACCTTGCCTTAGATCATGGAGGAGCCCTTTGATCTCAAATAATTCAGCAGTATTATTTGTATTGAGTACATTACCTTTGCTGCATCCCAAATTTCTTTGGCTGTTTTGTAGAACATAAAGTCTTGGCCTATATCATTCTCCATGGTATTGATGAGCCAGGACATCACCATATTATTCTCTGAACGCCAGATTTTAAACTTCGGATCTTCTGGGGAAGGAGCAGCAGCAGCTCCAGTGAGGAAGTCATCTTTATCTTTTCCACAAATGAACATCATAACGGATTGAGACCACTGGATATAATTGTGACCATTGAGCTTATATCTAGTGATGGGCAAAGAAGTCTCAGATAGCCCATGATGAGAAGTTGTTTGCCCATGAAAAGGTGCTGTAACAGCAGGAGTTGAACCCGAGGAACCTGAGGTTACCTCGGCAAAAGATTGTCTGTCTGATGTCATGCCGGCTTTTGGCATTTTCAGATGATCAGGTCCACTTCTGATACCATAAAGAAATGAGTAATTATGAAAGCTGAACGATATGTTCGAGCTTATATTTTTATTCCATTGAAGTATCTCTATTTAAAGAGATATTGGTTACATAGAATATCCTGAAAATCAGGATTACAAATAGAAGATAAGGTTGGATATTCTGATCCTAATCACTTGGATATTATCCTAAAATTTTAAAAAACTATCCTAGACTTATCAGCATCTATTTAAAATAGAAAACAGAAAATAAAGCTGGAATTAAATAATCCTACACTTATCTTTCCTATTCTCAATGATCTGGGACAGATTTGTGAAAGTCTGCCTAATTTGGCTCTATGGAGGGGTGGAGTAGAAAGGGGCTTTAAGGTTTATGGCTATGGTAGGAATTAGATTTGTGGTTTAGGGATAGTTGTGGAAGTTTTAAGATTTTAATTCCCAGAAAAACTTAGAACATGAATCTTGGTAAGTATTCATAGCTGATGAAGGACACCTAGCCGATGTACTCCGTTGTTAGTGTTTGATTCAACTGAGTTTTGATCTCAAAGAAGGCTGGAATTGAGGGCAGAGAAAGCTGAATATCCTGTATCGGAATTAGAGTGAAGCAAGTTTAAGGGACTGGTCATATGCTGCAAACAACATTTGAGACTACCACAGCAATGGAGAAAGTAACAAAGAGAGAGAAGGGTACTCAGTATCTATGTAGGCATACAGGCCTCAATAACTAAAATACTCTTTGTTTCATTGATCAAAAGCCTACTTGTAACTGAATATTATACAGGTATTCGTATTAGTGAAGATTCCTGAACTACTCCCAAACCTAGTAGAACAAGGATACCTCAGAGGAAATTAATTGGTAAACAAGTAAATCACCGAGTTGGACCCCATCAAAATAAGGTTAATTTTTAGAATAATGTAAACTCTTGGGAAAATTAATATGCTTAGCCCAACGGTAGAAATTGGAAAATTACAATTATGTCCATTTACATTAAAATAATTGGAATTTATGAAGTAAAAATCCTTAATTTGTTACAAATATTAAGGTAACCAAGTCTCTTTCTTGGCTGCATCAAGTAGGCTGAGCAAACAAGTAAGTTTCAAAACATTTCTCCTGCAAAGGTCATTACAAGATTGAGGTTTTAGACTAGAACCAAATCCACTATCCTTTTTCATAGGTCCAAGTGCAGGGTAAACAGAAGCCTTTTCACCTTGTTTTCCTTTTTTTCTTCCATTTATCCTGTTTACGAAAGAGTGTTTGGATGAGGGAGGATTGACTGGGGGAAAAGGTAGTTGGAAATGGTGAACCTTTAGCTATTTGTGGGTTTTGAAGGACCATTTTGAATGATATGATTGCTAACTTGGGTGTTTCAAGGACCATGACTGCCCCTTGTTTCTTCTTGATAAATGGGTAGTGAAGGATGTAATTCCTTCAGGTATTATAGGCTGCTTTGACTTGGTGGAGCCTTTTTGAGCATTCTTGAGATGCCTTAACCTGTTAGAGTATGCCCATCCAAGCCACCAAGTTAAATCTCTAAAAACCTTCATACATAGTGTAGCTGATGCCTTTGTAGATTGATATTTTCGATGCTTGCTGTGTGAATCTACTAATCTCATGTTCTGAGATAGGGAGATTTCACTTATGTTCTTTGTAAAGTTCTGATATTCGACTGGTTCAATAGTCAAAATCACATCAACCGAATGTCACATAGGAGATACTGTTTTAGTGGCACCCTAAACCTATGTATTTAGAAAGTAATAATGATAACATTTCTAATCAAATCAAGCATTGACATTCAAAAACATTTGGGATGAAGACTCTAAAGAATTAAATCATTATAATTAGAAAAAGATTAAACTATACCAATTATGTGATGTAGATCACAAGTCCGAAATAATAAATGTAAAATTGTAGAACAGTGGTCTCCTTGTGTTCAGAAATATTTCAGGTAATTGGTATAAACAAGAATGATGAACACTCGAACTGTAATTATTTTAATTTTTGTTTTATTTAAAATAATTTTCCTATTTGCCTGAAGGACTTGCTAGCACTGTTACTTCGTATCCCCTTGAGCTTTACACCGTATCATTACTAAATTAGATGTTTAGCAAGTCAGGACAAGATCAGAGTTTGCTGCATATATATATTTATATTATTTGCTGCCTATCCTTTCTTTAGCTTAAATGATGGCTTTACTATTATCTATTAACGTTTATCTGATGCAGAGAGCAACAGAATGTTAGTCAGACCTGCTATTGCCTTTCTAAAGCAATAATAGCAGATCCTGAAGATATTAGTTTAAGATTTCTTCAAGCATCACTTTATGTTGAGCTTGGTGATCATCAGAAAGCAGCTGAGTCATATGAACAAATTCAACGACTCTCCCCTGAGAATGTTGAAGCGTTGAAAAGTGGTGCTAAGGTGAACCTTGATTTGTTCATCCTTTAATAAAATATTGTTGGTATCCTTTGCTTCCTTTCTTAACTCTGTAATGATATGCTTGTGCTTTTCATAGTACTAGTATTTTGCAACCCTACGTTGCAGCAGCTGGCTGGCAGCATAACCTTGAACATGTGGTTGATGCAGCCTTTATGTGCCAACAAAGGGAATTGGCTGCATATATCTCATTCAATTTCCAAGATTCTCAGCTTTAATAAATCTGTTGGCCAAGTGGCTCCCTCTATCTTGAGACGTTTAATTTTGTTGCTTTATTCTGCCTCAGTTATACCAAAGGTGTGGTCAGATTGAACGATCTATTGCCATTTTGGAGGACTATCTTGACGGTCATCCAGATGAAGCTGATTTGAGTGTGATTGATCTTCTTGTTGCTATGTTGATGCAAAATAATGCATATAAAAGTGCTCTTCAGAAAATTGAGCAAGCTCAAGTTATCTACTATTCGGGAAAAGAACTGCCTGTCAACTTGAAAACTCAAGCAGGAATCTGCCACATTCACCTGGGAGATACAGAGAAGGCAGAGGTACACACATTTCTATCTTATGTCGGGTTATTTTTTTCTCTTTTTTCGGGCCAGTGCCCAATAAAGTTTGTTTACATTCTTTTTTTTTCATGAGTCTATTCTTCTGGCTTATTATTGCAATATAGCACCCATAATATCAAATTATATCAAACAAGAATGGCATTAATGTTTCCGTTTAATAAGGGCTCAATTGAGCCTAAATAATTGGTTAGGGGCTCAATTGATAGCAATAAAAGGACAGGAGCTCATATGATAAATATAATCATGTGCAGGGGCTTTTTTGATATAAAGCCAAATTTCAAAGATGTCTAGATGCCCCATTCTCTTAGTATTAGATGTCTAGTGATAGAATGTACAAAGAAAATCATCAATATTTCAAACCAAACTCGCTTCAAGGTATTAGATTTTCAGTTCTTGCTTCATGGGGGGATTTTTTTCTTCTGAAATTCATTTTATATGTTATTCAACTTTCTGCTATTGTCAATGGGATGATAAGTAAATTAGATTACAAGGTTGCTTAAAAGTTACAACCACGAATTGGTTTTATTTTCTTGTGTTCAAGATTGTTCTGAACTGATTGGTCTGGAATTTGTAAATGTTTTTCTAGAGGCTGAACTGTATTAATGAAAGGAATTTGCTTGTGAATACATGGGAAGATGTCTGGGAATATTATTTATAGACACTAAAAGCTAAAAAATAAAAATAAAAAAGATAACAGAAGTTTCATTGAATAAATTGGTATTTATATCTGAGGGAGCTAAAGTGCTAAACTAGGAATGCTGGATTTGGTTCTGTTTCTAACTTTAAAGCAATAGCATGAATGCTATCATCTCACATGTGGAAGCCCTCTAAATTCCTGTTTTGTAGCTTCTAATACTTTCATGGCAACTTATTGTATGAGTAAAATGCATGGTGAAATTGGAAACACTCTGTTACTCTTATTTGAATACTATTTAGCATCATTGACATAATAATCTTCCTTAAACCCTTTTTTCTTGTTTGTCATTTTCTTGCTAATGATTGTTGGTCTTGAACATTCTCACTATGCAATTGTTCATTCAATGAAGATATTACAAATAGGCTAAACTATTAAAGGAGTCCATTTATTTTCCCAAATTTTGTAGATAAGCCCTTATTATTCTCCTACTGTTCCCAATTAGGCCCTCCAAGTACTATTTTTGTTTACTTAAGCCTTTACTTTAGTTGAAATCTTGTTAAAGTCCATTATATCTGCCAGGTTAGCATCTACGTGGACAACATATTTTCCATATCAGTATTGATGTGGCAAAATGTGAAAATTCACATAGAATTGGCACTTTCATGGTTTGCCACATTAGTGCCTACAGAGCCTTTATTTTACCATGCGTACACCAACAGCCATATAGATGTTAGCGTGGCAAAGACAACGGATTTTAACTGCTTCCATCCAGTAAGGGCTCAATTTAACGAAAATAGTACTTTAGGGGCTCAATTGGGTGCAATAGAAGGATAGAGGGTTATGTTAGAAATTTGACAAAGTAGAGGGCTCTTTAAGTATTTTAGCCCTGTGAATTCTAGTTGTTCTCCTTATCATAGAAACTTGAGTTTTTGGACGCATGCATTTGGAATGTATATGTTAGAGCTTTAAATTCAATCTGTCATTCTCATTAGTTGTCACTGAATATTCTTAAATGATCTCCAGATGTTCTTTGGTGTCTTGCAATTCAGTAGAGCACAAGATCACGCTGACTTGATCACTGAAGTTGCAGACACATTTATGACTCTTGGGCATGTTAACTCTGCATTGAAGTATTACCATATGTTGGAGAATGATGATGGAGTTGATGAGGTAAGGCAAGCTATTGTTTCTTTATCCACCAACTGTTTCATTTATTTGTTCATTCTTCTGTTCTCTCTCTTTTTCTTGGTATCTTTCTTCCAACAGTAAAAAATGTTGCATTGTATGTCTATTTTCTATATGCAGTATTTCTTTAATATAGGTCTAGATTTATTTATTTTATTTTTTCTATTTTCTGGATGCAGCACACTCTTGGCATACATAGTTAGATTTAAGTTCCATATTTGTTATAGTGCTGGTTAACACACACACAGAGATTTAGAGATGCCTATAGTTATGAAACCTGTACACACACACACACACACAGAGAGTGCCGGTTAACAGAGAGAGAGAGATTTAGAGATACCTATAGTTATGAAACCTGTACACACACACATACAAGTAGTGCTGGTTAACACAGAGAAAAAGAGATTTATAGATGCCTATAGTTATGAAACCTGTATACACGTGCATACAGTGGCCCAGTGCTGTGTGCATGAGTTTTAATGCTGCTCAAGTATGCGTTCTGTGTGATTAATGTAAGTTTTAATGTGGTCTAAGACCTTTTGCAACAGATAAGGTGGCTAGGACCTTGCCTGCCCTTGATTTGTAGGAATAGAGTTATACAGCATACTGATTTGATGCAATTGCGGGCAATTGATTGGAGTGTATCATGTTAAGATCCCACCTTTGTGTCCTATCACTCTTCTTTACTTTCTTATATTTGCTTTGATTGTTTAAAGGGATGGAACTATGTATATGGATGATTAACCTAGGATCTATATCTTCTGCTGCATCCTTTTAGTTGTTCTTGGTGTTTGACACCCTTCGTCTACAGATGTATGGATACACAAGCACATAATATGGAATATACCTGTATTATTTACATGCACATATAACATGTGTTTGTATTTGGAGTAGGATGACTGCCTCGGTAGCAAATAAGTGTATTTTTAGTTCTCTTTGCCGAAATCAATAAACATAAATTTGAATTTTGTCGAAAATTATTGTTGATGAGTTCAAAATAGTATGAAAATGGAGAGTACTTGAACTTTAGATTCAAGGAACAAGAATAACACCACATTTAAATGATATTAGATATATCAGCAGACAGTTGTTAGGTACCTTTTAGGTTTAGTACTCTCAGCTGAACATGTTTGTCATTTTATTTCCATGCATCTGTTTCATATATAGAACACTTATATTGTTGCTTTCTTCTTTTGATTTTGCAATTTCCTTCGATAGGGTCATTTATGTCGCAAAATTGCTCACTGTTACGTATCCTTGGGAGAAAGAATGCAAGCAATCAAGTTCCTTCAAAAAGGTACTGTGAACACATAATTCTTTAAAAGCATTTTTAGCCTACACGTGCACCTTGTAAGTGCATGTCTCCCCACGCTCAAAGAGTCAGGTTTGGTTGTCCTCCCCAAATTGTACTTGATCAAAATAAAAGTTTATATTAGAACCATTTTATTCTGTGTGTCTAAGGCACTAGGGGCACTCAGCTTGGTGGAATATTTTTCCTGGAGCATAAGTTCAACATTTCAGGTTGTTTGTAGAGAAATTTGTTAAATGATTGTCATCCAGGATGATCGAGTCTGGTTGATGTAGGATCCTTGGGCTTTAGGGAAGGAAGAGTTGCACTCCAAGCTGAAATAATATAGAAAATAGCAAGAAAATGTGAGAAGACTGTAGAGAATTTAGGAGAAAAAGGGGAAAATGGTGGCTTTTTTATATTTTAAATGAAAAAGGTGATGCTTTTTTAACTGCTGGAGTCAATATAGAGCTAGAATTGAACACATGAGTGGACAAGTGCCTACACACACGTCTCCATTTTCCTGATCACATCATATTTATTATTTATAATTTCTGTATGCATACCTAACAGAGCCTGTCAGTTTCAATTTGATATCTATTATTCTTCTCGTTTTATATTGAGGTAAAAGTATAGTTTTGGTGGCTGTACAATTTATTTTTTGGTTCATAGGGAGCTAAAGGGGGGAAGGGGGTTTGAACCTTGGACCTACTCTCTCTTAATAAGGGGTAACAACCTCTAAGCCAAGTCTTAGTTGCTGAACTATTTTGAATTGTGGATTATGGTCCCTTTTGAAAATTTTTGAGTCTGAACTATCGTCAATGGAAAAGTTAAGAGCAAACAAGATCAAAATAAATAACCAAGGTTTGTCTGTGTTAAATATTGAATATGAACGAGTTTGGATGGAGAATGCAAGATAGATATACAAGTTTCAGCCGTGGTGGCCTACTGCCACAGGAGAAAGGCCCAAAGGGCTATATTGTTGATATTCTTGAGATGTTGTAAAGAGTATGTATGGGTCTTGAGACAAAATATGGAAAACACATAATAGGAGTTACTAAGAATGATGATTGGTTAAATTTGATTCTAAATATATTATTTATATCGATAATTTCTAGTAAGTGAATTTTTTTAGTTTAAAATAATTAGAAAAGTATTTTGTTTCAGTAGGTTCTTTTTTATTGTCTTATTTTACTTCTTTTGCTTAAGAACATAAAAATTGTATTCAGAAACTGTGGAAACTGGGTTTATGGCTTTTAAATATGGGAACTTTATGTATGTTTGATGGGTGTGTTCTATGATGATGGTAATCACATTTTAAAGCCTGATGATAGTCTTAGTGAGCTGCCTATTGGAACATCTCTTTACCAGCAAGTTCTTTTCCGCATTCAATTTAATTCTCAAAAAGTTTTCATTTTAATGGCTGATAATGGATATGGTTCAGCTCTGCAACGACTAGAGAATGACGTTGATGCTCGTTTAAATTTGGCCTCCCTCCTTATTGAAGACTCTAAAGAAGATGAAGCAATTTCTTTGCTGTCTCCCCCTGGAAATTTTGGTACATATTCTCTTGATTTTTCTCCTCGATATACACATAGAGCAATGCATAACAGTCTTTTTTCTTTAATTTGTGGCATGTAGATATTGAGAATATTGACCAGAATTCTGATACATCTAAACCATGGTGGCACAATGAGAAAATAAAATTGAAGCTTTGCAACATTTATAGAGCTAAAGGAATGATTGAGGATTTTGTCAACACAATTCTCCCTTTGATTCGAGAGTCACTTTATATTGAATCTCTTGGGCTGAAGGTAAGGAACAAGTCTTTTAATGTCATAACATTTTAATTTCTAGGATTTCTCTCTCCCCCCCCCCCCCCCCCCCCCCCCCCCCCCCCCCCCCCCCCTCTGTAATTTTACCAAAATTATTAAGATCCACAATACATTTAGCCCTAAATCACCAAATTTATTTCCAAGGAGCTAGTTTACTTGATGTTCTTAATCAAAAAAATCCTGGTATCAATTTGTTTTTCACTAAGACATGTACGTATCTATTGCCTGTACATGTGTACTGTCTAGATTTGAGTCTTCTAGGTTTTGTTCTCATTTGACTTCCTTGGTGTATCCTTTAAAGTGTAATTCACTTTACAATATCATATGGCACAATTTACCGCTATATATATATATATACACACACACATCAGATCTTTCTATTGAAGCATCTAAGTTAGTACTCTGGATCATGCTGCCAAGACTTGAACTATGTTTGGATTGAGGGAGGGGAGGGAAAGGAAAGGAGGGGAATCCTTTCCCTTGTTCGGGTAACCAATAAAATAAAATGGGGGGAGGGTACTCAACATCCTTTGATTTCCCTCAAAAGTTCCTTTTTCTAGTTCCTCAAAATTGGGGGAAAAGGAGTAGAAAAGGAAAGAGAAAAAAGTTTTTACATGCTGAAATGTCCCTAAAATCCTTATTGATTTCAGCAACTTCCATGATAACCCCATGTAAAGGCTTTCTTAACTCCAATTTGCAGACTTAGCTGCTTTCTGTTATCTTCAACTCACCCATTCAGTGTCACAACCATGGCTCCCTCATTTTTACTTTTTTTTGTACTTTTTTTTAAAATTATACCCTGCATGCATGATTATTTGAGTTAATATTGTTTAAACATTACATGGACATCATAAAAATTGCGTTGTGTTCTTGAGTCATACTTACTGCATACAATTAGCAACCAAAAACTACAGTTCAAAGCAAAATCACATAGTTCACATAAGGTTCTGCACATAAAGAAGGAAATGGCTATAGAAGCTTCAAGGCCATGTATAAGGGATGCATGTAGAGGGTGGGTTATGTCAGTTGGAAAAGGAAAAAGAGGTGATGTGAGGAAATAGCGGGATGTGTAATCAAGGGGACAAGTTATACACATATTCCTAATATCTTAATAAAATTTGCATAAGTATTTATTTCTCAAAATATTGAGAATGATATATATATGTATTAACTATCCATTATTGGGATAAAGGCTCTGATGATGATGATATTCATGTATCAACTATTTTTTTTTTGGTTTTTAATTTTGAATCTATTTTAGGTTTCTTTAATATATAAAAACAATTACATATTACCCTCATATAATTTTAAAATAAGATATATTAATTGTGTACATTATTATTTTACTGAGAAAGTATAATTGAAAAATTGTTTCATTATCTTTTCTTTCCTTTCCTCTCCACTGCATAACCAAACACTGACATTGATAATCCCTTCCTTTCCTTTCCTCTATTCATTTTAGCAATCCATAAAACGGAAGCTTGTGTCCTTTCCTTTAAAACCCTTCCATTCCATTCCTTCCCTTTGCTTACTCCAATCCCAACAGTGTTAGGGTATGTGTCTGTCATGGGTCTGTTCAATTATTTCTCTGTTTTTCCTTATTTGGAGGGTTAAAAAGCCATATTCATGTTTGTCAGATTTTTGTTGCACATGGGTACTTCAGAAATATGAAAAGTTGGGAGCAACATAGCTCTGGAGTTTAGTAAACTGAGCACACGGACGCTTAAATCCATGTTTCGTTTTCTTTCTAAGAAATCCATATGTTTGGACTTATTTATTGGCTGTCCTTGGTCAGATAAGGGTGAAGAAAAGGCTAAGTGAGAGTGTTCTATTCCAAAGAGTTAAAAAAGTTGATGATCAGCAAACTGATGGTGTATTTTGTGGGTTAAGACCGATAGTAACTCCAGCAGATAGGTGAGTAATGAATTATGTTCTCAATTCACGGTATGAGCTTCCCATCCCTACCCCTGGCCACCCCCATTTTATATTTTTTGTCATTTTGCAATGTACATATTGTTTGTGGGGATGTTTCCTTTCTTTTTCCTCCAGTGGATATGAATTAACTGTTTTGTGTTTGGTGCTCTAAGTATAGGTTGAAAGCTTCCAGAGCAAGAAAGCTGCTACAGAAGAAAGCAGCTTTGAAGGAAGAAAAGAAAGCTGCAGCAATTGCTGCTGGACTTGATTGGCATAGTGATGATACCACTGATGAGTCTGAGGTAATCCTAATCAGCATATTTGATTTTAAAGTGAATTTAAAATTTTAAAGTAACCGGACTCTATGATTCCATTCTTGCCTACTTGTACATATATTTTGTTCTTCGTTGCAGGAAGAACATGTTAAAGAGCCGCCTCTGCGCAATCTTCTAAAAGATGAGGAGCATCAAGACCTTATCATAGATGTTAGTGCATTTATTTTAATTCTACCTTTCTCTGATATCTTTGAATTTTTAAATCTTTTTCTTTTCTTCAGTAAAAGTTCATTACTCTCTTTGCCTAAAGCTGATTATGACAATTGTACTTATTTTAATCATAAAAATTTTACCTGATATTCCTCTTTTTTTTTTCCCCTTCTTGAATCTTTACAGTTAGTTGAAGTTATTTTTTTCTTCCTTTTTAGTATGTAACAAGGGTTCTCTCTGCTCATTAGTTGTGCAAAGCATTGGAATCTTTGCAAAGGTATTATGACGCATTGGAGATTATCAAACTTGCATTGAAAGCAGGTCATAACATTTTGCCTGTTGAGAGGGAGGAGCAGCTTCGATCACTTGGAGCACGTAATTCCTCACCTTATCCATTATAAATTCTTTTAGATTTGGCCCTCTAGTTGTTTTCTTCAATGAAGTATTTGTTATCATTAAGGAATGATGTATCAGATATTTGATGAGTTACTAAAGGTTCATTATACTTCTACAGAAATGGCATACAGCACCATGGATTCCAAGCATGGGTTTGACTGCATAAAACACATTGTTCAGCAGCATCCTTACAGTATTACTGCTTGGAATTGCTATTACAAAGTATTTCCAAGGTATCCATTCCTCAATGTTCATTTGATTTTACCTAATATGATTTCTTATTATGAAATGGCTCATTCCCTCGTTTGGTTTGTTATAGCCTCATCATGAAATTTGATATTTTTCTCATATGAAAATCATTGAGCTAGCACCATATCTTTGTTAGGTTTTCATCTGCTTCCATTTCTAGTATGTGTTTACTTTGGATAAAATATATGGGGATATTTTTGCGTTACTTTATTGGCAATTATGGAATCTTCTCTCCAACGTGAACCACTTTTCTGGTCTCAAAGTTGTTTTATTGTAGAGAAAAACTGCTTGCCTAAATGAAAAAACTCATTGAAGTGTACATATATTTACATTTCGTGTGTCTTTTGGTAAAAGTTATATCTTATATTTTCAATCTCTTTATGCGTCCCTTGTTTAGTGTCTGTATTCAGTATTTCCTAGAATCTTTTTATGTACTTGGTCTTCCCCTTGCTAGTAAAACTTTATGTAATGAAATATGGATCGGGAAGAGAGATAGGAGAAAAACTAGAGTGCTTCCCAAAACTAAGGTAGCCTCTTTTATTTGAACAAATGGCGTACACGTGCAAAGATAATGCACCTTCGTTTTTTATGCACTAAATATTACATATAATTCCCTAATTTCCCAACAGTTTCCTTCGAAAATATACTCTCCTTATTTTTCTATAGGAAAGCAGTTGCATACATTTCTTTTTCTTAATTATTGAGATATATATAATTTTTCTTGCAGCGGATATATAAAACTCACAATTAGAAAATGTAAATTTTATCTAGAGGTGGCACGCTTGCATGTGGGTTGGATTCAGATTTTCAAATTACTAGTCTTTGATGATAAAAAAGTAAATTGTTTAGATAAATGTTAAAAGATAAAAAATAACAGTTTTGGAAAATATAAAGTAGAGAAAAAATATGTAGAAATGTAAGTTGAAAACAAAGTGGATTAACATAAATTAAGAATATTTCAGATTTGTTGAAGAATTTGAAGAGATTGAGGAAGAATTTTGAGAATATTGTTAAAAGAGAGAATGGGGAAAATTAAGAGAAATGATAGAATTGGAAAAATTATGGTTGAGTTGTTTTTAATTAGGTTTTTTATTTATTAGGTTTTTAAAGTAAGGTTGTATTAGTAATTAGGTTGTGAAGCGCAAAAACTTGGTTGTTAATAGAATTTCTCAAATAAAAATTTTGGTTGCAAATAGCAAAATAAGGGTAGCATTTAGAATTTATCAAAATTCTAATAAGTGAACTTGGGCTTTTTCTAGAATTTTTGAACAGACAACAGTTATTTAAATTGTTTTAGAGGGCTGTTAGAAAAGCATACAGAAACGATGAATAATTTGTGAGATTACTGATTAGTAATAGCAATTTATACCGTTGATTATTGAAAACAAAGAGAGATATCTGAAGGAATAATTTTTATGTATTGACTGACAGTATAAAATACTTTACAGGCTTCCTTCTTATAGAAAATACACAGCACACTTCTAGGAACTGCATAATAACTCCAGCTAAACTACAAGGAAACTTTCCTAATTTACATAAGTTGACTAAATCTTTTTACAGAAAAATCAGCTAGCAAATCTCTAAGATTCTGGCAATATCTCAGCAGAATCTTCCATCTTCCAACAATTATTACTAGATTCTAGAGTAAAAGCAAATATTTTTTTTTGAACTTCTATAGCAAAGGGCATACTTTTTTCTTTTTCAAACCATCCTGAACCAGTTTTCGAATTTTATTAGCATACCTGGTCATAAATTTTAGTCACTCGACGTCACACATTAATTCATGATTATGGTCCGTGTTTATCCTGTGGCATAATATGTTGTTTGCTTTATTTTTCTCTGGGTAGTAACTCTTTGTCATGTTGACTTGGGCATGTATTGATCTTTCTAAATACTAGTTGTTCGCCACTCAACTTGTAGATGTTAATTATTGTTTTATTTCTGCTGTCTTAGATCAGGAAAAAATTATTCAAGGCATTCTAAGTTTCTACGTTCTGTTCGAATCAAACACAAAGACTCTGTACCATCTATTCTCATTTCTGGCCATCAGTTTACCATGGGTAGTCATCATCAAGATGCTGCTCGAGAATACCTTGAAGCTTATAAGTTGTTGCCAGAGAATCCCTTAATTAATTTGTGTGTTGGTATATTTTCTTCTCTCTTTTTGCAATACCTCTAGATCATGTCTCTTTGATGTGAAACGTGTCCATTAACATTAAGTTATTTGTATTACCTTACAGGGACTGCATTAATCAACTTAACTCTTGGATTTAGACTCCAAAACAGGCATCAGTGTATTGCACAAGGTTTAGCATTCCTCTATAACAATCTTCGGCTTTGTCAGAGCAGCCAGGTTCAGTTTCTCATACATTTTGTCCGATTTTTTTCCCGTTTATCATTACCATGCTGTGCGTGTCTTTTTTTTTTACTTTTTGTTTTTGCACCACCTTTTGATTTGCAAGAATTGTTTCTCCACCTTTTGATTTGCAAGAATTGTTTCTTACTTGAGTATTGCATCAAACTCAAGTTGTATTATATTTTCATGCTTTAGCTCTAGCTGTTGAGATACTGCATTGTACTGTGGGATTGAGATGGGTTAGGCTTAGATTGAAATCCTGCTGACACTTGTAAAAGGTTATGCCAGCATTACATTTGTTAAGCTATTAAAGCCTGTCCACAGTTGTAAAAGTTGCATGCTGAGAAAAAGTGTAAAACCTGTTTGAATGTTGCTTACATGAATTTGGTCATCAAAGTGGATGTCCATGGAGGATTTGTCGGTTTGGGGTAGGAGTGTAATCAAGTCAGGTTGAGATCATCCAGTACCAAGCTTGAGTTTGGCTTGATTCGAAAACTCAAAGCTTGGTTCAAACTTGATTGAAATTAGTTTCTAAAGTTCGAGCTCAACTCAACAAAATACTTAAGTCACTCGAACTTGACTCGAAAATAAACGAAGCAAACTCAAGTAGCTTACGAGTAGCTTGACTCGTTTACACCTTTAGTCTAAGGTTGACAAGGTGACACAACTTGAATCCGACTCAGAGTTAGCTGGTTGATCTGTGTCATCATGCAACACTCATTGTATCAGAACATGACACAACATTCAATCTTTTAATACAAAATGACTTGTCTTATTTGATGGAACATCTCATTTTGCTCATGCAGGAAGCATTGTATAACATCGCGCGGGCTTGCCATCACGTTGGACTCGTCAATCTAGCGGTTTCATACTACGAGAAGGTGCTTGCGATGGTTGCGAAGGATCGTCCCATCCCTAAACTTCCCAACGAAAATTGGGATGGAGCGGAGAATCAGAAGGAAGGGTACTGTGACCTTGGCAGGGAGGCGGCTTTCAATTTGCATTTAATCTATAAAAAATGTGGAGCAATGGATTTAGCTCGCCAAGTTTTGAGAGATCATTGCACCTTTGATTAATATTATATTGTATCTAAATTTTAGATCTGAATCCTCATCCAAAGGAGTAACGATCACTCTCTGCTCAAACTTGACTTGTTATTACTATGTAATCTGTAATTTAACATCTAATATTTATAAATTGTTGAATTATATTTTCTTGCATCATATTATTTAATTTATTAGTAAAACTTTATATATAGAGAGACAGGAAGGGGAAGAGGATCTAATTATTTATATTAGTGTCAAATAAATTATTTTTTATGTAATTTTGTATTAATATTTTTATAAATTAATCATTAGACTAAATAATTTATTCTTTGTTAAGTAACCAAATCACCCTTTCAAAGGGTTGCTAGGCCTAGGCCCTTGGACATGATTATTATATTTGGGCTATGGCAAGTTGCTATCTTTTTTTTTATTTTGATTGGGTTATTTCTTTATTGTTACGACTGCAACTAAGCATTTATTATTTGTTGTACGTAAAATTATATTCATGTAAAATATAAAAATTTTATATTAAAATTTATATTATAGATTAAATATAAAATATTTTTAATCTTTATCAACCTCATAAATTTTTATTAAATTTTACCTCGCGTTACTTCGATTTTATTTTCGGTGTCTCAGCTTGGCAGGTTTACAAGCAAGCCGGCATCGGACATTCGTAGTTGTAGTTGTGTTAATATTTTGTACGTAACTAAGCAGGCGGTGAAGGCAATCATAGGAGGCAGCCAAAGGCGATCGCGAAGAGGCAAAACCCGTCTTTTGCCAGTCTCCAAAGGATCATTAGTCAAACTCTTTTCTTCATTTTTAAAACCCAACAGCCTCTTTAAGTTACTCACTTATTAGTTATCACTGAACTGAAACACAAATTCAATTTTTCTTTCTTTGCTTCCCTAAAACTATCTTTCATTCATCATGGCTCTTTCCGCTGTATCCCAGGTTTTTTTTCTTCTTTTTATAATTAAATCGTATGATTTCTTTAGCTGTTCTTGAATTTATCGAAATGGGTATTTTGCAAGACTGAGGATTTGTTTTTGTTTTTGTTAAATTTTCAGGTTGCTGTAGCTGCTCCCATTGGAAGCGACATTTCTCTAAGGAGATCTGTATTTATTAAGGTACTGATTAATTACTATTATGGTTATTGTCATTCTGATTTATAGTTTAGGATCTCTTACATGTTTGATTTTCTCAACCGAACAAGTTGTTAAGCTTTTGTTTCGGACATCAATTTTGGATTTAAATGGCTGAAATTTTATTCATCTTAACTACTCTAATGCACGATTGGAGTCAGAATCTATGTATGATCCTGATCTCCAGCAACCAAACCTAGGCAATCTTTTTTCTCTGCGATGGAGAGTGGCCATGATTGGGAAAAGAAGAATAGCATGGTCATCTCTATATAGCTCTTTCATTTCTTCGTTTTTCTTTTAAAATATCGCCTGTACTCTTGCCACTGTTGCACACGTTTAATATCCTCTATAATCGAAGTTGCCAAGAGTAAACGAATTAAATACTTGAGCAGATCATTGTTCTTGTGAGATGCTGACAGAGGGTGCAGAATTTCATTTGGCAGATCAAGTTTTCGCCTGCATCATTAATTTTTTTTTTTTTTGTGTAAACCATGAGGTGTTTCCATACCACATTGGGTATGAGGCTAATCTTTGCTTGCGTTTCATGGTTGGCGTTGGCCCAAGAAAATTTGGTCTAGTGAGGATTCATATACGGGACTTCTTACTATAGATTGTCTTTACTCAGAAACTCAATAAGGCCTTACATCACTGAGCCAACCTTTTGGGTTCTCTTACTTCATTAATTTCATACAGTGTTTGTCTGTTATAATAATGTATTTTTCACATGCATATGCGTCTTTGAATGCACTGACAATCACCAAAGTGAGTATGTTTGTCATATGCAGCATGTGTTGACTGAGCCTCACTGCAGACAACAGCGTTAAGTAATTTGCTTGTGAAGCTGTTTCTTTTATAAATATTGTTGGTGCAATAACTGAACTAGAATTGCATTATTTCCTAAGATGACATTTCAGGCTTACTTTTCTTTATTCTCTAAGTTAACCTTCTGCATGGTGCGTATGGTAAATTATTCTTAATCCGGAGGCACTTGGCTTTATTGCAGAGGAACAGTATAAGCTTCAGTGACAAGTCATGGGCTTCCACCTTATCTTTGGATTTGAAATCACGACATGCACAGAAGAGTGATCGGTACATATTCTGTATGTCTGTGCAACAAGCCAGCAAATCCAAGGTTACAGTTTCACCTTTAGAGTTGGAAACGGCAAAAGAGCCCCCACTAAATTTATTTAAGCCCAAGGAGCCTTACACAGCTACCATTGTTTCTGTTGAGAGATTGGTCGGTCCAAAAGCTCCAGGGGAGACTTGTCATATTGTGATTGATCATGGTGGCAATGTACCATATTGGGAAGGGCAGAGCTATGGTGTTATCCCTCCTGTAAGTCTGTCTTATCTATAATATAATGCTGTTTTTTTACTGTTCTCAGATAGTTTAGTGCAGTTAATCTCCAATTCTTATGCCTAGAATTTTTAACTTCAATGCATATATTAAAGTTGCATTGATGAGAAATCATGTTTGGAATATAGGAATTAGATGGTTTTTTGACTTATGAATATCAGGGTTGCAAAGTTTATTATGGCTAATTCTACTTCATTATCATTCTCTAGTCGTATCCGTTAATGGTTCTCAATCTCATAGATTAAAGTCATATGTAATCTTTGAACTTGTTTTAGTTTCTACTTTATAGATTTCCTCTCTGACAAGTTTCCCATTTCTGATTAGATTTTCCCTTTTTATTTTAAAATTTTTTATCATAGGGTAAAAATCCAAAGAAACCTGGTTCTCCCCACAATGTTCGTCTGTATTCCATCGCATCATCCAGGTATGGAGATTCTCTTGATGGCAAGACAGCGAGTTTGTGTGTCCGTCGTGCTGTCTATTATGACCCTGAGACCGGAAAGGAGGACCCTTCAAAAAGTGGTGTGTGTAGCAATTTTCTATGCAACTCCAAGCCTGGAGATAAAGTTAAGATCACTGGTAAGATTCCTTAATAAAATGGAATGTTTGTAATAAAGCATAGGCCTTCGACATATCTTAATATTAGCATAGGGCCATGGCTGGAGTTACCTACCCTGCAGCTATTGGCAGCTAGTAACTCGAATTGGAAATTGCATTGCAGAAAGCTAGGTATTGGTAATTCAGAAAACGAAAAGACTGTTTCTCCTTTGGTACTAATTTTTACCGTCCTGATAGCTTTATAAGGTCTATTTGATGTCTAAAGGCATGTTTTTTTTGGATGGTCTAACCAGATGGTTACTGAATTGCTTCCATTCTAACCAATTGTGCATTATCGTCTCGGTTGCTTTCTGCCAAGGTTTTCTTGCCAATATCTTATCAAATACTAATTCTTATTTTTAATATTGTTCTTAGTAAAGATTGTCGAATTATATTCTTTTTTTCCTTTTGTTTCTGTTTCTGTTGGTTAAATTATAGGTTTTACAGGAAAATTGATGATCAAACTGACTAAACAATATCTCCTATTAACTCCAGTAGAATATTTTTGCAGGCCCCTCTGGCAAGGTAATGCTTTTGCCCGAAGATAACCCAAATGCCAACCACATAATGATAGCTACTGGCACTGGTGTAGCTCCATTCAGAGGCTACCTGCGCCGCATGTTCATGGAAGATGTTACATTCAAGTTCCGCGGTCTTGCATGGCTTTTCCTTGGAGTAGCCAATAATGACAGTCTCCTCTATGATGATGAGTTTACCAAATACCTTCAGGACTACCCAGATCACTTCCGATACGATCGAGCTCTTAGTAGAGAGCAGAAGAACAAGAGTGGGGGCAAGATGTATGTTCAGGATAAGATTGAGGAATACAGTGATGAAATTTTCAAGCTCTTGGATGATGGAGCCCACATATATTTCTGTGGGCTCAGGGGAATGATGCCCGGGATCCAAGAAACACTGAAGAGAGTTGCGGAGCAGAGAGGAGAGAGTTGGGATGAGAAGCTTTCACAGCTCAAGAAGAACAAACAATGGCATGTGGAAGTATATTAGTTTTGCAGGACTGTACCCAAGTCATGCCCTATCTTTACAAGATGCAGCAGTGTAGCCAGGGTAGACAATATGGCATTTTCCTTATTTATGGGCTTCACGTGAAAACCTTGATTTAGTTGTCATCTTACGTTTGTATGATTAAATAATCGAGCTAGTTTCATGATTAATACAAAACTAGTAAACATCTCCATTGATGATTGTTGAGTTTCATCTGGCTACTTTGTGTTTGGTTGTTTCTTCTTTCATTATCATTGTTAAAGGCCATCCAACTAGAATTATTTTCCTTAAAGTTTTGAACTGGGATTGAACTTCGATAATCTTTGAAAAACTTATCCATGCATTCACTCTTTTAAGTGAATATTGTTTGTAAACAAGCAAGCCGGGCTTAGGGGTCACTCAGCCATTATTCTTTCCATGCAAAATCGGTTTATTAGGATGTGCATTGCCACTTTTAATATGCTCAGTGACTTTTTTTTTGTGAGGCAGCGTGACATTTTCCTCCACTTAGTCTCGTGACATCTTCGGCACAACTTGACCTTTGTGGGGTTTATTTTGCTCTATCTTAGATCTGCTCAAAAGTCGAGCTATCTGTTCAAGCCCAAAAGTTTGTCGGATATTTGGTAGAGTTTGGACAAAAATATCATATGCATATAACAAATTTGGGCAAAATTTTTAAGCCTGATAAAAAATTAGGTCAGACCAAGGCTTGACCTTTTGAGGCCTGGCCCGAAGATAATTAAATTTAAAACTTAATTTTAATTTATTTACTAAGGATAATGTAATTATATATATATAAAATATTATTAGTTAACAAACATGATTATATATATTTAATGTAAAAATTGACATTTAAATTTTAACAAATCAAATTAAACTTCAAAGGAATTAAAAAAATAAAAAAAACAAAAAAACAAAAAGTTAAAATAAAAAATAAATAAAAATACTATTTAGGCGGACTGGGCCAGATTAGGCCTGAGCTTTGTATTATAAACCAAAAACTAGTATGGACAAAAAGTCAAATTCGAATTTGTGGGCTGAGTAGGGTTTGGGCATGTATTATTATTATTATTATTATTATATTATTATTATTATATAATCTGAGCCAGGCTCAAGCCCACTTATGATCCGGTTTACCTCTCTATGACTCTCGGCATAGAGT
Source organism: Heritiera littoralis (assembly GCA_031772115.1). Classification (NCBI taxonomy): domain Eukaryota; kingdom Viridiplantae; phylum Streptophyta; class Magnoliopsida; order Malvales; family Malvaceae; genus Heritiera; species Heritiera littoralis. The sequence continues at coordinate 2,057,283 of JAPDPK010000123.1, read as the reverse complement.
CAAATGGTTAAGGGTTAATTTTGATATCATTTATTATGTGATCATTACCTTTTTCCTGTAAAATCGATTTATTGAGGTGTGCAATGTCATCTCTTACATGCCAATGACTTTTTGTTTCGTATTCGATGTGAAATTAAAACACCTAACCTACTCCCTTTGAAGCACATAGCGTGACAGAGGCAGACATCCATGTTCTTCCGATGCCATATTTTATTAGAATCACATTCAATTGTTCAAACTCATTCATTGTCACTGCATCATCAAGCAAAACTCCTTAGAAAGTGGATACTCATTGTATACAAAAGCCAATTGTTCTGCAACCTTCTGCAAAATATGCCACATGCATAATTCATGATTTGTATTTGGAGGTGCAAGTGCATTCCCTGTGGCTTACTCGTCATCATTCATAACCGATAGCTGATAACGCTACATGGAGCATGTTCAAGCATTATTGCTTCAAGTCAGCTCTATAGGAAGCAAACATATGACTCACCCACTACCATAAATTACCATAAAGAAAGGCATTAATTTAGTCGTTGACTTATTTATCTTATGCCATTCTTGATCTTGCATTTGTCCGATATCAGTTTCTCGTATTTCCGTTTTCATCAACCTTGATTGCATGGATTCTTGAATTACTTTCAATGTATTACTTAAGCATTTTTTCTGCATCTCTTTGAAGGTTTTTTTTTGTGTGTAATTATAAGTATTTTTATCTGTTTTACGGTTTGAAACTAATTCTATTTGGGTCAAAAGTGGTAAACGATAAAACCCTTTCAATAATAATGACTTTAAGATTCGAATTATATCTAAATATCTGAAAAAAAATTCACTTCTATTTCTTTTAACTACTTGTCGGTAAAGTTTGTTGTTTTGTTCCTAGATAATTTTGAACAGCAATGGGAATACAACTAGCATTTCAATCACCTCCAGCTAGACTCTTTAGTTAACACTACATAATCCTTCTGGTAGGAAACTTGCGTTGTTTAATATATTAATAAGATTTTTCTGAGCACGTGTCATAGATTTATGTCCACGTAAAAAAAAACTTGTACTTTTGGGAGTAAGAAGCTCATGTTATGCATGTATGTAGCATGCATAAGCATATTTTAATTCTTCAAATTCCACATACCATCACAAGGTTGTAATGGTCATTGTATGTAGAATATTTAAGAATAGATTGCTCCTTGTAATTATCACTTAGAGTTTTTAATTAGGTCTCTATCACCTCACATTTGATGTCTATATAAATCTTCTATTGGATCATCGTATGACAATATTAATTTAGGGTCTTTTTTAATCGTTTTTGTGTTTGAGCTGCAATTAGAGATAGTTAATATACCACATTATCTTAGAAAAGACAAAAATGAAAAGAAAAAGAGGCTATATAACACTATAACTTGAAAAAAATCAACAAAGTAAGCTTGATTCCTTCTTTATATATTAACCAACATTTGTATTTACAAGACTTAAAAATGTGATTTTGAGGAAAACATCAATCATATAAATTATCGATGCTATTGATTAAAAACAACATCGTATTTTTTTTAATTTCAATTTAATAAATGAAGTATTCGTAAGGGTCTCTTTAGTCATTGGAACTCAAATAAAAACTGTTATTTTTTTGGGTGAAAAAATTTGTTTTTGAAGCATAACAACCAATGATTTAGTGATTGTTACTTTGTTTTTGTATACTATAATTGGTGGTGATGAAATAAATTTTTTAAAAAATAACATTTACAGCACACCGTAAAGTTAATTTTTGTATTTGTTAGTTGATTCGATCATATTTAAAGTTCAAAATCAAATTACATCATAAAGTTCTTGTTTGTTAGATAAGTTTGAAGTTCAAGTGGATTTATTTTCATCTACTCCAAGCAATTTTGTACAACATTATTGATGTTGTTTTTAATCAATACCATCGGTAAATTATATGATTGATGTTTTCCTCAAAATCACATTTCTTAGGTCTTGCAAATACAAATGTTTTCCTCAAATTCATACTCATACTTATTTGAAGAGGATACAAGAACGCCCCAAGCTGACATGAAGGCCTCCCACTTCTCCATGCTCTCAAAAAACTTTTTACAATAAGCAAGTATATTCTTTGATATATGCCATCTACATAAGTGATTAATTGCACTAGGGAACACTGTCTGTACTACTTTCATCAATGCTAAATCTCTATCAGTAACAATGACAGAAGGTGTTGAATTAGAAGACATCAAGCTTTTTAGCTTCTCTAATGCCCAAGTGTAGTTGTCAGTGCGCTCAGCCTCCATGTAAACAAATGCAACTGAAAAAGTTAGATTTGTACATGTTACACCAATAATCTCAAGGAGTGGGAGTCGATATCTGTTAGTTTTATATGTACAATCCATAACTAATACATTGGGAAAAGCATTCAACAAATCTATAACTGTTGGACGTGCCCAAAATAAGTCTCTAACACAATCACTTGACTCATCACTCCTATACCACTCAACATATTTACAATCATTCAAGTGTTTCATGAGTTGTTGCATTTATGATCTACCAGCTTTGTCATCCATTCTATATTTTTGTCGTTCATTGTAGATGATCTTTATGGTACTTACATTCTTCTCATCATGTTGTTTCAACATCATTAATATTTTTCTTGGTTTTACCATTGCTTTTATCATATCATCCACCATACTTTGCTCTTGCACTGTCAATCGATCAGCAAAGGAATATCTTTCTAGCTGTTGTGCAGCCAAATGATTATGCATCCCATATACTACTTTTACTGCCCAACTATCGTTCTCGTCCAATTTCACCTTTAGTAACTCGAATGGACAATTACACTTCTTTGTTCCCGTTCCTTAGCGACGCAATTCATCTGTATTTGACTTATATGTTCCATACTTTTGACATACGAGTCGAACTCTAGGTCTTCTTCGAGGAACACCAACTTCCGATGATCTTATCACAACAACAAAACCTAAGTCTTTTTCAAGCTCTCTAGCCCATGCGATCAAGGTATTTCGACTATTGAAAACCTGAAACAAAAAAATTTAATAATTAGTTTTTCTACTAGATTTGTATTAAAACGTTACTTACTTGGTTAGTAGTAAATGCATCGGTACAGTCAAATATTTTTTCATGGACACTTTTCGATTCTCCAATATACACTATCCTTTTGTCATTTTGCAAATATTAAACAAAGTCATTAATTATAATTATTATAATAAATAATATATTAAAAAATTAAGACGGAATTTTAGCGCTGCGGCACATTTCCGCGTAAGCTGGCTTGTGCGGGACATGCATAGCTTGCGCGAAAATGCCGTTTGCGCGCATCCCGCTTGCGCGGAAATGTAACTTTGCATGGATAAGCGAACAAGAGCACAACAAATCTTTTACCTCTTCTCCTTCTTCGTCGGCTTCTACACTTTCTTTGTAACTATCATAATAGCTACCCTCACTAAGATTTTTTTTTTTTTTAAAGAAAATGAAATGTAAGCTGTGAAAGGCAAGAGTGAGAAAGAAAAAAATTACAAAAGAAAAAGCATGAACAGAAAAAGAAGAAGAAGAAAAGCAGAAAGAGAAGAAGACGCAGAAGAGCAAAAAAAATTGGAGAAAAGTAACTTTAAAATATAAGTGTTATTATAATAAAAATTATTTTTTATAGTATAAATAAAACTCATAAAATAAAAATTATTTTTTATACTATAAATAAATCATAAAAATTGTTTTCTGTTATAAAATTTTAAAACGCGTAAGATTTTTTGCAACAGTGCACCTGTTAAAATTTTAACAGGTGAACTTTGACTTTTCGCGTAAGCGAACCTGCGTATTCATGCGCAATTCACGCAAGCGAACTTGAGCTTCCGTGCGCATTTCGAGCAATTGTTTTCTGTTATAAAATTTTAAAACGCGTAAGATTTTTTGCAACAGTGCACCTGTTAAAATTTTAACAGGTGAACTTTGACTTTTCGCGTAAGCGAACCTGCGTATTCATGCGCAATTCACGCAAGCGAACTTGAGCTTCCGTGCGCATTTCGAGCAAGTACGTTTGTGCAAGCAAACTTGCGCTGGAATGGCCCTTTCGCGCAAGTGAAGATTTGCGTAAATTTATTTGCGTAAGTGTCGTGGCAACTGATCTCCCAAGGGTAAAATCACCATTTGGTAAGCTATTTTTACTGTTTAAAAACGAGGTGAGGTAAGAATAGTAATTTGTGGGGTATGAATAGAAATTCTCATTCTTTATCATCTACTCCGAGCAATTTTGTACAACATCAATAATGTTGTACAAAATTGCTCGGAGTAGATAAAAATAAATCCACTTGAACTTCAAACTTATCTAACAAACGAAAACTTTATGATGTAATTTGATTTTGAACTTTAATGATGATCGAATCAACTAACAAATACAAAAATTAACTTCACGGTGTGCTGTAAATGTTATTTTTTTAAAAATTTATTTCATCACCACCAAGTATAGTATGCAATAAAAAAAAAGTAACAATCACTAAATCATTGGTTGTTATGCTTCAAAAACAATTTTTTCACCAAAAACAATAACAGTTTTTATTTGAGTTCCAATGACTAAAAAGACCCTTACGAATACTTCATTTATTAAATTGAAATTAAAAAAAATACAATAAAAATAAACAAATATAGCCGGCAATCTTCGATAGTTATCATCAATCAACTTCTGGCTTTTGAAAAGGACCTTTTTAATTTCATTCGCATTCTCTCTTTTTTTTCCCTCTCTAAATCTGTCCCCGCGTCTCTTTGGATTTTCATTTGCAATTCAGCGGTAAATTCGCAAACACCTTTTTCAGATCTTTCGTTTCATTTTTCAAATTGAATTTGACTTTTTCATTTTCTTTTTTTGAAATTTCTATTGTTGCTGATATATTTCTTCATCTTATCCTTTCTGTAATGATCAACAAAAAAAATTTTGAATTCTGATATTTGTTGCACTTTCAATTTTTTTTCTGTTTCTCTTTAGTGTTTATTCTGTTTCTGTTTGTTGCTGGAAAATTTGTAGGAATTGAAAATAAGTTACACATTTTTAAATCTTTGATTTTTTTTTAATTACAAATTTTTGTTTCTGATTGTTATAAGAATTGGTTTATTGTTGTTTTTATTGTTCTGGTATTTCCATTCTCTTTACAACACAGTAAAAATGGAATAGAGAAATGTCAACATTAAATAATTTACATTTAGCTGATTTGTTGCTCTGGTTTTTGTCAGTTTTTAAAGCTTGCTTGTTGGATGATTGTGGGTTGGTAGCAGAGCAATGAGTGGAGTTAAGAAGTCCAACGCAGGTTGGTATGCTAAGATTACATCAATTAGTTTCAATAGAATCATAGATAGATAATCATGTAAATTTATAAGGGAGCACATAGATAATCAGTTTCCTCTGCAGCTAAGGGAAGATTGAGGAACTTATTGAATCAAACTGATAATCGCAATTGTGCTGATTGCGGTGCTCCGGATCCAAAGTGGGCGTAAGTATTCTAATTACAGCATATTTAGATTTTCCTATTCATTTCTATTCCTATGGTAGGATATAGTGATGAATACATGTCTCTTTGGCACCTTCAAATGCAAAGCTTAGAACCTAACCACATGAAGCGCAGTAATATCAAGCAGGTGTTTTTATGTTTGCTTGTAACTGAAAGCTTTAAGAAAATCACTTGACAATTGTTTTTCAGATCAGCAAATATTGGCGTCTTTATATGCATGAAATGTTGCGGTGTGCATAGAAGCCTTGGTACACACGTCTCCAAGGTGAGTGCTCTAGGCTGCATCTAATTTATTATTTTTCTTCTTGGAATCTTGACCCATCATTGGGGAAACATATGAGGGATTTTCTGTTGGCTCTTTATGGCGGGCATTGTTATATAATTTATCATAGGTAAGTCGTTATCTGATTTTTAGCATGGGAATTATTTTTATAATTAGATAAATCAGTACAATGGGAAGACCCAAGTATTGGGTAATAGGTGTGTACTTTGATAATAGAAACAGCAGCATAGCTGTGAATTTTAAACAATTGATAAAGAAAATGTTTCATGAAATAAATGAGAAGAATTAAGAAAATTTATTCAATTAATATGTGAACTAATTATTGATCCAGAACGAATGTCTGTGTTAGTTCACATATTTGTATACCTTAAAAGCATCCCTGGGATTAACCTGGTTGAAGCTGGGAAGAACATTCATGGATCAAGATGAAAATATAATTATCTTGAGGATCAATTTTATTTTCTTTTTGTTGTGTTCCTTATAGGTTTGTGGGATATAATCAAATTATGATGGAGAACTGATACATGGCAGAAAAACATTTATCTGTTAACTGTAACGTTATTGGTTGGTTGTTATGATCATAATACCACTTGAATCTTTCATACATTTCTGAAGTCTTTCATGTGTTAATGTTATATTTATAGAATCTTTAACCTATGGATTTTTGTGATGGATTTGCCCTTAGGCTAACTTTAGGGTATTATATTTTTCCTTTTACTTTAATAGTTATATTATCATTATTTTGACCAGATTGATGCCTGTATTGTGTTTACAATTTCTCTTACATAATAGTATATGATACTCTGAAACTTTATTTTCTTGTCTTGTTGTTCAATTAGAGTTTCTTTTATTCTTGTCCTCTTTTTTTTTTACTTTCTGCTGATTTCAGGTTTTATCTGTGGCATTGGATGAATGGTCTGATGATGAAATTGATGCCATGATTGAAGTTGGAGGAAATTCTTCTGCTAATGCAATATATGAGGCCTATATACCTGAAGGTTATTCAAAGCCTGGTCCAGATGCTAGTCATGATGAGCGGAGTAGATTCATCAGGTTAGAGTTCAGAAAGATATAGAATCTGTCAAGTTGAGCTTTTCTTTGTCACTTCTCTTGGATACTGTATGTGTTCTAAACCTATTTTTCCTGTTCATACCACACCTTTTGTTGGCACCTCTTGACTGAATTTAGATAGGAAGGCAGTGCTTAAACTGCAGTAACCTATTTTATAATTGCACCTCCTGAATTTTGTTGGCACCTCCTGATCTACCATTCAACCTATTTTATAATTGCTTTTTCTCTCAGTGTGTGTGTGTGTGTGTTTCAGGAAGCATATAGCAGATTTGACAGATTACCGTAGCTTAGATGTCATAGTAATTACTTATTTCAAATCATCCTGTAGGTCCAAGTATGAACTTCAAGAATTTTTGAAACCTAGCTTGCGGATCACATCGGGAAAGAGTTCTGCTTCTATCCGATCAAGCTTTTCTAAAAAGATTTTGGATAGTTTCCGGTTAAAGCCTTCACAGGAATCGGTAAATTCATTTGCTCTTTGTTTCTTCCAATCCGCTTCATTCTCTCTGGAACCATATGGAAGATAATGCCACTAATGATGTTAACAGATAATAGAGTCACTTGATGAATAGCGTGAGCTGAACATTTAGATTGGATGCTTCTGTTGCATCCTGTCTTTAGGTTCATTTTGCATTAAGTTTTATTTCTCAAGATCCATACTGATTGAAGGTATATATTTTATGTGCTGCTTGTTTATATGATGGAGTGGTTCATTTTACTATTTTGGAAAGGTAAGTCTACTACTAAAACCTGGTAAAGGTGGCAAGTGTTGCAAGTTGTGGCTATATTCTTTCTTAGAAAAGTCAAGTCCATATTAACGTTAACAATAAAATAACTGAAGATGTATATAGCCGGCTATATAGTGTCGTGTTTAATAACTTCAATCTGTTTGATGTGAAAGTGGAAACAGGAAGGCATGGTAGAATTTATCGGATTGCTTAAGATCAAAGTGGTAAAGGGCACAAATTTAGCCATCAGGGATATGATGACAAGTGATCCTTATGTTGTCTTGACTCTTGGGCAGCAGGTTAGTTGCTTCAAATCTTTGGCTTTTATTCTCATTACTGAAACACAAGAATTCTCTCAAAGCTATACATTCTGTTGTTTCTACCTCTAGACAATCTCAAGTTGTAGACCTTTGGAAATTATGTTATTTTTTCCGTCTCTCTTTCTCTCTGTGTGTATGTGCATACGTGGATTTTTGGGCATTCTGCTTGTAGATTACATCAATTTCAATTCTGCATGTGGACCAAGCTGTTAGTACCATTCACTTGGTTGGAGCTTTTGTTGTACTTTATTTGTATTTTTTCCTTTCAATTGGTGCTACAAACATGCACCTTCTGGATATGCTTTACATGTTTTCTTATGTTTTTGTTTTCCTATCAAAATGATAATAAGGTCTTGTTGCTTTGAGTGGTGCTATTTCTTTTACTGATGATAATTGGGGTCTTTGATTTTATTAGACTGTTCAGACAACTATAATAAAAAGCAACTTGAATCCAGTTTGGAATGAGGAACTCATGCTGTCCGTTCCTAACAATTATGGGCCTGTGAAGTTGGTAAGTATAGTTGTCTTTTTAATCTATGTTATTAAGAAACTTTGTAGTTGTTTCCTCAAAAAAGAAAAAAAGAGTTTGTAGTTTACTATTGTTTAAAGAACTACTACCCTTTGTATGTGTGCAATATTTTAGAATTATGGTTCTACTTATTTGTGAATTGTGTAATAGCAATGAGGTTGATTGGGTTGGATTTCGGTCAAGTCATATGAATTTCATGTATTTGGCTCTGTATGAGTCAATTCAGATTTGGTTTGCATTTCAAGTTATTAAATTTTGAGTCAATTTGGGCTGAGTCAGTCTGGTTTTCAGCTAGTCAGATTCATTGTCCCTACTCTGGTATTAGAAATGGAAAATATTTAGTCTTACTTTAAATCCTAAAATATTACCTAACTTTCAGATTTTTGCGGGTTATTTTGCATCTGGAACGCTTTATGGTTTTACATCGAAACTTTGATGTCTTGCACGTTTCAGCTCTAAAAGCTTGATGTAAATTTTTATTTTCTAGCCACTCTTCCTGTTCGTTTGATATCTCCTAATTATCATCGTTTCAATCTCCATATTATGGTTAGACAGGTAGAAATGAATTCCTATTTTGTCAACTTTCTATTGTTGTCAAGAATGTAGACATGCATTTCAGTGCTTCCCATCATTACACTTGTTTAGTCTTTAATTGTTAATTAACCAATTTTTTAATGAAAAGATGTGTGGTTGAACTGCTATTGAGATTTCATGCCATCTTAACGAATACAATTATGATGGGGTTCCACTAATCTGTTATAATTCCACATTGTAGCAAGTATATGACTATGACACGTTCTCGGCTGATGACATAATGGGAGAAGCAGAGATCGATATCCAGCCCTTGATAACATCGGCAATGGTGTATGGGGACCCAGAAATGTTTGGAAACATGCAGATTGGAAAATGGCTGAAGTCCCATGACAACGCCCTTATAGAGGACAGCATAATCAACATTGTTGATGGGAAGGTAAAACAAGATGTGCAACTGAAGCTCCAAAATGTTGAATCCGGAGAACTTTATCTAGAAATTGAGTGGCTGTCTCTTGATCAATAAGAAAAGTAGCATTAGCACATGTGATGTAATCATTCTTTTCTTCCTTCACACCCTAAAAAATTATGTTACATTGTTAATGTTTGTTGTTCCATATGGTGTGGAATGTGAAAACACACCCTTGTCTTTTTTTTTTTTTGTCTAATTGTACACAATGTGTGAATATTGTGCACTGGGTTGTTTTTTTTTTCAATGTATTTATTCATTTAACATTTATGAATTAATTTCTGGCTCTTTGTTTGGTTTCTTCTGAAATTTTGCTGAAAGGACTCGCTAGGCGGGATCAATACTTACTGCTTCTGCCATCCGCCTATCATTCTAGCTTTAGGGGATCAACACGAGCGGTATAACAAACAAGTCTTGAAATGAAAAGGAAATAATCCAGGTTAACCCTTGAAATGTAATCGAATTAAGACGATTCAGTGTTTAACAATTTTTATGAACTTTTTCCAAATCTTCTCCAAATTATTATAAAGGAAACACTTGACCGAAGAGCAAAAGATCAAGCTTTACAGGAATCATTTCATTCTTGTCCAAAGTTGTGCTGATCATGGACTCGGACCAATTTACCGCGGACTCGAAGCTCTTATCCCAACATTTTTGCTCCCATCAACACTGGACTTCATGATATCCAACAAATGTTCCACTTCAATCTCCAAAACCATATTCCTCATATGCTCTTCCATCAACTCCGAAACCTTCCTTTACTCCTTTTCAGTATCAAGTATCAACCTCCAAAAACCAATACTTTCTCCTCTCCTTTCACATCCATGTCTTCCTTTCCACAACCGAAATCATTCCTCCCATGAGTTTTACAATATAATAGATAAATAGTTTCAAAGAGAAACAACTAATTGAACAAAGCTAAAGACAACGGCAGCAATTACACTTACTCAGCCTCTAAAGCCAAAAACCACCAATACTTGCTTATATTCCATATACAACAGTAGGAGCCTCCTCAAACCCTCATTCTCAATTGATTATTTCTTAAACTTGTACTTTTTATTTCACAAACCGATATTTTTTTACAAGGTTTTGATGAAGGAACTATGATTCATGCCTTCAACATAAACGAGTTATATTTTTTTTTTGTGTAATTACATGTATTTTTATTTGTTTTCGATCCGAGAACAATCTTATTCGAATCAAGAGTGATTATCGGTAAAGCTCTTTTAACAGTGATGATTTCAAAATTCGAACCGTTTTCAGATATCTGCGAAAAAATCCGCTGTTACTCTTTTCCAATTACTTGTTGGTAAGAGTTACATTCTCATAGGCATGAAAAGTTAAGTAATAATATCTAATAGTGCTGAGGGTACAAGATACAATTATGGATTTTATTACATGTTACATGAATTTGAAAATTTATATAAAGAAAAATAAAAGATAAAAGTAACTTAAATGTAAAAATAAAATAAAAGTTATAGCACGAAATTTTTTTGATTTGAAAACAAGCTAATCAAGTTCAATCATCGAATCAAATTCGAAATAATTTACAAATAATTTGATTGGCACAAAAACTAAAAACATGTGGCTTTCAGAAGTATAGTAGGTATTTTATTACCAAAATGTAAAATGTACTTAATAATTCCTGAATTTGAAGGAATTTTACTCATTGACAAGCCGCTCCTTAAGGCAGCTGCTCTTTTTGCTCCTCTTTTCTGTCGGCTTCTCCTTCCATCTTGAGTCCCTTCACGTTTCTCTTTATTACTAACTCATTCTTTGCCTTCTCCTATCGTTTCCGTTTCCTCTCCCAGGAATGCTTTCCGGTACGTAATTATCTTTCATTTTTCCTGGATTATACTTCACCAACTGTTTCATGGGCTATTTTCCTCGGCGTTAGTGATTTTAGTTCTTATTCTCCATTTTAACAATAATCTATAGCATGTTGACTATATAGAGATTGACTCGAAATCCGTTTTTCTTGGGTCATCAATGCTCCTAGACCATGCAGTTTTGGATACAATGTCAACTTGAACCATCTAGCTTGCATGAGAAACTGAATTGTGGACAATCACAGTAATTGATCTTCAAATTCCTTAAAACATAAAAAAATGCAATGCCATATCAGAATGAGTAACGATTTTGTTTCATTCATTTTCAGGAAAGCAATGAGATATGGCAGCATACGCTGTTACTCAAAGTCTCAATACTTTTTCGAAGCTTTTAACCGTTAAACTATGGAACTCACGAATTAAGGAGGCTGTAAATCAAAACCGTGCCGAGAAAGCCCTTCTTCTCTTTCGCCAAATGATGCAAAATGGGTTGGAACCAAATAACTTGACCTTTCCTTTCATTGCAAAAGCTTGTGCCAAGATTTCCAATATCAAATATTCCCAAACCGTTCACAACCTAATCCTGAAATCCCCATTTGCAAGCGATATTTTCATGCAAACCGCGGTGGTGGATATGTACATAAAATGTGATCAAGTAGATTATGCGTACAGAGCGTTTGAAAGAATGCCTCAAAGAGATGTGGCCGCTTGGAATGCAATGCTTATTGGTTTTGCTCAGTTGGGTTTTCTTGATAAAATGTTAAGTCTTTTTCGTGGGATGAGGTTTGCAGGGATTCATCCTGATTCGGTCACTGTTGTGGGACTTAGTCTGGGAGTTTTGAGTACAAAGAGTTTGGAATTAGTGAAAGGAGTTCATTCCTTTGGGATTCATATTGGGGTAGCTGTTGATGTTACAGTAGCTAACACTTGGATTGCTGTATATGCTAAATGTGGTGACTTAGCATCGGCAAAGAAGGTTTTCGATGAGATTGATGCTGTGAGGACTGTCATCTCTTGGAATTCCATGATTGCTGGATATGCGAACTTTGAAAATTTTCCTGATGCTTTTGATTTGTATAGAAGGATGTTGGCAGATGGAATTCGGCCAGATGCAAGCTCTATTGTCAGCTTGATTTCATCATGTGTGCAATCTGAAGCACTATTTCAAGGAATGCTAATTCATTCTCATGGAATCCAATTAGGTTGTGACTTGAACATATCTGTAACCAATACACTTATATCCATGTATTCCAAATGCGGAGATGTTAATTCTGCAAGATTGTTATTTGATTGCATGTCTAATAGGACATGTGTTTCATGGACTGTTATGATTAGTGGGTATGCTGAGAAAGGGAATATGGATGAGGCAATGACCTTGTTTTATTCAATGGAAGAAGCTGGTGAGACACCTGATTTGGTTACAGTACTTTCTTTGGTTTCAGGTTGTGGCCAGACAGGATCTCTTGAGCTTGGAAAATGGATTGACAGTTATGCCAAATCTAAAGGGTTTAAAGATGATGTGATGGTTTGTAATGCATTAATAGATATGTACTCAAAATGTGGTAGCATATGTGAGGCTCGAGAGGTCTTTCGTGCCATGCCCGAGAGAACTATTGTTTCTTGGACTACCATGATCTCTGGTTGTGCTGTGAACGGAGAATTTTCAGAAGCTTTGGACCTTTTCCATCAGATGAGGAGTTTAGGCCTCAAACCTAACCACATAACATTCCTTGCTGTCCTTCAAGCTTGCGCTCATGCAGGCTTTCTTGATGAAGGATGGGAATTCTTTGATATGATGACCACAGTATACGATATCAGGCCTGGATTAGATCATTATTCATGTATGGCAGATCTTCTTGGACGTAAAGGTAAGCTAATAGAAGCCTTTGAGTTTGTTTTAAATATGCCAATTAAACCTGATGCTGGCATATGGACTGCACTGCTTAGTGCTTGCAAAGTTCACCACAATGTAGAGATTGGTAAGTATGTGGCAAATCACCTATTCGAGATGGAGCCTCAAGTGGCTGCTCCATATGTGGAGATGTCAAACATATACGCATCAACTGGAAAGTGGGATGGAGTTGCATTGATAAGATCATTGATGAAACGTAATAATGTGAGCAAGTCTCCTGGGCAAAGCCTTGTACAAGTTGATGGAAAAACACATAGATTTACCGTTGAAGATAGAAGTCACCATGAAGGTGTGCTTATATATACATTGTTGGATTATTTAGCTTTGCAATTAAAAGATGATGGATATTCCCTGCATTTGGGGGATATCCCCGAAAAGGAGTTGGTTTGAAACTTTATTCATTTTAACATTTACTCTTGATGGATATCCTCCGTATTCAGGGGATATGTTTGTTCTAGTCTCCTTTAGCTCTTATATTTCTGTGACAGCTCTTAACCAGTTATCCCTTTGTGCATTAGAGAAATGAAATTAAGAAAAAAGAACCCATGGGTGAAGGGCATCTTGTATTAGATGCATAAAAACAAGGTAATTTTAGATCCATTCTGTTGAAGCAAGAAAAAATGGTGAAGAAGATTATGGTAAATCAGATAGAAAGAAACATGGAAAGAAATAACAATACAAGAGCAACATGGAAGTAGAGATTGATTCCTGAAATGGTATTTGCGTTTGTTTTTGTTTTGAAATTTGGAGGTCAGTCCATGTTCAAGCTGTTTCCAGCTAATGAATATTATTTATTTTTAGTATTTTCAATGTATTGAATTGTGTGAGATACATATCGCGTCGTATTCTCATCCCAAAAGATAGAAACGTCTGCGTGGGCGGTTGGATTGTGTCTATGAAGTGTAAATCATGAGGTAGAGATACATCTCTATTCTCTATTCCTATATATATAGAAACATCTGCGTGGGCGGTTGGATTGTGTCTATATCATGAGGCAGAGATACATCTCTATTCTCTATCCCTATATATATATATATATATATATATATATATATATATATATATATATATATATATATATATATATATAAAATATAATGCGAACACGGTTTATGAATGGAACAATATCTGATTGGGCAATAGCTGATTTATTAGTATCTGGATTTTCCGGACAACTCAAAGGATGGTGGGATAATTATCTCACTTCTAAAGAACAAAAAGAAATACTTAATGCAATCAAAACTGATAATGATAATAATCCAATCTTCAAAATATTGTAAAATAAAGAGAAGGCTAAATCAAATACAACTTGATCAAGAAATAAACCAGAAAATTTGTGAACTTCTGACATATACAACTTCAGATACACAAACTTCAGATACTGAATCACAATCTTCATCTGATGTACAAGTTAATCAAATGGATGATATAGAGACATCTTCGGACCAAGACACACTCAATGTCTTAACAAAAGACCAAGAATTGATGATGGAAATAATTGATAAAATACAAGATCCCCAGATTAAGAAAGATTATTTAGAACAATTAAAAAAATCCCTCTCTACACCAACTTTTATATCATCAACTTCAAAATCTTATAATTTAAAAGATATAATCTTTGATAAAATACAAACATCCAACAAAGAACTAGAACGAGGAACACCAAGACTTGTCATTAATTACAAACCTTTGAATGAAGCATTAAAATGGATTAGATATCCTATTCCAAATAAAAAAGATTTACTTCAAAAACTTTGCAATGCTCAAATCTTTTCAAAATTTGATATGAAATCAGGATTTTGGCAAATTTAAATTTCAGAAAAAGATAGGTATAAAACAGCGTTTACAGTCCCGTTTGGACAATATGAGTGGAATGTAATGCCATTTGGACTTAAAAATGCTCCATCAGAATTCCAAAGAATAATGAATGAAATATTTCATCAATATTCCCAATTTATGATAGTATACATTGATGATGTATTAATATTTTCAACAACTATTGATCAACATTTCAAACATTTATCATACCATTGTCATTTGTTGCAAAAGATTGAGAATGTTATATTCAACATTCCATCTATGTTCCATTCATAAACCGTGTTCGCATTATATTTGTTTTGACTTAAGGGTTTCTCTTCTAATACTAAATCTGGTGCAGATGTTTTTGGGTAGTACAATCTTTGTGGTTCTTTCCAATGAAGCTTTTGAATTATCTGTTCATCAGATGATTGAAATTGTTCACTATTAGTTTCCGAATCTTTTATTGTATTAATTGACCTTTGTTGTATTCTATCAGGTGTATCTGGTATATATCTTTCATTTTCTCCAGTTATTTCTGAGTTTAATGCATTAAGTCTTTGTTGAATTTCTTGCAGGAAATTTGATTGAGTGTTTGAAGATATTTCATGTGGTTTAAATAAAGGTTTTGAATTTTTTGTTTTTTGTTTTTCTTCACTTGTTTTGTCTTTTTTAGAAGTCTGGATGTTTGAATTGTCTATTTTTGTTTCAATTTTTTCTAAATGCTGGCTTATTGTATGGAGATTTAGATTTGAAAAATTATTTTGCTCGATCAAGAGTTTAAAATCTTTATAAGTGACTTGGGAGTTTTCTCTTTCAGGATTTGTAACCTTGAGTGGGGATGCTTTCAATCCAGATCCTTTATGTTCATATTGAATTTCTGTCAATGGTGGATGCGGAGATTCAATTTGAGATTTATTTGTTTGCCATACTTTAACTGTATTATTTGTGTTAATACACTTATCATAATATTGTTCATACCATTTAAAAAATTTTATTTGAATTTTATGTGTATTCATGAAATCATAATATTCCTCTTGTATTTCTTGTTTACTATCTTGATGATTTTTAAAGAATAGTTCACGTTTGATTTTATTCTTTTTAGAATAAAATTCTTTTCTTATTTTCTCTTTCTCAATAGAAAATTCTTTTTGTAAAACGTTTAATTCTGGATTATTTGTCATTGAAGAGTACGTTGGGGAAATTGGTAAATCTTCATCACTTTCTGATTTGGTTTGGGAAGACATAGGCTGTCTTTGCCTTTGGTAGATTGGTTTAGGAACACTTGTAGATGTATTTACAGATTGAAGATTAGTGGCTACAGATTGAAAATCTTGTAAAGTTGAAGGAATAGATGATGTTGAATATCTAGGAGTTTGAAAACTTGAATTTGATCTTAAACTTTGATATGGTAAATGTATCGGAATATGAGAGGGATGTCCTAAATTTATAGAATTTGTTCTATTAAAAGAAACCTTGACATCTCCGTTATCAGTTTGAGAGACAACTCTTAATTCAGTTGTTTCTTGTGTTATAGGTTGGACTGCTTTTTCTAAAACCCATTCATCTGGAAAAGAAACTTCATTCCACTTAATTGGTTTGGGAATATGTATCCTGGATCTAGTCATGTCTGTTTGGAAAAGAAGTGTCTCTCCTTTTGGGCTATGGATTAAGGCTCCTTTGAAATCTTGTAAAGAATTGATGAAGCAAATCCTCCAATCAGTCAACTCAGATGATGAAGAGAACAGTGAACAGAGTAGCAATCATGAAAGCAGCATAGGATCTTTACTCTAGCTGGATTTAGCTCAAGACAATGAAGATGACTGCTTCGGAGTTACCTTCAATCAAAACTGACAAAACAAAAAGAAAAAGCAAACAGTAAAGATTCCACTGACAAGCACAGTGAGATTCCCATCAGTCCAAACTACAGTAAAGATTCCACTGACAAGCACAGTGAGATTCCCATCAGTCAAAGCTCCATCAACAGACAAAGGCGTGGCCCACTGACAAGCATAGTGAGATTCCCATCAGTCAAAGCTCCATCAACAGATTATTGTTCAAACTTTAGAATCATGAAGCATCATATGTAAAAGAATCCTAGCTATAAAAAGGATTCTCAAACGAAAGAGGGGTAGAGTTTTTAGGACGGATAGTTTCAAGTTTTAAGGATTCTGAAAGCTCTCACTCTTTCTTATTTTGTAAATCAAATTTTATTATCAATAAAAAGTTCAAAATTTTATCAATCTATCTATTTTATCCAAATTTTATTTCATCAATCATTTATTTCATCAATCATATTCAATATTTCAAATTTTCTTTTACCTAAAAATCATCACTGCTACAGCAGATCCTCCGGAGACACTGGTATCAGAGCCACTGTAGCAAGGAGCAATTAGAGGTAAATATAGAGTTTGTTTGAGAAATAACTTTTTAATTGTTTTAAGTTTTGTGCTGTTGAGTTTCAAGCTAATGATTGTGAGTCTTTTGATTGTCCTGATGTGCCATGGGTTAGGCGTTTTAGGATTTTATCTCCCTCGTAGGCATTCAAATTAGCTTTCCTTCGTAGGCAGCAATAAAAATTAAAATAGTTAAGTTGTTATTTTAAGGATGCATTCTTTATTTAGATCTAATTCTTCTGCTTCCAGTAGCTTAAGAGCCTATGAACCAAACGATAATGAAGAAGAAATCAACCTGACAAACATAATTCAAGACATAGATAATTGAGAAATTCCTAAAATCCATCTAAACGAAATATACAAACAAAATAAATCTTTAATAAGTCATCTGTTAAAAACGGATTATACAATCCAACTAAAAGAAAAAGATCTCCCAATTACAAATTCTTATGAATCAATTCAATTATTAGAAAGAGAATCAATTAACAAACATATTCAAAGAAAATATAAATATATTCATATAGGATTAATTCAAGTCGCAGTTAAACCACTCTCAAAAGAAGGTCTAAACACTTCAATCTTATGACATTAAGAGACACCAGGTTTGAAGATTTCAATGATTCCCTCTTAAGAACTATTGAATCAAGTCTCTGTAATGGTCCAATTTATTTTAATTGTTTTCCAAATTAGACAGTTTCTTTACAAGATAAAAACATTTTAGATGTTTTAACTCTTCAAATAAAAACCCATAATTATAAAATGAAACCAGGATCTGTGCCTTTGGCTTTAGCTTATAGAATATATTATAAAGCTATGATTTCAGCTTTAGGTTCAGGAGCCTTAATCCATAGCCCAAAAGGAGAGACACTTCTTTTCCAAACAGACATGACTAGATCCAGGATACATATTCCCAAACCAATTAAGTGGAATGAAGTTTCTTTTCTAGATGAATGGGTTTTAGAAAAAGCAGTCCAACCTATAACACAAGAAACAACTGAATTAAGAGTTGTCTCTCAAACTGATAACGGAGATGTCAAGGTTTCTTTTAATAGAACAAATTCTATAAATTTAGGACATCCCTCTCATATTCCGATACATTTACCATATCAAAGTTTAAGATCAAATTCAAGTTTTCAAACTCCTAGATATTCAACATCATCTATTCCTTCAACTTTACAAGATTTTCAATCTGTAGCCACTAATCTTCAATCTGTAAATACATCTACAAGTGTTCCTAAACCAATCTACCAAAGGCAAAGACAGCCTATGTCTTCCCAAACCAAATCAGAAAGTGATGAAGATTTACCAATTTCCCCAACGTACTCTTCAATGACAAATAATCCAGAATTAAACGTTTTACAAAAAGAATTTTCTATTGAGAAAGAGAAAATAAGAAAAGAATTTTATTCTAAAAAGAATAAAATCAAACGTGAACTATTCTTTAAAAATCATCAAGATAGTAAACAAGAAATACAAGAGGAATATTATGATTTCATGAATACACATAAAATTCAAATAAAATTTTTTAAATGGTATGAACAATATTATGATAAGTGTATTAACACAAATAATACAGTTAAAGTATGGCAAACAAATAAATCTCAAATTGAATCTCCGCATCCACCATTGACAGAAATTCAATATGAACATAAAGGATCTGGATTGAAAGCATCCCCACTCAAGGTTACAAATCCTGAAAGAGAAAACTCCCAAGTCACTTATAAAGATATTAAACTCTTGATCGAGCAAAATAATTTTTCAAATCTAAATCTCCATACAATAAGCCAGCATTTAGAAAAAATTAAAACAAAAATAGACAATTCAAACATCCAGACTTCTAAAAAAGACAAAACAAGTGAAGAAAAACAAAAAACAAAAAATTCAAAACCTTTATTTAAACCACATGAAATATCTTCAAACACTCAATCAAATTTCCTGCAAGAAATTCAACAAAGACTTAATGCATTAAACTCAGAAATAACTGGAGAAAATGAAAGATATATACCAGATACACCTGATAGAATACAACAAAGGTCAATTAATACAATAAAAGATTCGGAAACTAATAGTGAACAATTTCAATCATCTGATGAACAGATAATTCAAAAGCTTCATTGGAAAGAACCACAAAGATTGTACTACCCAAAAACATCTGCACCAGATTTAGTATTAGAAGAGAAACCCTTAAGTCAAAACAAATATAATGCGAACACGGTTTATGAATGGAACATAGATGGAATGTCTGAATATAACATTCTCAATCTTTTGCAACAAATGACAATGGTATCAAATGTTTATAAAACTCAAAAAACAATATCTGATTGGGCAATAGCTGATTTATTAGTATCTAGATTTTCCGAACAACTCAAAGGATGGTGGGATAATTATCTCACTTCTAAAGAACAAAAAGAAATACTTAATGCAATCAAAACTGATAATGATAATAATCCAATCTTAGATGAAGAAAATCAAACATATACAAAATGCTGTTGCAACATTAATCTTTGCAATTGCTAAACATTTCATTGGAGATCCATCACACTTAAGGGATAAAAATGCAGAACTTCTGTCCAATCTCAAATGTAAGAAATTAGGCGAATTTAAATGGTATAAAGATAATTTTATTACCAGAGTCATGCAAAGGACAGATAATAACCAACCCTTTTGGAAAGAAAAATTTCTAGCTGGATTACCAAATCTGCTAGGGGCAAAAGTTAGAAACAAAATAAGAGAAGATTTCAAAGGAATAATTCCTTATGAAAAATTGACATATGGCGAACTAATTAGTTACACCCAAAAAGAAGGATTAAAAATTTGTCAGGATATCAAACTACAAAAACAGTTGAAGAAAGAACAAAGACAATCTAAGAAAGAATTAGGAACATTTTGCAAACAATTTGATATAAACTATAATCCAGAATGTTCTTCAACAAAATGTTGTAAAACAAAGAAATTTGAATACAAAAGAAACTTTTCCAAAGACAAATATTACCAGAAACCCAAAAGAAATAAAATTCAAGCTAAAAAAGAATTTAAAAGCCAAGAAAACAAACCTAAAAGGGAATGGAAAAATCCAAACATAAAATGTTATAGATGTGGGAAAACAGGACATATTTCAAAATATTGTAAAATAAAGAGAAGGCTAAATCAAATACAACTTGATCAAGAAATAAACCAGAAAATTTGTGAACTTCTGACATATACAACTTCAGAGACACAAACTTCAGATACTGAATCACAATCTTCATCTGATGTACAAGTTAATCAAATGGATGATATAGAGACATCTTCGGACCAAGACACACTCAATGTCTTAACAAAAGACCAAGAATTGATGATGGAAATAATTGATAAAATACAAGATCCCCAGATTAAGAAAGATTATTTAGAACAATTAAAAAAATCCCTCTCTACACCAACTTTTATATCATCAACTTCAAAATCTTATAATTTAAAAGATATAATCTTTGATAAAATACAAACATCCAACAAAGAAATCACTATCCAAGAACCTCCAACATGAAATCCACAATATTAAAACAGAAATAAAATTGCTCAAACAACAACAACAACAACAGCACAGTCAACAACTAAAAACTTTACCAAACTTAAATGAAGAAACTTCCAGTGAATCTTCTGACGAAGACAAACCACCATCACAGGAATTTTTAAATATCCTAACTGAAGTCTCAATCCAAAAATACTTAATTAAAATATCAATTTTAATCAATAATGAATTTTTAGTAGAAACAATAGCTCTATTTGACACAGGAGCTGATCAAAATTGTATTAAAGAAGGAATAATTCCAACAAAATATTGTGAGAAAACTTTTGAAAGTTTAAAAGCAGCAAACAATGAAAAACTACAAATCCAATACAAATTGACAAAAGCAGAAATCTGTAAAGACCAAATTACATTCAAGACACCATTTTTAATAATAAAAAATATTAGTCAAAATGTTATATTAGGATTACCATTTATATCCCTTATCAAACCATATAAAGTAACAAATAATGGAATATCTACAAAAATCCTCGGATCAAAATTAATATGGAATTTTACAGAAAAACCAAAGATAAGAAATATAAATTTATTAAAATCAAAAACAATTACAAATCAACAAATTAATATAATAATCAAAGACAAACAGAATCAAATATTCTATTTAAAAGAAGATATTAATTTCAAAAGAATCGAACAGCAACTACAAAATCCTCAAATACAGAATAAGATAAAGTTATTGCAAATAGAAATTGAGAAAACAATTTGTTCTGATTTACCAACAGCTTTTTGGCAAAGAAAGAAACATGTGGTAGAATTACCGTATGAAAAAGATTATGATGAAAAACAAATTCCAACAAAAGCAAGACCAATCCAAATGAATCAAGAAATGGAGCAATACTGTAAAAAAGAAATACAAGAACTGCTAAACAAAAAACTTATCAGGCAAAGTAAATCTCCTTGGAGCTGTTCAGCTTTTTATGTCAATAAAAATGCAGAACTAGAACGAGGAACACCAAGACTTGTCATTAATTACAAACCTCTGAATGAAGCATTAAAATGGATTAGATATCCTATTCCAAATAAAAAAGATTTACTTCAAAAACTTTGCAATGCTCAAAACTTTTCAAAATTTGATATGAAATCAGGATTTTGGCAAATTCAAATTTCAGAAAAAGATAGGTATAAAACACCGTTTACAGTCCCGTTTGGACAATATGAGTGGAATGTAATGCCATTTGGACTTAAAAATGCTCCATCAGAATTCCAAAGAATAATGAATGAAATATTTCATCAATATTCCCAATTTATGATAGTATACATTGATGATGTATTAATATTTTCAACAACTATTGATCAACATTTCAAACATTTATCAATTTTCATTAAAGCCGTCAAACAAAATGGTTTAGTTGTTTCCAAATCCAAAATTAGTTTATTTCAAACACGAGTAAGGTTTTTAGGACATTATGTTTATCAAGGAACCATTACTCCAATAGAAAGGTCAATCCAATTTGCTGATAAGTTTCCTGATCAAATCTTAGATAAAACCCAACTTCAAAGGTTTTTAGGGAGTCTGAATTATATTTTAGATTTCTATCCAAACCTCAATAAAATTCTTAAACCTCTTCATGAAAGACTTAAGAAAAATCCTCCACCATGGACTCAAGCCCATACAGAAGTAGTTCAATCTGTTAAAGCTCAAATCAAAGAATTACCATGTCTACATTTAGCAGACCCAAATACCTTCAAAATTGTAGAAACGATGCTTCTGACATAGGATACGGAGGAATCCTCAAACAGTTAAAAGATAACAAAGAAAGTATAGTTCAGTATACTTCCAAACACTGGAATAATACCCAGAAGAATTACTCCACAATAAAAAAAGAGATTCTTTCCATCGTTTTATGCATCACAAAGTTTCAGAGTGACTTGTTAAATCAAAAATTTCTTCTCAGAATTGATTGCAAATCTGCAAAAGAGATTCTTCAAAAAGATGTGAAAAATATGGCATCCAAACAGATTTTTGCAAGATGGCAAGCAATTTTATCAATCTTTGATTTTGAAATTGAGTTTGATCTTATGGTTAAAAAGGTGTGTAAAACTTTTTAGTTTTACACTTGTGTAAGTGGATCCTTCCCCATATATATATAAGATAATTATTCTATATATTGTTAGTGAAATATTTTTATTTCACAAATAGCGTTAAGATCGTGATAGATGTTTTATTAAAAAATAAAAAAAATATATAATAGGACACATGTTACGATTCTAATACTGTTTGTGGAATAAAAATATTCTATTGACAGTATATAAAATAATTATCCATATATATATAAAGCTTTTATCATATTTATATACAAAATTTATCAAATTTTAACTCGTATGATCTTTGTGTCTTTGATTTATGTTATTTTTGTATCGTGTATAAGATTATCAAGTCTATATATTGCAGTCGTGTTTCCAACGATGCCCATCTGCATTCACACCCCATTCGTCTTCTCAATCTCATGTCCTTCTCCCTCTTTCTACATATCGGTTTCTAAATGCAGCTTCATCTCTTGTAGTTCGTCGCAGTCACAAACGACAGTTATTAATGGCAAAATCGATAGCAGCCGATGACAATAAAAAAAGAAGAAAAGGGAAAAAATGGAAAGAAAGAAAAATAAAAAGCGATAGAAATAAATGAAAATTATTTATAATTTTTTATGATTAAAAATACATTTTTACCTTAATTAGGATCATTTTCTTATCTGGAACGTGATTTCAATCCCGTTCAAAAAAATTTATTGATTATTTTTAATCACTTTTAATCTTGATTTGACAAAAATAAAATACCCAAAGGATAGAATAAGGTTGTATGTAGCCTTATTTTAGGAAGGTTTTAAATGCACTCAAATCAAATTATTTTTTTTTGTAAATTACATACATCTTTATTTGTTTTAACGATTTAAGATTAATTTTATTTATAATTTAATTACAATTAAAGCTGTTGTTGCACAAAAAACAATAAGTGATTGCTGACGTAAATTCTCTGTATTTCTCTCCATGTGTCTCCAAAAGGGTTCTGCAAGATAGGAAATGTCAAAGGAACGCAGAGGGTGGTTCCCTGCGTGCGCACTCCGATGCTTAAGTCAGTCCAATATTCTTGAGTATTAGAAAACGTAAAAGCCAGGAGTCAAAAATTAGGTCATAGAATAATACTTGTGGCCTATTTATAGGCGAGTAGTAAATTACCTGGAGGGCAATTTGGTCTTTTTAGAGGAGTTTGTGTTCTAGCACGACTCTAACAAGACCAATCTGAGGCGACAGAGGCGGAAGACCTCAGAAGTCTGTCGCTAAACGGGAGACTTCAAAAGTCTGTCGCTAAACGAGAAATCTCAAACAAATATCGTAGGCACCAAGTGGCAGGATCCTCCCGCTTGCGGGAGAGTGTCTTGTGATCTCCCACTTTTTGGGAGAGTGTCTAGCGATCTCCCGCTTGTGGGAGAGTGCTTGGTGATCTCCCGCTTGCGGTGCACTCTCTCGCTCTCCGTTTCTGTTGAATTTAAGGATTATATTTATTTAATAATAATTATAATATCATTATTAATAGTAAAATCAATATTATTATTATTATTTAAATTTGACATTTGTGTAGCCCATATCAATTGCTCCCCAATTCTTTGTAAAAGAACTCAGTCTTTTGCAAAGAATTTTTCAACTGTTACATATTTACCTTGTATGTATTTAAATTTTTTGCTTCCAATTCTTGTGCTTCACATGCGCAACTTGCGTCTCGAATTTTTTGTACCAAGCTTGTGCACTTTTTCGTCTTTTTCATATGTGGCTTATGCCGCTTAGTTTTTGCTTCAAGCCTATCTGCAGGCTATATCGCGCATTTTTTGCTTTAGACTTTTTTTCTTTGATTACGTGGCTCACCTCATGCATTTTTCGCTTCAAGCCATTGCGTTTTTTGCCTTTATACATGACTTACATCGCGTATTTTTTGCTTCAAACTTTTTTCTTTGAGTGTGTGGCTCACCTTGCGCATTTTTCTTTTCAAGCCCTTACGTTTTTTGCCTTTATGCATGACTTACATCGCGCACTTTTCACTTTAAGTACATGCGTAGCCTACATCGCGCATTTTTCACTTCGGGCTTTTTTCTTTGAGTGCGTGGCTTACCTCGCGCATTTTTCGCTTCAAGTCCTTGCACTTTTTGCCTTCATGACTTACATCGCGCATTTTTCGCTTCAAGTACATGTGTTGCCCAGCTTACGCATTTTTTGCTTAGGGACTTTTATTTCATTCACGGCTTACTTCACACATTTTTTGCTTCAAACCCATGTGTTACACGTCTCGCACATTTTTCGCTTAGGGACTTTTTAGTTTTGCCTGTCTCGCACATTTTTCACTTAGGGACTCCTTGTCTTCATGCATGACTTACATCGAGCACTTTTCGCTTCATGCCTTTTTCTTTGAGTCGTGGCTTACTTTTTGTCTTCATGCATGACTTACATCGTGCACTTTTCGCTTCAAGTCCATGCATAACCTACTTCATTCACTTTTCACTTTAGGCCTTTCTCTTCGAATGCGTGGCTTACCTCGCGCATTTTTTGCTTCAAGCCCTTGCACTTTTTGTCTTCGCTTTAAGTCCATGCATAGACTACTTCGCGTACTTTTCGCTTCAGGCCTTTTTCTTCGAGTGCATGGCTTACCTCGCGCATTGTTTGCTTCAAGCCCTTGCCCTTTTTGTCTTCATGCATGACTTACATCACGCACTTTTTGCTTCAAGTACATGTGTAGCCTACATCGCGCATATTTCACTTCAGGCCTGACATGGTTTTTGTATTATTGTTGCAAGATATGTAATCATGATGAGAAAATGAATTATTACTTTATTGCATACTACCAATAATCAACGACAATATAGAATATAAAGGCAAAATGTTCAAAATAACATGTCTGATATTAATTGAAACTTTAAAATACTAAGGCCTCAAATCTTCCTTATCCATCTTCATATCTGGGGGTCAATCGTGGTATAGGTTTCTCTGATCACCCCTTGCTTCATCATTCCTCCTTCTATCTGCTCCCTCTTTTCTTCTATTATTGTCGTATTGCCTATTCTACGGCAAATTATTTCTCCGATTGCGTGGACGATAATGGGCTCCCCCATTCCTCCAATGGTATCTGTCTATTTTTCCTTCTCGAGCTAGTTTCTTAAGTTGATTCATTAGCTCCCTACATTTCTCAGTCGAGTGCCCATTTGTAGAATGGAAATCGCAATAAGAATCTTCGTCTCCTCCCATACTTCCTGTTGCTCTTTTAGGAAATTGTAATATTCCTGTCTCTTCTATAGTTGCAAGAATTGATGCTCTAGGCTCATTAAGTTGAGTGTAACTATCATATTTCAATTTTGGAACCTTGTTGGACTTATCTCTGCTTTTGTCAACAGATTCTCTTTCCCGTTTCCTTCCTCCTTCGAGATCGTTAGTTTGTACTATTTTCAACACTTCCTCCTGAGTGATATATTTGTTAGCTCTGGTGAATAACTCCAAGAGTGTTGTTGGCTGATCTAGAGAGAGTGACTCTTGTAGCTTCTCAGACCTAGTCCCTTGCAATATTGCTGCTGCTGCGACACTGACCTGTAAGTCCTTAACTTCCAAAGTTGCATCTCGGAATCAATCCACATAACTTTTTAGTGATTCCTTACTTCCTTATTTAAGTGTAAGTAGTTAAGTGGCCTCTGGCTGTTAACTATGAAGACTTTCAGAAATTCACTTCGCAATTGGTTGAAGGAAGTGATTGATGTCTCAGCCAGACCATTAAACCACTTCATAGCATGTCCAGTCAGGGTGAGTGAGAAAGCTCTGCACATAATCTCGTCTTCCTACCCGTGGAGTAGCATCAATGCTTCATAATTCTGGATATGATCATAGGGTCTGTCTTTCCCGAGTATGCAGCCATTTGCAGCATTTTAAACTTCAGTGGTAAGGGTTTTTTCATAGTAGCCGCAGAAAACGGCACCCGCCTTTTCTGACTTTCTTCTACGGATACTAGCTTCTTTTCTTCCAGCATTTGTTCTATAATCTTTTTCATGTCAATTGTGGATGTAGGATAATTTTTCCCTTTTTCTTTACTCTGAGATGCATCTTTTCGCATCATTCTTGTGTTCCAAGTAGGGTCAGTCTTTGAGTCAGTCCACCAAGCATTTCCTCCGTCAACGGTTGGCTGTGTTTGTGTAGGCCCTATCTTTCCAGCTCTTCTCACACCTCGCACTGTTTCGGGTCCAGTTTACCAAGCTGGAAGGTTGGACATACTCCGCTACATCTCAAAGGAACATGCCGCAGCCTGTTCGCCCACATTAGCTCGCCCACCTGTCGCAGTGAGCTCGCCTCTCGCATCATGCTCGCTTGTCGCAGCCTAAATGCCTCTTGCAGCATGCTCGCCTGTCGTTGCCTGAACACCTCTCGCTGCTTGCACGCCTGTCGCAACATGCTCGCCTACCTCAGCCAGCATGCCTGTCGCAGCTTGCCCGCCTATCGTAGCATCTTGATGCTGTCGAGTCTCTCGAGTTGTTTCTCCCACCAAATTTTGAACAAGCTACGACAGGCTTAGTTGCGGGAGGACCCCCTTGAACAGGTCCACCATGGCCCTCAGCGCCTAGGTTGTTTCCTCGCTCTACCGCCTCAAAGCTTCGAATTCCTCCATGGGCACTATCGTTCTCTCCTCTTCCCTGTTCACCTGTGTTCTTTGGTGAATTGGTTGTTCAAGAGAACTCACGGAGTTCTCATCACTTCCATCTTTCACAGTAGTTGATCTTGTTCTCACCATCTTGAAAGTTTTGACTGGCTTTTATTTCGTTTCCCACAAACGGTGCCAATTGTTGTTGCACAAAACAACAATAAAGTGATTGTTGACGTAAGCTCTCTGTATTTCTCTCTACGTGTCTCTAAAAGGGTTCTGCAAGATAGGAAAAGTCAGAGGAACGTAAGGGTAGTTCCCTACGTGGGCACTCCAATGCTTAAGTCAGTCCAATATTCTTGAGTATTGGGAAACGTAAAAGCTAGGAATCAAAAATTAGGCAATAGAATAATACCTGTGGCCTATTTATAGGCGAGTAGTAATTACCTGGAGGGCAATTTGGTCTTTTTAGAGGAGTTTGTGTTCTAGCACGACTCAAACGAGACTAATTTGAGGCGTCAAAAGTCTGTCGCTAGGCGAGAGACCTTAGAAGTCTGTCGCTAAATGGGAGACTTCAAACAGATATCATAGGCACCAGGTGGCAGGATCCTCTCGCTTGCAGGAGAGTGTCTGGCGATCTCCCGCTTGCGGTGCACTCTGTCGCTCTCCGTTTCTGTTGAATTTAAGAATTGTTGTCATCAATAAATATTATGAACCAACGTTTACCGGATGAAGTGGTAACTTTGGATGGCCCCCAAATGTCACTGTGAATTAATGAGAAAGGTGAGGAAGACTTATAAGGTAAGGAAGGAAAAGGGTTTCGGTTGTGCTTTGCTAATTGACAAACTTCACGTTGGAAAGAATGAAGATTTTTATTTCTGAAAAGTTGAGGAAACAAACATTTAAGATAAGAAAAGTTTGGACGGCCAAGTCTATAATGCCACAACATTATTTCTTTTTGATTGGAAACAGAAAAAGATCCACTACTTGATGCAAAAGCTTGTCTAGTCCTAAAATCTTCATCCTCAAAGAAGTAGAGCCCTTCATGTTCCCTAGCATTGCCAATCGTCCTCCTTGAGGATATCTCCTAAAATTCACAAGAAGATGGTGAGAATTTTGCAAAGCAATTGTTATCACGTGTTAATTTGCTAACTGACACTAGATTACAAGTAAGGTTGGGAACATGAAGCACGGAATGAAGGATTAAGGTTTTTGAGAGTCTTATAGAACCTTTTCCAGCAACAGTTGACAAAGAACCATCAGCATTTTTCACTTTAATATTACTAGAACAAGGACAATATGTGAGAAAAGAATTAGATGAACCTGTCATGTGATCGGAAGCTCCTGAATCAATAATCCAGGGAGTCTTTGAAGTTAAAGTGACATTAAGTGCTATGAGAAAGTTACCTATTTGGGTTAAAGAGCAAGAACTGACACTAGGGTTGGAAGCAAGTGGATTTTGAGGTTGTGATTGACTAAGAAGCTTATGTAGACACCATATTTTGTCCGAGCTTAGTGAGCTATTGGGCATATTGGACTTGTTAAGCTATTGGACTTGTCAGAGTGAGTTTATTTAATTTTAGAGCCTGAATTAAGTTCTTGGTCTAAATTAGTTCAAAGCCCAATTACTTAAGTTTAGATTTTAAATGAAAAAACAAAAAAAAGAAGATAATGAAAATCCAAAAAAATAATAAAAAAAATTTCAAAATAAAGATAATTAGGCTTAGTTAAATTTCTTTTAAATAATAAAAATAAAGATAAAAACTCAAAAAATCAAGATGATGATCAGATTATTTCAAATCAATTTTAAGTTTTAAAATTTTATCACAACTCGGAGAACTTTATAAAACACGCGGAGAGCAATATGAAGGGGGCACAAAGGGAGTTTGCTGCTGAAAACCAAACATAAATTACAAAAAGAAATTCTTTCAAGGAAATTACAAGAGGAGCCAAAATTTAGAAGAATTGAAGAATATTTTTTAGAGGGATTCGAACTCAAGGAAATCAATAAAAGCAGAGAATAAATTTCAGAAAAAGGCAAATGGAATTCGGTTTTCATTGAAGTAAGTCGGAACCACAGCAAGGAAGATACTTAGAATTAGTAAATAGAAACAGTAGCTCCTTTCGGTCAGTCTCCGCCTGCGAAGCAGTACCCAAGGCAAATTCCGGCGAAGGTAGTGGCTTCATCAAGCTTCTTGGTGTTCAGGCAGTTTCACGGTGAATAACTAAAGCAGGGGCAATATCCACAGCATCAAACCTTGGGGGCGAGGTAGTGTTGGTTTGTGGCCGCCCCGTGCGGTTGCAAAGGGGAACTTGAGAACTGCTACAGGTGTCACGGAGAAAGGACCCAAATCGGACAATAGCCTCCTGATTTGTTTTCTCAAGAGCAGCCCCAGCACACCGTGTCGATGTTTGTTTTAAAGCCTTTACTGGGCTTAAAGCTAGTTGATCTTTGTCAGCCCGTGTATCAATCATCAAAGTAAGAGTTCTTGCTTCACTTTACTTCCTGTTTGTCAATTAGTGTTTTTATTAATGATTGAATATAATATTTGACATGTTGCCTTTCTTTAGAATAAAAGTGATTATTAAAGAAAAAATATGTTAGAGCATGTAGAAGTAATATATTAAACGTAAGAAATAAATAAATATAGTAAAATTTAAAATTAAGTAATTAAAATTATAAATGATAGAATGAGTAAGAATAATTAAAGAGATAGATAAATAGATTTATATTAGGATAGATGTTTAATTAAAAATCATGGTATAATAAACTTTGAGAATAAGCTAGACTGTCCCGATGATGGAATTTTCAAGGCGATTACGAATGAGTAACACTCGAGAAATTCCTAGGTAAGAGGATTCTTTTAAGTTTATCCAGAATGATGGAAGACTTAAAAGGCATTTTCAAAAAATGAAGTTAAACTTTATTCTCCAAATAATTAAAATAGAATAACAAATAAAAAATCATAATCGTAAGAAATAACAAAAATAATAGTAAAAATTTTTAGGATAATAATAAATAATAAAACATAAATTATACAATTAAATCCGATGATGGAATCTTTGAGGTGATTACGAACGAGTAACACTCGAGGAATTCCTAGGTAAGAGAATCCTTCTAAGTTTATCCAGAATGATGAAAGATTTAGAAGGTATTTTCAAAGAAATAAAAAAAATAAAAGTTGACACTTTGAAATAATAAAAAATAATAATCAAGTTAATAACATAATAAAGATAAAGTAAAAACATGATAAAATTAATAAATAATAATAAAATAAATTATATAATTAAATCCAATGATAGAATTCGCAAGGCGATTGTGAATGAGCAACACTTGAAGAATTCTTAGGTGAGAGGATTCTCCTATGTTTATCCAGAACGATGAAAGATTTAAGAGGTATCCTCAATGTTAAATATTTAAATCCTAAATAAAAAATAATAAAGAATATATAAGAAATAATATTTAAAAATAAATAAATAAATAAAAGTAGTGAAACAATTAAATAATAAAATTATAAAATTATAAAATACTTCCGACGACGGAGCCTCTTCAAGGGAGTCGAATGGTACTCCTTGAATACTCTTGAGGTGAGAAGAGTCTTTTAAGAGTTCATCCAGAATGATGGAGGATTTTTAAAAGACTTTTCAATATTTAAACAATAATTTGAAATATTAAAAGACCACATAATTAAGACTAAGTTAAAATAACACAAGATTAAAATGGTACCAGTATTGGGCGTTGTAGGAATGCTATAACCTTCCCTATACGTAAACGAACTCCCGAACCCAAAACTAAAAATGTAGACCAGTCCTTAGAGTCATTTAGGTGGCCAATCACACCTAGGTTAAAAAAGATTGGTGGCGACTCCATTTGTTTAATGTCTAGCATCCTAGCCTTAGGAAACGTTATGACAGCTTATAAAAGTGATCTATCTGCTCTTTGCTAAACCTTACTGAAGTGTAGGCTCATTCTCCTTCTGTTGCACCCATGACAACAGTATGTTCTTTATCTATGGCTTGGACTTGGAAGCTTTTCCTATCATTCTGCCTTATAGGAGTCCAATTAGGTGGCTTGCCATGAATTTTCCAACAAGTATCTTTGGTATATCGATGACGTTGGCAAACACCGCACCAAGGTCGCTCTCCTTTTCTAGTATTTTTCTGATCTGTGGAAGACTTGTTATTAGACCTGCTCAAGGGTCGGGCTACCCGCCCAAGCCCGAAGGCCCGTTCGATATTTAGGAGGGCTTGGACAAAAATATTTGATGCAATTATCGGGCTTGGACAAAATTTTTAGGCCCGTTTAAAAACCTGCCCGGGCCCGGGCTTAGTCTTTCAAGGCCCGGGATCGACCCGGCCCGACCCGAACTTAATGTTAAATATATTTTTTTTTAATATATTTCTAATATTAAGTATATTTTTAATATATTTGTTAAGTATAATATAATTTTATATATATATATATAAAACATTATTAATTAAAAAACATGATTATAAATATTTAATATGAAAATTGATATACAAATTTTGACAAATTAAATTAAATTTTAAAGGAAATAAAATAATAAAAAATAAATAAATAAAAAATTAAAATATAAAAAAAATTATATTCGGGAGGGCCAGGCTCGGGCTTATTGTATAAAAAATGGGACGGGCTTGGACAAAATATAAATCGGGCCGGGCTTGGGCATTGACTAATTTCCTTATTACCTTCTATGGGCCCGGCCCGAACCCGGCCCAGCCCGACCCATGAGCAGGTTTACTTGTTATGGTGTTGCTGACCTTGTGCAACCAAAGCTGATCCTTCAGTTGTATTATGTCCACCATTTTCTTCCTTAAAATCTCCCATCATAACCTTTCGTTGACTTTCCTCTCTTCGTATCTCTGCAAACACTTCTTCAATTGATGGTAAGGGATCTTTGTCGAGCACTCTTCCCCTAACTTCATCAAGGTCTTTGTTTAAGCTTGTTAAGAATTTGAACACTCGTTCTTGTTCCACCATCTTTTTTTGCTTGACGCTGCATGCTGTATAGTCCCAACTAGATTCATAAAATAAATCCAATTCTTGCCACAAATTTTTTAGAACATTAAAATAATCTGTCACATTCTGGCCTTCTTGTTTTGTCTCTCTCAATTTTGACTTTATCTCAAACACTTGAGCAGAGTTGCCAAGATCTGAGTAAGTCATCTTCACAACATCCCATATTGCTTTTGCCGTGGGCAAGAATAGATAAGTCTGTCCATTTTTAGTCTCCATTGAATTAATAAGCCAAGCCATAATAATAGAGTTTTCATCCTCCCATACCTGGTAAGCAGAATCTTCTGTGTTGGGAGTAGTAGTTGCACCAGTGAGATAACCCATCTTTCCTCTGCCTTGAATTACAAGCTTGACGGATTATGCCCATTGAAGATAGTTCTTGCCATTTAACTTGTGAGCCGTAATCTGCAAAGAAGTATTCTCACTTCCCCCTTGTAAAGTCATGATTGGAAGATGTGTTTGTTGGGATTGGCTTGAAGAAACAGTTGAAGACTCGTCTCTTTTGGTTGCTCCAGCCATAGCAGTGTTTGCCAAAAAAAAACTGATTCAGAATCTTTTCTGCTCTGATGCCATGTTAACGGAGAAGAAAGAAATTAGAGAAATAAACTTATTCTCTGTTATTTTTTATTGATATGGAATCGATATATAAATAGCCTAGATAAAATAGCACATCCCTAAAATATCTCCTAAAAATCAGTAAATGATAAATACAAAGAATAAAATCTCAAAGAATAAAATCTCCTAAAAATCAGAAATTTAAACTATTGTATCTATCAAAACAGCCTAGACAAAAATCAGTCCTTATTCAAGAATAAATAAAAAACTAAAATTTGGATGACAACTTGGGTTTACCTTTTGAAACAAAAATCTGAAACTTGTCAAATCTTTAAGAACTTCCATTCCATGATTCAAACACAGTTTCAGGCAAAAATTCATGTCTTATGTACAAACAATGGGTGAGAGTATTTTCATTCAGTGTTAGGTGAGTTTTTAGCCAACAATGGGATTATCCATCAGAGTTCATGTGTGGACACCCCACAACAAAATGGGGTATCTGAACGAAAGAATCGACATTTACTTAAAGTCACACGAGCTCTTATGTTCACCATGCATGTTCCAAGGTACTTGTGGGGTGAAGCAGTTCTTACAGCAGCCTACCTTATAAATAGATTATCAAGTCAGACTATCCACTACCAAACACCTCTCTCCACCCTTACCAAATACTATCCTCATCTTCACATCTTGAATAATCTTCCCTTGAAAACCTTCGGGTGTACTGCCTTTGTACATATACATGCCCAATACCGTAGCAAATTAGATCCCAAAGCCATTAAAACTGTGTTTCTCGGCTACTCACCCACACAGAAAAGGTACTGTTGTTACTCACCTTCAGAAAACAAATTCTACATCTCTCGTGATGTTACCTTTTTTGAGACTCAACCATTCTTTCCTGCCACCTCTCTTCAGGGGGACATTGAAACCAATGAAGATCGTTTTTGGGAAACGGTATCCATGCCTATTGATGATATGTCCAAGTCTACTCTACATCTTTCACTTGAGTCAAATCCAAGTCTATCTTCTCTAATAACGCCACAACAACAACAAAAAATAGATTTGGAAAAAGGGGGAGGTTTCACGAGGCAAAAAAATCAAGAGCTACGTGTCTATACTAGAAAAAATCAGCCTCAAGAAAGAAAGCAATTCATGGTCCCACAGAGCCAAGAGTCCGAACTAGAGGATGCTAATACCTCAAGTACTCATGAAACTGTTCTTCTTTCAAATAAACCTATTGAGTTACCTATTGCTCTTAGGAAAGGAGTCCGTTCTTGCACTTTGCATCCCATATCTTAGTTTGTGTCATACAAAAATCTTTCACCATCATTTCGTGCTTTTACCACTAATGTTTCCAATATTGAGATCCCTAGGTCAATACAGGAGGCTCTTGCTAAACCTGAATGGAAAAAGGCTGTTTGGGAGGAAATGAATGCTCTTGAAAAAAATGGCACTTGGGAACTAGTGACTCTACCTAATGGGAAGACTACTGTTGGTTGTAAGTGGGTATTCACAGTAAAATCTAAAGCAGATGGCTCAATTGAGAGACACAAGGCTCGACTTGTGGCTAAAGGTTTCACACAAACCTATGGGGTCGACTACATGGAGACATTTGCACCGGTTGCTAAGCTAAATACCATAAGGGTCTTGTTATCTCTAACAGCAAATTTGGATTGGCCATTACATCAACTAGATGTGAAGAATGCCTTCTTGAATGGAGACCTAGAAGAGGAGGTTTACATGGATATTCCACCAGGCTTTGAAGATAGTAAAAATACTCAGAAGGTATGCAAGCTAAAAAAATCCCTATATGGACTGAAGCAATCATCATGAGCATGGTTTGACTGCTTTTCAAGAGCAATAAGAAGATATGGATATAATCAAGGCCAGACTGACCACACTTTGTTCTTCAAACACCTCCCGTTTGGAAAGGTTGCTATTCTAATAGTGTACGTGGATGACATAATTCTCACAGGAGATGCTCTAGAGGAAATGGAGAAATTGAAGGGTCTACTAGCCACAGAGTTTGAAATAAAGGATCTTGGCCCTTTAAAGTATTTTTTGGGAATGGAAGTAGCCAGATGCGAGATAGGCATATCTGTTGCTCAACGAAAATATACTTTGGACTTGTTAAAGGAAACAGGAATGTTGGGATGCAAACCTGCTGATACACCAATAGAACAAAGCCACAAGACGGCCCAATGTTAGGGAGAAATTTCAGTTGACAAAGGAAGATATCAAAGGTTAGTTGGGAAATTGATTTATCTCTCTCATACGAGACCTGATATAGCCTTCGCTGTCAGCTTTGTTAGTCAATTTATGCATGACCCAAAGGAAGAACACCTCAATGCAGTTTATAGAATTTTGAGGTATCTCAAGATGACTCTAGGGAAAGGACTGTTTTTCAAGAAAACAGAAGAAAGGAAGGTGGAAGCTTTTACTGATGCAGATTGGGCAGGTTCAGTTGGTGATAGGAAGTCTACTTCTGGATATTGCACCATGGTTTAGGGAAATTTAGTAACTTGGAGAAGTAAGAAACAATCAGTGGTTGCTAGAAGTAGTGCAGAGGCAGAGTTCAGGTCTATGGCTCATGGCATTTGTGAATTGATTTGGCTCAAAAGACTTATGGGAGAATTAAAGATTAAACTGGACTGTCCAATGCAATTATACTGTGACAACAAGGCTGCCATTAGTATTGCACATAACCTAGTTCACCATGACAGAACTAAGCATGTGGAGGTTGATAGACATTTCATAAAAGAAAAAATTGAAAGTGGAATGATTTGTGTGACCTATGTTCCAACCAATCAGCAGATTGTAGACATCCTAACCAAAGGATTACCATGACAAAATTTTGAAGTGCTCACAAACAAGCTTGAAATGATAAATATCTACTCAGCCTGAGGGGGAGTGTTGTCATCTAAGTTTTAGTTTTTTATTTATTCTTGAATAAGGACTAATTTTTGTCCAGGCTGTTTTGATAAATACAGTAGTTTAAATTTCTGATTTTTAGGAGATTTTATTCTTTGAGATTTTATTCTTTGTATTTATCATTTACTGATTTTTAAGAGATATTTTAGGGATGTGCTATTTTATCTAGGCTATTTATATATCGATTCCATATCAATAAAAAATAACAGAAAATAAGTTTATTTCTCTAATTTCTTTCTTCTCCGTTAACAAGAATTATATTTATTTAATAATGATTATAATATCATTATTAATAATAAAATCAATATTATAATTATTTAAATTTGTAATTTGTGTAGTCCATATCAAAAGCTTTTCACCTCTTTTCAAAGATGTATTTAGTATAGATCAAATATGAAAATTCTTTTCGTAAACTCAATTTACATTATCAATTAACTCACAACCCACGAATCTTAATCCTTTTTTATACATCCATTTTTACGTGCGCTATAAACAGTAAATTATGAAAAAATTTGGGCGTCACAAGAAATAAAAAGGGTTGTTTAGAAATTCTCTTTATTTTTATGTAGGTGCAGGTAAGCAACGGTGTACGCAAAAGGTCAAACCGATCACTGTCTGAAAGAAGAACCCATCTTTTGATCTGGAGAAACCAAAACACTTCTCTAAAAAAACACACAAAAAATCCAAAGGAAGAACATCTTTAATCGAACAAAATGGGAACTGTTCTAGACTCCAATTTCTTTACTCTAACTGCTATTGTAACTGTATGCTTTTATTTTCCTACTCCTCTTTTTTTTTCCTTTTTTTTCCTTTTTTTTTTCTCTAGAATTGATTCTTAGGTTTATTTTGGTGTTTTGTGTAGGCGGGATATCAGTTAATTTTCTTTCTACTCACTGTTCTTTTCAAGTTTGATAAACTCGTTGATTTTGCAGGTACATAATCCATTCATTTAGCTTCTTTAATGTTCTTTTTCACTATATTTTTCAGAGCTAAGTTTGGAAAAGTTCAAATCTTTGGCAAGACTCATATAGCAAATCATAGAATTCGTCAAATGCAAAATAGTTTTTTTGGATTCATTGGTTGCTAACATTATATAGGAATTATTTTTGTGCAATTACCTTTTATAAGTTTGTAAAAATTTGGGTTTTGTTTTTTTACTCAGGAAGCACGAACTTTGTTGTACTTGCTGTGTTGACTCTGGTAATAAAAGGGTCATGGCAATTCCGACAGGTAATTGAGAATCGCTCTCATACATCCATGAAAATACATTGACAAAGAAACTTTTATAGCATCTTGATTGTGGAAAAGGTTACATGAAATATACATAGTTAATCTCTGTTAGGATTATGATTCTGATGCACTCAAACATAGTAGCTTTGTCGGTCTCTTACAAGATTGTTTAAATGCTCTTGTTCTATCAGTTTAGTTCGGTTCTAGTATTGGTTGATTTTTGTTAATATTTAGCATACTCTGGCTCTTCTAAAACTGCTAGTAACGATCATAGTTCACAACTTTTCGTTTATAGGACTTAAACTGATATGAGTTCCTTCTTGCTCTTGGGGCATTACTTTATGGATTACATTCCTCCACTCTGGATGGCTGTGGTGTGTTTTATAAAGAGATATGTAAACTCTATGGTCCTTATCCTCGGTGTTGACAATGTCCATAGAAGCTTTGGTCCTAATCATATTTTGACAATTTCTGCATATGTGTATTTTGGAGGATTCTTAGCCTTCGCTTTAATTAAATTTTTTATGATGGTAATTATGATGCTTTAGCTGTAGGTTCTGAGTCCTTTTTTGAGGTCTCTAGGAGTTATTTGTTCTTTACAATTAACTCCTTTAACTTAATTTTCACAGTCTCGCTTTGCATCAAGTTGTTTGCATATTCACTGGGCGAAGTAACACTAAGTAGAACACTAATAAGATGAACTATGTTTAAGCTTTTGATATTGAGTGGTACAGATATGTCTTGACATTTTCCTTTCATTTTTTTCGTTCTTTTGTTAAAAACTGAAAAGAAAAAAAAAACACTTATGTTATTTTTTTTCTCCTAGACACCACCAGTTTTCTATGTCTTTTCTGACAACTGAGAATCTGGATGACCTGATTCTTCTGTGTCTATTTCAGCCTAGAATACTTTTCTGTAGATATATTTTCTCTATGAGTGATTTTGCAACTCTGCTTTTCAGGTAGTCTTGAGTTTGCTTATAGTAATATGGAGCCTGCGCTTGGCACTATATCTTTTCATGAGGTATAATAGTATGAAATTTTATAAAAGCACTCTTCTTTTATATATCTTTCTTCTTTCTTGTATATTTGATGATTTAATCTTTGATTACCATACGAGATGAATGCTTTATGAGTTACTGGGGTTTATATCTTTAGAGTGTATCCATAAACTTTTTGCCCACTAAGCGTTATTTAGGTAAGAGCTAACTTCTTTTTTCTTAATGGACAATGTTAGATGCTCTTGTATAGTTTGTAGCTCGAGGTATCTATTTCTGTAGTACATTTATCCTGTAATATTTTATTTATAAAAAAAATTCTTGATTATCTCTCAGATCTATAATATCAGTAGAATATAAGAAAAAGAAATATTAGTATGGAAAGGATTGTTATCTTTGCTGTCAGTAAGCAGCAGCCCAAGAAGTGATGGTGATTAAAACATTGTAAAAGCATGCTTAAATCTGAGATAGGAGGTGATGGGAAGTATCAAAGGGTTTATTGCTGGACATATTGTCATGTAATATAAGGCCGTGGACTGCATCAAAAGTTTAGCCTTCTTGTCATTCAGGCCGAGATCTAGCATCGCGTATTTAGTCTTTAATAATGATACCTAGTTGATAATCAGTTCTATGAAATTTTCCTTTTTATGCAAGATGTCCCAGTTGTATGATTCAAGTAAAAGTTAACTCCATAGATACTAAGTTTTTTCTTAGAATTATTTCCAATTGCACGGGCTAGTCTATCTAGAGACCAGCATTCACTTGGGCCTGTGGTAGGACGAACATTAGCCTCAAGTATTAGAAGGGTCCGTTTCGATATCAGTAAAAATCAGGCAAATACTAGGCTAGTTGGCATGCTACTTTGATTTAGCAAATGTTCCATATCATCTTTCTATCTTGCTGATTCTGACTCTTGTGTAATTTTTCAATATACCGTTGAAGGAATGCTTTTCCTAATAATTCCTCCTATGTAAACTTATTCATAATTATGCTTTTGTCACATGCTGGTGATCAGGATTATGCGGTGGGGTGAGGATCGACGTTATGATAGGATGCGCAATAATTTGGGAAACTTAGCAGTTTTCTTTATAGTTCAGGTCTTATTATGCTTCTGATCACAGCTATTTCTTTGCTGTTTATTGGGGTGACATTTAATAAACTTTAATATATCCCAATCTTTACATGCATCTCAGGGTCTCTGGGTTTGGACTGTGAGTTTACCTGTAATCGCAGTTAATGCGAGTGACAAAAATCCATCCATTCAGGCTGAAGACATTATAGGGTGGATTATGTGGTTTGTGGGTACCTATATTGAAGCTGCAGCTGATCGGCAAAAATTTTCTTTCAAGAATTCCCCAGAAAGCAAAGGAAAGTGGTGCAACATTGGACTATGGAAATACTCTCGCCATCCAAACTATTTTGGTGATGTGAGCATTATGACTTTCCGATGTCACCAGGAAGCAAGAAATAAATAGAGCTTTAACTTTCTTATGCATCTGGTTGCATGCTTCCCTAGATGACTCTAGCTAATAGTGCTTGATTCGTTTTAGGGTGCCAAATGCTAAGTGATTGTAGGATTAAGTGCATACTTTAATCTTGTTAACTACCATACTCTGTCATGCTGCCTGTCATGAGCTCATGTTTCATGGTTCATTCATGTGATTCTGATAGGACAGTAGGCTCATCTAAGTTTTTCCAATGTACAGATTGCTATAAACACAGATGTTAAGGGCCTTTAGATTTGAACAGTGTTGGTTTAATCTTTTCCTCTTTCTGTCCAAAACCCTGTGGTGCACCTTCAGTAAAATATGCTGAAATTTTATTTTCTTCTCAACGTCATTCCTAAGTAGCATCATCTCTGCCTGGTTTCACCTTTAACATAGTTGCAATCTCCATTTATGTGCTTCCGTACCATCTCTAATAAACCTGTAATTTGTAGGTTGTAATAGTTGATATCTCTAAGATGAAAATAATAGGGTTTGGATTTGCTTTCTGTTAGGTGGCCGAGTAGAATCTCACTCAAATCGGTGACATGGGGATTCAAGTAATTGAGAAAAATGTTTGGTTTGGATTATATTTCTTGTAAATAATAAGATGATCTCTTTTATTGTGTCTCATTGACATGACATAATATTCCTTTTGTTCAAAGAGATAATAGAGTTGGACCTAACAATACCAGAACCGCTAGAGCTTTGATATTTTGCCATTCTTTGATAATAATTTCTCTAAATGATTCTTGACAAATATTTTGGCCAGATTTTGCTTTCCTGGGGATTTTTTGTGGCCGCTGCTCCTGTACTTGAAGGTTATGAGTGGCTTGTAATTCTTGGGCCAATCTTTCTGACATTGCTGCTTCTTTTTGTTAGTGGCCTACCAATTCTTGAGGTTTGTTTTCCATGCTTCAGGGTTTTTGTTTTTTTCTTTGGCCTCAATTTGCAACATACTGATGTTATATTACACCTATGGACACAGGATTCATCAGACAAGAAGTTTGGTAAAGTGGCTGAATATAGGATTTACAAGAAAACAACTAGGTTAGTCATCCTTTCTTCCACTATTTAATCTCGTGATGTATGAACTGGAGGCGGAAGTTACTGAGTCTAACATTTCTGATTTCAGCCCTCTTATTCCACTGCCTCAAGCAGTATATGGGAACCTGCCTTTATGGTTCAAAGCCGCATTTCTCTTTGAATTTCCTCTCTACAGTCGCAAATTTCCAAAAGATGGGCCAAACCGGTGAGACTAAATTTATTCATTTTGCAAAGTTCACTTTTGGGCTGTTATACAATCTTAAACCTATTTTCCTTATCTTTTTACATTTTTAAGACACATTATAAAATCTAGCTGCTAATATTCTATTTTCTCTCCTTATTTTTCCCTTTTCATAAATATTTTATTTTTAAAATTTGTTTAGCTTTATATGTAACTATAAGTTTGTCCAAGGCTATATTTAGCAGAAACACAAATGTTCGGAAATGGGATTGATTTTTTAATATGAAACTCACAACAGACCATGCTGCAGCATGCTCTGTTCCATAATCTGCCTAGCAAAACTTATTCGAAAGTTCTTATAATATTCTTGTATTTTCCCATTAATATTTTTCTGATGATTGTTCTTGATATTTTTGAACCCTCATTCTTCCTATCCATTGTTCTTTTGTTTGAAAGGTGTTTGATATTTAGTAGTCCGTCCTAAGTTGGAAATGACGTATGATTGATCTTTCAACAACCCTACTTCGTCTAGGAAGGAAAATAGACGAATACGTTTTTCTTCCTCACGTTTGGTACAAGAGAGGGAAAATGCAAGTAAAGAAAGGAGATAAGAGTAAACTTGTAAATAGAATATTTAATTTTGAATGAATGGGTTTTTTTCCCACATTTCTTGGTTAATGATTGAACTTTTGAGGAAGTAAAAAGCTGCAAATCTATCTCCGTCTTTTGGTCTTCCCATTTTCTTCGTACCAAACAGTCATAGTTCTTAATTGAATATCATTTCTTGCTTTGCAGACTAATATATATATAGTTCAGCTGAATTAATAAGCTGACATACTTGCATTCAATTTGTTCAAAACTAGGTGGTCTAGCTATGTGTCTGAATGAGTGAATGTTTTACTATAATTTCTGAGTTTGATAAGCTTCATTTTGAGCTTGTGGTGCATTACCTTTTATACTATTAAGTCTCTAATCTATATTAAGTAGTTAGGACATTCAATGGATTTTTTCAGGGTAATTCATTGTGAGCTTGTGAGTCTGTGCAAATTGCACAGAGACATTACCTTTAATACTATTAAGTCTCTAATCTATATTAAGTAGTTACGACATTCAATGGATTTTTGGTAAAGGAGAGATGTGAGACCGGGCACTTGCATACTGCTTTTGCATTCTTGTGCAAAGCATATTATATGTTGTTTTTACTTCTAGTCTAGATTTTTTTTTTCACATTATGGAGTCTGGAGAAGGTCATATGTACACGACCTTCCTTTCGTATTAACGGAAGGGCAGCCTCACCCTCTACTTATAGTTTACATGTGACAAAAATACTTTTAGCTCTAGGAACAGATTTCGAATTCACAGATTGCAAGGACCATCTTATCTGGTTCACATCTCCAAACTTCATTCCAATTCCCTGGACTGGATTGTTCTGCTCGCAAATAAATAATGAAAACAAAAATATTGCTAATGCTGTAATGTTACAATGCTTCAGTTATGCCACTGTTACAAGAGTTTTTATATTCTTTCCCCTTTTTTTGCATGGTGTAGCACAAGGCAAGAAGAATCAAAGATGAACTGAAGTTGGGTTAGTACTTCCCTGTTCTTCGGTGTACGAGGTTTCAAAACTTTACAAGAACCTTTCATAAGAAGTTTCAAATAAGATTTTAATGCAATTCAGTTGTGCTTCTGTAGTTGAGATATTAAACTTTGTGGCTAAGTACTACTTTTGAAACTTGACTTTGTTCCAGCTATGAAAGTTTATTCTCGTGCATGTGTTTTAGACTTTATATTATGTTTGGATAAACATTACTAAATGAAATGAATGAAAAGGAAAGGAATATAAACTAAAGGAAATGAGAAGAAAGAAAATGGTATATGTACTTTTTGTTTAGATCGCTAAAATTAATAAAAAAAAAGAAAATAATCTTAATAATTCTTGTTTGGTTAAGCAATGGAAAGAAAATGAAATAATTTATTATAATTTTTTTCAATTATAATCTCTTTTGTTTTAAATTTTATAATATAATAAGGTAAAATTTGATATTTTATATGTTCATTTTTTTTCAAGGTTTTTTTCTTTCTGTGTACTCCAAATTAGAGTTTTAAAAAAGTGAATAAGTAAAGAGAAAGTAGGAGTGTTCACTCTTCCTCTCTTTACTTTCTTTAGGTAAATTTTTTTTTGAAGGAAATGTTTATATCTTTTTTTTGTTTTACTTAGCTCTCCTTTTTTTTTTCCTTCACTCTTAATCCGAACATAGGGTTATTGATTGGTTAATTGATTGCTAGTTGCAAGTGATGGTCTTTTGCCCACTAGGGTTTTTTTGTTGAATCAATGTTGCCAACCTTTCCAGAGGAATTTTGATTAAACAAATTCCTACATTGAACCGGCAATCAGAAGAGAAAAATGAAAAAGCTTACGAATTAACCTTTTCTTTCATCGTGCCAAGAGTATGCACCATGCACAGCGACAAGAACACTTACATAACTGCAGACGTTGGATTCTCTTGCTCAATGTTTGGATGGATCATAGGAAACGATAGGAAAGGATGTATGAAGCGTTTGTTTGGATTTTTAAAATTAATAAAAGAAAAGGATGGAATGAACTTGTAACAATTTCGTTTGATTAAATTATGAAAAAGAAAGGAACGAATTCATTATAATATTAATTTTTTAATTATAATTTTTTTATATAGAATAACATATTATATCAAATTAAGTTCTTTTCTTTGTTAAAATATTAAATTAAGCTGTAAAGTAATGTATATCAATTTTTAGTTGTAAGAAATGAATTTTTTTTTCCTAAAAACTTGTTATAGAATGTAGAAATTAAAGATCACAAATTTCTATATATAGAGGATGATGTAAATAGGATTGAAACAAACTAGGAAGCAATGGATTAATCCAAACCTGAAGTACTTCGTATGTGATAAAACAAGGCACATTTCAAAATACCGCAAAATAATATGGAACCTTAATGAGTGACAGATAGATGAAAACTAAAAAAACACACCATCGGAACTAGAACCAAAAACCTCGTCAGATGAGAGCTAATTTTAAGTAGATGAACTCTAAACAACATCATATAAGAGCATTGATAATATACTAAATGTCTTGACAAAAGATCAAAGAATTTAGGAATAATAACCAAATAAGCCCTCGACCTTGAGCCCAAAATGGAATTAAGCCCTCAACGTTTTATTTTCTGGCAATCAGTCCATAAACTTTTATTTCAGTGGAAATAAACCCTCAACCTTCTAAAATTATGCAATTAAGTCCAAATTTGTTAAATGACACTAACTGCCGTTAGTGAAAGCTGACGTGGATAGCTTACTTGGCTGCCACGTGGCATGCCACGTGTGCAATACT
The DNA here is from genome assembly GCA_031772115.1 of Heritiera littoralis. Taxonomy (NCBI): domain Eukaryota; kingdom Viridiplantae; phylum Streptophyta; class Magnoliopsida; order Malvales; family Malvaceae; genus Heritiera; species Heritiera littoralis. The sequence continues at coordinate 2,012,925 of JAPDPK010000123.1, read as the reverse complement.
AACAGCAGTTAGTGTCATTTAACAGATTTGGACTTAATTGCATAATTTTAGAAGGTTGAAGGTTTATTTCCACTGAAATAAAAGTTTATGAACTGATTTCCACGAAATAAAAGGTTGAGGGCTTAATTCCATTTTGAACTTAAGGTCGAGGGCTTATTTGGCTATTTTGCCAAGAATTTATGATTGAAATAATTGAAAAGATTCAAGATGTTCAAGTTAAAAAATGACTATCTTGAACAATTAAAAAAATTATTTTTAAAATCTACACCAATTCCTTCAACTTCTAAGGTATATAACATTAAAGAAATGGTTTTTGACATATATGAAAACTCTAAGAAAGAAATAACCATCTAAGACCTCCAAACAGAGCTTAAACAACTTAAAACGAAAGTAAAACTACTCAAAAACACCAAGAAGAAGACTGAAAATAAATTCAAACATTAAAAGGCCTTAAATTACAATCTTTAGATAGCTCAGCAGAAGATAAAAACCAAGAGCAAGATGAAAATAATGAATTACAGAGGAATACTTACATATTCGAACGGAAGTATCGATCCAAATATACTTTGTGAAAGTCTCTATCCTAATGAATAATGAATTTGTGCACGAAGCCATAGCCCTATTTGACACAGATATGGATCAGAATTGTAAAAATGATTGGTTCCAACCAAATACTATGATAAAACCTTTGAAGGTTTAAAGTAGCAAATGGTGATAAACTTTATATTAAGTACATACTAATGCAGAGGTTTGTAATAAAGATTTATAAATAATGCACTGACAGTGTGTAGTCTTTATATACTATTAATACATCAGAAATTAACATATTATCAATAAGTCCTTTTGAGCAAATTGGAAAAAAATTATTTTTAAGAGCTGAGCATTTTTTTAGTTTGTATATTGACGAGATGTCAACCTTTGATGCATTGACAGTGTATAGAAACTATACACTATCAATGCATCATATATAAACTCTTGTAATAAATGGATAAATTCAAGGATTTATATATGATGCACTAATAGTGTATATTTTCTATACACTGTCAATGCATCAGAGGTTGACACCTCATCAATAGGCCTTTATAAGCAAATTAAAAAAATTTATTTATATTTACATTTAAGGGCTTGACATATTTTTTAAATTGCCAATTGATGATGTGTCAACCTTTAATGTATTGACAGTGTATAAAAACTATACACTGTCAGTGCATCATATACAAACCCTAAATTCAAAACTCCAATTTTCAATCCCTAAATATTAAATCCTAAATCCTCTCTGTATATAAGAATTTCAAAATCTAACTACTTAAATTAACCCTTCAATACAAAACCCCAAAAATTAAGCCTTGGTTGTTACCCTTTAATCCAAGTTTGATTGCCTCATTCCCTTTTGTAACTTTTTATTTAAAAAATATAAATACATAATTATAAAAAAGTTAGTAAATATGAGATTATAAAAGTATGAGGAAAAATTAATAAGTATTGTACAATGATTAATGAATAAATAATATTAAATTAAAAAAATTTATGTCCACACAATATATTGCAACATATGTTTAATTTTTAAAATTTAAAATTTATATATCTTACATTTATGTTTATCTCTAAATTAATAATATATAATACATTTATTATATAATTAATTATTTGATCAACTTAAATATGAATGTGATTTGATTTGATTTTTTTTATTAGATTTCATTTATAGGCAAATGTGACCAATGCGTAAAATTTTTATTTCATGGATAGAGATTTTTCTCAAATTAAAAGAAATAGTAAAACAAACAAATTCATACACTATATATCAAAAATACATTTTAAAGCATTATTTTTTTTTCAATGCATATAGTAACATTAAACCAGTGAAGTTTTAAAAAGAAAACCATGTTTCGTACAATTAGAACGCTTCTTATAATACTCTCAAATTAATGTAGGCCAATCATATTTTGAAGAAAGGCAAAGAAAGCATGTGATTTTTACCATGATTCTGATATTTGGAACCATGGTGGGACAGGACATATATTGAAAGCAGCCCACATGATTACTGCTCATTGGTTCAGCTCCTAAGCTAAACTAAAGTAATCCAAATTCCAAAGTCCAATATTTGGTTAAATGGATTGGACTTAAACATCCACGAAGACAAAAAAAAAAAAAAATAAAAAATGAAAAGAGAGAGAGAAAAGAAAATAACTTATCCCAATTGTTCCTAGTTAACAAATTATTGAAATATATATATATGTAAATTTTTTTGCTAATCTAATTTTTAGTAATTCTTTAAAACAAATTAAAAACTAATCATTCCTAAATTCAAGAAGTGTACAAAGGTTCTGCATCAATAATTGAAGCTTAAAGCTGTACTTGGTATAGTTAAGAAGTGGAAGGAACGAAAGCGACGAAGATAAAAGTGGAAAAAAATGAATTTTAAGAATGTTGGGTACAAAAAAAATACGAAAAAAAGAAAATAAGAGGTATAAGTGTTTTTTTCCTTACTCATAAAATAGTAACAAAAAGAAAATATGGTTTATGTGAGTAAATCAAATAAAAATATTAAATTACCCTAGCCACTTTATTTTTATTTTCTTTTCACTCATTTTTCAACTCTACAAAGTAATAAAATGAAAGAAAATATGTTTTACATTTTTAAAGCATTATTAATTTTTTCTATGCAGAAATAGTAACATTAAATCAATATAGTTTTTTTTTTTAAAAAAACCTTGTTTCATTACAGTTAGAACATTTCGTGTAATACCCTCTGTAGACACCGAATTTTGTCCAAATTAATAGGACCGCATTCGATTAGGCTTTTAAAGTTCAAATTAGGATGTTGGGCATCCAAGCCCAGTAAAGTGGGTCGGATTTGATTTTGTTGTATATTATTATTATTATTTATTTTTATTTTTATTATAAATATTATTTTATCTATTTTGTTTATCTTTATTATTTTTACTATTATTAATATTAGTTTTATTTTTATTGATATTTTATTATTATTGTGGTTACTTTTATGTTAATATTGTTATTTATTTTTACTTTTTATTATTATTATTATTATATTTTATTTGTTTTATTATTAACTGTTTTTGTTATTATTGTTATGTTTTTATCTTTTTTTCTTCTTCTTTTTCTTCTTCTTCTTATTATTATTATTATTATTATTATTATTATTATTATTATTTCCCATCATATTAAATGTTACAGATCTGCCAAATTTGCCGGCAGACCCATTGTCTCAGTCACCGGCGACCAACTCTTCTCCCCTGTCTCAAGCCTCACCCAGTGTTCACCTTTCCCATGCCGTAAATCCCGCTCCAACAGTAACCTATTGATTCTATGACTCTGAAAGGCTAAAAGGAAGTTCCAAAACTAGTTTAAGAAGAGAATCAAGCAGAGGGAACGGGACAATTCCACACACAGAGCCCCATTTTTTGCTCACCATTTTCGACAGAACCGAGACCTTCCATCCTCACCAAACCACCATCACAGCAAACATCATCTAAGCTACCCGAGACCCCTGCGAACCAAAACCCAAGCTTCAAGTTCCCACTGCTCAACCCACAACCAAGCTACCTGAGACCCACTTCACCTAAAAACCACCATCGTCGCCTCTTATCCCGAAACAAGAACCAACCACTCCCTCATCACCACCCTCACCCTAACCCCCAACAGCACCACAACCATCACAGAAAAAACCCCAACGCCACCGTCCCAAAACTGAGAGCCTCAAGACTTAGATCTGAGATCTAAGCATACCTGCAAGAAAGGAAAACCACAGCCACATCCAAACATCAACCAGATCTGAAAAAAAAAAACCAAAAACAAAAAATCGAGGAAAAGGCTTTCGATTTCCAGCAGATCTACGGGGTTAAGAGGTATTTTTTAGGAGAAATGGAGCTCGGAATCGAAGAGAGGAGGTGGAGGAGCTTCGGAAAGTTGAAGGCTTTTGGCCATTAGCCGGCGGCCGGCGGCGGCGCACGGCGGCTCCGACGTCGGATTCTGGGTAGGAGAGGGGGGAAGACAGAGAGAGTCTTGGGTTTAATTTTTTTTTTTTTGGGAAAGCCTAAGAAAATGAAAGGATAAAAAAAGGTTGTCTTTTATAGTGCAGAAAAAAGAAAAATTTTGGCCGACCCGTGCGACCCTGATCTGACCCAGGATCCGCGCGTTCGGCCTGCCAGTAGAGGAAGACCCACGTGCCTCGCGACCCGCTTCGCCTGATCCGTTGACCCGACCCGCCTCTGATTGGATCCAACAAGGCTTTTGAGCATTGGGCACTTGTTTGGTAGGCCCAATAGTAGGTTCAAGTCCATTCCAACTTGGGCTTCCATTTAGGGTAAAATTTCATTAACCTCTTATTTATTTATTTGTTTATTTATTCATGTCATTTTTAAAATATATATGTTATAGAAATTAAAAAAAAACTAAAAAAAAATAAGAACTCATAAATTTTCTTACTTTTACCTAAAGTATTAATATTAAATATATATATATATATACGTGAAAATAAATAATTTATTTTTTTATATATATAAAAAAAGAGAAAAAAAGAAAAAAGAAAAGAAAAATAAAGAAAAATAAATAATGAAAATAAAATGAAATTCTTCCGAGGATGGGATGTCATAAGACTCACAAGTAGTGATTTCTTGACTGATCCCTAGGTGAGAAGAGTCCTACTAAATGTTACCAGAGTATTGGGATATTTAGTATGATTTTTAAATATTAATTTGTTTTATTAAAAATAAAAATAGATAAGTTTTTAAAGGAAAATAAAAAAAAATCAATAATAAAATTTAAATTTAAATGAAATTCTTCCGAAGATGGGATGTCATGAGACTCACAAGTAGTGATTTCTTGACTGATCCTTAGGTGAGAGGAATTAGCTAAATGTTACCAGAGTATTGGGATATTTAGTTAAATTTTTCAATATTAAGAGTTTCAATATAAAGTTCTTTTTATAAATTCCATATGCATAAATATTAATTGAAAATAAAATGGAATTCTTCCGAGGATGGGATGTCATGTGTGAAGACTGCAAATTGTACTAATTTTTGTAAATAAATAAGAGGCATCAAATGAGTATAGTATTGAAATTTAGTTGTACTTCTAATTTCCTTTAGTAATGGAGACAAATATTTTACTTAGGAGCAATTATCAATGAATGGTGAGTGCTAGCATAAATTAGAATTATATAATTAGGTTCAAGATATGCGTTAATTCAATGAAGGAAGTAAATTTAAATTGAGGACATTATTGATATATGTATATATATGAAATAGATGAATATACGATTTAAGAAAAATATATGTATATACATGTAAACTAGAATGGGAAATGTGATTTAATAATATAAGATATAATACTAATAAAATGAAATAAAATATAGCAAGATGTATGAAATATATAGATGTATATATATACATGAAATGATGAAAATATATTAATATTTATAGATATATTAAAAGTACATGTATATATATATATACATGTATATATATATTGAATAGGATATATATATATATATATATATAAAATAATATGAAACCGTGACCTGCTCCCACGAGAACAAAAAGAAAAAGGCAGAAGCAAACGCCAAAACAGAAAAGGAAACCAGGTTTAAAAAGAGAAGGAAAAGAAGGAAAGAAAGGAGAAGGGCTCAGCGAGAAAGGCAAGAGAAAAGGAGAAAACAAAAGGAAAAGAAGAAAGCTACAGTAAGGGTTTCGAACGAGGAAGAAAAGGGAAAGAGAGAAACCAGGGAAAAACGAAAGGAAAGAGAGTGGTGTGGTTCAGTTGGGGCTGAAAGTGCCGAGAGGAAACAGAAGAAGAAGAAGACCCAAAACTGCAGCTACTTGCGTGGGAAAAAGAAAAGGGGTTCGAAGAACCTGTTGGATGCATGAAGGAGAGCTGATCTGTGGCTGCATTTGGATCGGTTGGGAGGCTGTGGAAGAGGTCATTTGGTGGCTCACGAACCAGCTGCAACTTGGGATTGATTTGGCTGTAAAGGAGGCAAGAAACATGAGCCAACCGAACTGACCAAGGACATTTTCTGCTACTCAAAACAGAACAGCTCCTAAGGCAGTAACAAGGTAAATAAAAACTGATTTGAGTGTTGTTTGAATGATAGAACTATATCAGGAAAATGTTCTGCATTGCTCAGCTGTTTGTGGGGGGTTTAAACTGAACTTGTTGGTGTCTAAATAGAGGTTAACTAATGGCTGGAAATTGGGATTTGTAGCAAGGCTATATGAGAACTCGTTGAGGGTTTGAAGGGAGGAAGAACCAAGCTGGATCGAAAGCTATTAGAGCTGTCTAGCTCGACTGAAGTAAGTGAAGAGAAGGCAGCCTCGGGTTGTGCAGGACAGCAGTAACCTAGGTTCAAGGAGGCTCGGTTAAGCTATTTTAGAGGTAAAAGTTAGATTTTCAGAAATGTAACTTCGTTTATGCAAGGATATATGATTTTTGAATAATACCTACATGCGTATAGATACAAAACCATGGACAAAAACAGAGATGTATACATGCGTGTGAACGTGTATATATATGTATATGTATATGTATATGTATATATATGTACATACTCTAGGGGCTTGGTGATAAAAAGAAAATATAACCATGTAGTTATATATGTCTATGTGTTTAAATAGATATATATATATACATATATATATATACATATACATATACATCTACGCATAGATGTTATTAGCATGACAATGAAGATTTAATTCTGAACCTCGGTGTAGGATTTGATTCGGAAATATCAAGAGGAGGGAACTACACGAAGATCGACTAGGGAAATTCTTTTGAAGGTAAACAATAAGCATCGATTTAAGGATTGATAGGAATTAAGCTTGACTATAACAGTGAAACTTGAATAATAATGTGTTGTTTTAAGTTGTTCGTTTTAAGTATGGTATTAGGCATGTATAAATAGATGATTGAGACAACATTGAAATGCTTGTAGTGACCTTAATTGGAGCGGAAGAGTAGATATTATCGGAGACTCGAAGAGGATATTGGCTAAGGACATTATGTAAGTGGGTTAAGTAAGCTTTACTAGTACCATCTCGTAGGAACAATTAAATCCCTTTATCGATTGAGTTAATTTATGAATTAAGGGACCAAACATCGTTGACCGAGCTACTAAGGTAAGATGTAAAGGACTTAATGTATAAATTGGAAAAGAATGCTCCTTTGGCTGGAATTTTAAATATCATTTTCTATGTTGTATGTTGTAGCCGGTCAAGCCACTTATCAAATAACATGAAAAACGTTAGTTCTGAGACCTTAATACGACATTATTGTTGTGCTAGAGGTACATGTATGCATGATGCATAATAGACTACACGTAGTAGCAATGCATTGTGCACAAAGAGACTGTTACGAATGCGTACATGCATTTACATATAATATGTTTTAATGCAAGCTATCTTATGCATGAATTCTTTCTATGTATAACGACTTGTATGCTATTTAACTCAGAAGACTTTTCTGGTTTGAGCCAACTTTGAAATAAAACCCAAATATTGTATAGTTAAAGCTCGAAATGTTTCTTGTCAGTATTTTGAAATTTATGAAGGTGAAGAGTTACACGAAAGAACTGTTTTCCGATATGTTTTGAGTGCGGGCATTGACCTTCGGGTCACTTGAGCCTATTGAGCCTTGCTCTAGGTTCTATTACCCGTCTATTGAGCTTTGTGCTCTAGACAATCAGTATCTGTATCTGCGCCTTACGAGCCTCGAGCTCTAGGCATTATCAGGCTTGTCTGAGAATTTAACAGGCAAGTTCCAACTCTCGACTGATCAGCGAGACTGGAGCATAGTCTATGGCCATAGGTATTGTGTTGCTTGCGACACCTACTCCATCACTAGCTAGGATGGACATCAGTATCAGTTATCAGGGATTGATGCCTAAACTCTATCAGTATTGTTTTCCAGTACTTTAAGGCTTTATGCCTAATTTGATAAATTATCAGTTTTCTATAAAGTCATCGATTTGAAGAAAATACATCAGAATTCTATTTTGATATCTGCATGAGTTTCAGTAATTTAAGGCCTCGTGCCTACAGTGATTCGACTATCAGTTTTAGTAATCTTTCTCTGCTTTGAAGTAAGTGCATTCGAAATCTGTTTGTGATCATATCATTTTCAGTATTTGAATGTTTCATGTTGTCACACTAGTGTATAGAATACTATGTCATGCATATATATATATATTATGTCATCTGCTACCATGCAATTATGTACATATAGACAGACCTAGTATCTGTTTACTTAAGCTACTTACTGAGCCGTGGTTTTTGCTCACCCCTTATTAATAACATCGCAGATCATACAAGCTAGGCTCCTACTTGGAGTTGGAGCAAGGCCTCGAGGACGACCTTAAGTAGCGATACTAGCTTGAGTCCTCCGAGTGCTGCTTTTGTTGCTCTTGAGGTATAAAAAGGGATTATTTTGTTATTCATGTATGACATTCAAATGCACAGTACATGCTTATAGAAATTTTTGGGATGTAACTTAGGATCGTTCTAGATTATTGTAGCCATCTATGATTATCGAGTGCGATCCGAGAAGTGAATTATAAAGACTATAAGTTATGAAATGCCATGCATATGTCATTGATGATCCGAGAAGTAAAATTGGTCAATTATGAGTTGTAAACTGCCATACATGTACTTGTGATGATTTTCGAAGTATGTGTAGTATATAATGAAATAAACTGGAAATTGTGGATTGAAAAATGTAGCTGGATATAGTTGAGTTTTATTGCAGGTTATTAAGCTGGGGAAAGTCGATTTTATATAAGGGGGAGTTTTCGACGTTTTTCTTTTATGAGTTTAATATTAAATGAAATTATTAAGTAAAATGGTTTAAGAAATGGTAAATTATATGATGAATGTAAATCAAGTGAAGAATGCGAATTTAGTAGAGAGAAGACATTGACACCGAACACAAACCCAAAGTGAAAGGAAAAAGTTAGTTCGTAAAATTGATAAATGGGAAATAAAGTCTGAGTGTTAAATAATACGTCACGGCCTTCAGGTCGTGACATCATGAGACTCACATGTAGTGATTTCTTGATTGATCCTTAGGTGAGAGGAATTAGCTAAATGTTACCAGAGTATTGGGATATTTAGCCAAATTTCTCAATATTAAGAGTTTCATTAATAAAATCAAAATAAATAAAATGTCTTTTAAGTTTCATATGCACCATACATTTTTATCCTTACTACATGTATACGATCAATTATGAAATAGCGTGAGCACTACCGAGGATGGAATGTCATGAGACTCACAAGTAGTGATTTCTTGACTGATCTCTAGGTGAGAGAGATTATTTCAAATGTTACCAGAGTATTGAGATATTTGATTTAATTTTTCAATAAATGGAGTTCATGTTAATTTTCATAATGAATCTCTTTATAATAGTAATTCTTCAAGCAAATAAGCTAACTTTTCATATAATCAAAAGCTAAGACTATCTTATTAAAATCAAAAGATACCATGTGGTTAGGTTACCGTTTTTTAACGGGCGTTGTGGAGGTGCTAATCCTTCCCCACGCGTAACCGTACCCCCGAACCCAAATTTTGTTTTCGCAGACCCAAAAATTGTCTTTTTAATAAAACTTAATTAATTTTGAGATTTTGTTAAAAAGATAAATATTTTAGGTGACCAATCACACCTAACAAAAAAGATTGGTGGCGACTCCCTTTGTTTTTAAACGTGTTTTCAAAATCGTCGAGCGTGAAACCGTTACGACACCCTCAATTAATGTAGATCAATCAAGCTTTGAAGAAAGGCAAAGAAAGCATGCAACTTTTATTCAAAGAATACGTAACTCTTTAAAAAATAAACTATTTATTGAAAAATTAAATTTGACTTGTATACTAATTCTTATTCCATTTCAATCAAAAAAAAAAATCTTATTCCATTGACATCATGTTTAATCATTCTTTCGTTATTTTGAAATATTCCGACAATGCCCAGACTTTCTTTTAAGATATAGTTTTCAAACTTATTAATTTAATCAAAAAAGAAAAATCTTCGGGCTTACTTTGTGGTTGATTAGTGAAAGGAAAGCAAGAGAGTCCTCATTTAACGTTCCTGTTGGGCAAGGTCGTTGACATTACCTCGGATATTTTTTCTAAATCACTGACCAACTATACCTCTACAAAGACTTAATTACTACTTAATTCACCGGTTCACTTCATCAAAGAAAGAGGTTGAGTGAGCAAGGTAAACTTGTGAGTTAGCTTGGAGAAGAAAGGACCAAAGGACAAAAATGTTGCTGAAGTCATTTCGGTTCGTACAATTTGAGATTTTAGATTAAGTTTTGCTGAAGTCATTTCGGTTCGTACAATTTCAGATTTTAGATTAAGGGTTGTAAGTTCTAAATTAGAATAAAATGAGATTGAGAAAATAATTTGATAATTTTTACTATTCAGAATTACATGCATAAGAAAAATCAAAAGTCAATTTTGATGACCGGAAGAATTGAATGGTGGTGGGGTAAGCAGCAGTTTTTCCCATGTGGAAAATATTTTATTAGAACGTATACTGTTCAGCACTTTCCGTTGAATGTCCTTTTGTTGGTACGCAGTTTTCCTACAAAAGGAGAGAGATGCAGCATAGGAAGGTGGTGAGGATTGCGGAGTGAGAGAGGATGGGTGGTGAAAAGAGCAAGATTCTGATATTTGGTGCGACTGGCTATCTTGGGAAATACATGGTGAAGGCAAGCGTGGCCTTGGGTCATCCCACTTATGCCTACACTCGCCCACTCAGCTCCTCCTCAACTTCCAAGTTACAGCTTCTCAACGAGTTTGAATCCATGGGAGTCACCATATTCTATGTAACTTTTACTTCTTTTCTTCTCTTTCGTACTTTTTTATGCTATTTGTGTTCTTTTTCGTATAATTGTGTTTATCGCAGGGGGAGCTGGAGGAGCATGAAAAGCTAGTTGCAGTGCTTCAACAGGTTGAGGTTGTGATCTCCACACTAGCAGTCCCTCAACATCTTGACCAACTCAAAATAATAAGTGCCATTAAAGATGCTGGGACCATAAAGGTTATTACTCCTAATAAAAGAAACCTAAATTTTTTAAATTTTTTATTAATTAAAAATATTCATAAGTCAAGTCATCAGATCAGGGCTTGAGCCGACTTAGATATGGTATAAGCATTTTATATGTTTGCACGAACTATACCCAACCTGATAAGTTCATTTTCCTTGATCAAAAAAAAAAAAAAAGAAAAACATATTTTTCCGTTTGGTACGTACTATAATATTGTATATATTTATTTTTTATATAATATAAATTACACAATAAATATAAATACAAACATAAATATAATATATTATATAATTATTAGATTGTACCAGATCAATCTCATCTCTCAATTGTTGAAGTCAAAAATTGATCTTTTTTAAAATGGTTCATATTTTTTTTGTTTAAATTTGTTTAATGGATTTTATATTTTTGTTTGAACCCTTCAAATATCTGATGAGCCTTTGGCTGTGGACGACGGATAACCAAGCTCTTTGGATAGATTTAATATAAATATATATCTTTATAATTGGTCAAAATTTTCTTTCATGTATGCAAGGATTGTACCTACGTTTTTATGAACTGTTTAGTTATTTAATTATTTTTTTTCATATATTAAAGAAGTTTAAAAAGAGGAGACTCTAGGTGCAACAAAAATGTTGTTTCTTTGTGACCTAGAGGTCACGTTAATACAAAGAAAATTGTATACACATGACCCTCTTCATACTTCATAATGTGAGAGTTTTATGTACTAGATTACTTTTTTATTCCACATAAAGAAGTTTTTTTCTATAAAAACAAAACTCTAATTAATTACTGGACTCCAACCTTACCCATCTTGAATAAGGGTAACAACTATCAGGAAAAAAAACTTGTTAATATTTTTTTATTATTTGAATATTTGATGATAATATATATATATATATATATATATATATATATATATATATGAGCATAACTAGATGTAGATTATTGAGATTGAATTAATCCCTAGCAAGCTAATAAATTATGGTGATTATAAATGTAGAGGTTTGTGCCATCAGAATATGGAAATGAAGTAGACAGATCAGCAAATGCACTTCCACCTTTTGAGGCATTACTAGCTAACAAAAGGAAGATCAGAAGGGCAATAGAGGCAGCTGGACTCTCCTACACTTTCGTCGCTGGAAATTCATTTTTAGCATATTTTGTGGACTATCTTCTTCATCCACACGATTACAAACGAAATGAAGTTGTCGTTTATGGCACTGGCCAAGCCAAGGGTACGTACCTACATATATTTGTTTAATGGAGTTAATGTTTGAAAGAAAACAAATAAAAGAATAAATTAATTAAGGTTTAAGCAAATAATGTAATATCATTGATAGGGTTTACCTATTTCAACCGCTAATTTGTTGTTTAAGATAATTTTGTATACATGCATAACTACATTATTTTTTTCTTTTGTGAAAATAATGTAAGCTTTGCCTCCACAAAAATTTCCTTTTGAATTATTTAGCTTGTAACCCATTTTAATAAGAATAATCTATAACTTATAGGTGTCAAGGAAAGAAGGAAAAAGGAACAATTTTTATTATTTAATAATATAAATGATTTAAGAGCAAGAAAAAAAGTGATAGATCAGATTAATTAAGTTTGAATTGATAAAATAAATCTTAAAATATGTGAGAACTAATTCTTAATTTGTAATTTTATCTATTATAATATATCTTAATTCGTGATGATCAGTCATTAGTATTATATATTATTATCATTGGAGGAGAAATTAATATCTAACTAAATAATATCACAAGAAGCATTACTCCTGTTTACTTAAGAAAAACTTGAAATTAACAATCAATGTTTGACCTAACGCTTATTATTTTTCTTTGGAAGAGATTAGCTATAAGATTCAAAATCCTTTTTCCCTTATACCTTCTTATAAATAAAAAAAAAAGAAAAACTTAAAATTAGGGTGATTGAGATTTGAGAAAACGAAACTACAAGTAAGCATAGAATTTATGTTGATGATTGGTAGTCATATATCTCTTGCGTTGAATAGTTTTTGCAAAAGAAAAATACAAGTAAACATAGAAATTATGTTGATTATTTGAAAATTTTTGCATTGAATAGTTTTTGTGGTCACGAATGGATAAGAACAAGAGAAAAATACACGTAATTGAAACTGTCACCAACTTTTGTTATCTCGTGCATTGAATATGCATAATATATATACTTTTTGTATTTAGTTTATTTTTAATTTTTTTGTTTTTTACTTTCTATTCTTAATTTTTTCTATTGAAAAATAAAAAATAAAAGTATCAATCAAAAGACAATTTAGTAATCTCAAAAAACTTTAAAATATTTATAAGGAATGAATCCGAGTTTTACACTATGCATGATCGAGAATTTTTCATATCAAACTATGTTTATTTTTTTTATACTTCAACATGCATGCATGCAGTTGTGTTCAACTATGAGGAAGACGTTGCGGCCTATACCGTAAAAGCGGCGACAGATTCAAGGGCAGCCAATCGCGTCATCATCTATAGACCGCCGGCAAATGTTGCTTCTCAGTTGGAACTGATTTCTGCATGGGAGAAAAAGACTGGCCGAACCTTCAAAAGAGTTTATGTTCCTGAGGCAGAAATTATAAAGCTCTCAGAGAGTAAGCCACTCACTGACTATATATATAGCTCTCATATATATTCTTCATCTTCTTCTTATATTGTGATTTGTTTTGGTAGCCTTACCTTTTCCGGACAATATTCCGGTGGCGGTTCTGCACAACATATTCATAAAAGGAGAACAAATGAGGTATGAATTGATGGAAGAAGATTTGGAGGCCTCCAAGCTTTATCCTGACTACAATTATACCACTATTGATAAGTACCTTGATATGTGCTTGGTTAACCCTCCTCACGCCAAATTAGCTGCATTCGCTTGATATTCCATGCAATATATAATATTTAACCTACCTAGTACCTACATATTCTACTTTGTAACTGCTCCAAATGCTAAATCTTCTTTGATCCTTTCATCTTATCCTATCTTATCTTGTACAATAATAAATATCTTAGGTTAAATAATCATAATTGAAATATAATAAGGAAAATTATATGTACTTCATGGTTTTTGCTCATGTAATAAAATATTATTCTATTTGGCTTTAGCTTGAGTTTGGGAAGTGTAATAAAATCTCATTGAGTTAATTTTAACCATGATTATGTTCAAGAACGTCAATTCAGAAAATGCCAATGAGGTCTTGGTTGAATGCTTAAAGAAAAGCTATGACATGTTATAAAGTTTGGATTTCAACCTAAACAACTTTATCCCCTACAATTAATTATAAAAAAAATTAACATGCAAAATTATTAACATGAAAAATTAGTATATTAATGCTTGGTGCATGATTTTTTTTTACTGAAAAATGACACAATTTTTTTCCAAATTAAAAAAAAGTACATCTCAACCACTATGAGATTGCATTTGATACTTTACATGAAGTGATTGCAATGTAAAGTAATTGCTGAAAAAGTGATTACTGAAAATTAAATTGTAGGGAAAGTAACATTACAGTGTTGTTTAAATTATAAAGAAAGTAACATTGCATTGTTTGGTAAACTAACATTTTGCTGATAATGTAGTGAAAAATTTCAAAAAATACCCTTAAGTATAAAAACAAAATTGATACATTATTATTAATTTAAAATGTAATTATTATTATATTAAAATGTAAATAATATAAAGTTATAATTATTAATATGTTAATAAATTGTAATATAAATTTGATACATTATTAATAATTTAAGTGTAATTATTATATTAAAATGTAAATAATATAAAGTTATAATTATTAATATGTTAATTGATTGTAATATAAAATTTGATACATTATTAATAATTAAAAATGTAATTATGATATTAAAAAGTAAATAATATAAAGTTATAATTATTAACATGTTAATCAATTGTAATATAAAATTTGATACATTATTATTAATTTAAAATGAAATTATATTATCAAGTAGACAAAAGAAGGGTTTGATTTTTTAGGAGAGAAAAGTGCTTGGTTGGGTGGGTATTTTGGGTAAATTGTTTCACTTTGTAGCTGTAAAATGATTGCATCCAATTTTGACTACAAAGTGATTGTAGAGGTAAAGTAACTTTGCAATCCCTTTTCACTAAACAAACGCTGCAATCACTGTGCAGTCATTTAAATTGTAGCACAAAGTAACCATTCCCATGATATGAAATGCAATGGAGTTTTTGTGTCACTTTATAGCCAATCGTCAATACTAATGACAGTGACAAAAATGCAAAATTACTCATCAAAAGGGGCTACAAGAAAGAAGAATCAACAAATTTGGTTTATATTATGTTAAGTAAAAAATTTCATAGAAAGGCCATTTGAGCAAATAGCAATTTGTTATCTTAAGGATATGTTTGGTATATATAGGATGACGGAAAAAATAGGATAGATAATATTATATATACTATTGGATTAGATGATATCATTTTATTCTAGGTTTGTGTATAAGGATCAAAAAGCAAGATATGATGATTTTTATATATTTTTCATCATATATGCTATGTGTAAAACAAAGTGTAGGACAAAACGATTTTTATATTGATCAAAAGTACTCTTTTTTAAAGTAAATATAATTTAAATTTATAATTTTTTGATAAATACAATTCAAATATTTTTTTAACTAAAAAATATTTATTATAATTTCTATAGTTAATGGTTAAATTTCTTATTTAAAAAATTTATTTTTCCAATAAAACAATGATTTTTAAAAAAAATAAATGTTTTAAGAATATTTATTTTTTAAAAATATTTTTTATTATAGATACTTCTCTTTATTTTTTTTACAATTTTTTTCTTTTTATATTTTATGATATAAATTTAAAATAATTTTTTGATTTTAAGTTAAATATGTTTTTTTAACAAAATATATTTTTCTAATAAGACTATTGTTTTAAAAAATATCTTGATTTTTCAATAAAAAATCTTATGTTTTTTATTTTTATTTTTCCCTTTTCTTCTTTAAGCATCGATTATTTAAAAAATTGAAAAACATTATTTTTCTAAAAATTATTATTTTTTCTAAACTATATTTTTTCTTTATTAAAAAATAAAAATGAGAAAGAAAAAAAAAAAAAAGAAATAAAGAAATAAGAAGTAAAGAAAAAAATAAAAAAATAGTGAAAAATAAAAAAAAATAGTATAACCCATTAACTAATGACCATTGTCATCTTATTAAAAATTTAAATTAATTCTAAAATGTAAACTTTATACTAAAATATAAAAATCTATCACCTAATCACATAGGATTAGAAATAATCCTTACTTTTTTGAGAGGATTATTAAAAAGATGGCTAATCTCTTTGTAATCCAATTCTTCTTTTTATGTTGGAAATGATAATGTAATATAAGTACAAGTGAAATTAAATACAAGTGAAATTAAAATTAAATGAAGGATAAGGAATAGAAAAAATAAATCAAATATTTATAAAGATTCGATCCTTCTTAAAGGCACTTACGTTTTCTCTCTTCACAAGCCCTTATCATGAAAGTCAATCCACTATTTTCAAGTTTATAAATATCTTTTCCAACCTTAAGTATGAAGTTTAAAATTTTCAAATCAATTAAGTGATGAGTTTTTAACGCAAACTCACAAATACTCTTACAAAGTCTAAGAACAAATTTTCAAATCAATTAAGTGATGAGATTTTAACACAAACTCACAAATACTCTTACAAAGTCTAAGAACATACAAGTGTTTCTAACACAAACTCACTGATACAAGTCTTTGATCATGTTTGGTTTTTCGAATTAATTTAAAAAATAATAAGTTTATTCTAATTAATGGTAAAATTAGATTTTATCTTGAACTGATCAATTGGAGTCATTACTCAAGTCAGATCTCCATATTTTATTTCTTTCTTTAAATTATTTCTTTTTTATTTTATTTTATTCTATAAAAGCAAGAAAAAAAAGCCAATGGAATTAAAAGGAAAGGACCATGTGGGTGCGTTGTAAAGGCATATCCAATGGTATGAACTAAGGAAAAATCCAAATTTTTTGGGATGGAGAAAATCCCAAACTTTGTGGATGAAAATTGGTTTTAAAAGAAAAATAAAAAAACGAGCCAAAATAAATAAACGCCACACAACGAGTATGAGGTTGGACTTCACTAAGTTTTGAAGTTGAGGGCTTTAATGTACGTGGCTTGGACACTGCTCGCAAGCATGAGGTTGGCCATGTTTGCAGCCGTAGCAGAAGACACATGATGCAGGCTGCGAGGGAGAAATCAAAAATGTAAATAACAAAGGCTTGTGGTTCTCAATTACAGTCCACACTCCTCATGAGAAACACAAAAACAAAGAAAATAAAAGAGTTGATGAGACGTCCAAGAAAATATAAGCCAAATCACATGAAGAAACAGAGCACAAAACAGGACAAGGATCCTCCAATCAAATACCATCAGGCCATGAATCCATAGGAAATATGAGAGAAATTCCTCCACCATGAAGCCAATGAAAACAGATCCCTCACGACAGATCCAAAAGCAAAACCATCATTTCGCAGGACCCGCTCCTTTCAAAATCAAAAGACTCATTTCTTATAAACACAATATATCACAATACGATTCACCTCTCCACAAATAAAGAGCTTGAAACTTCCTTAGCCTTGTTTAGTTATCTTGCAATAGCAATAAACAACATTTATGAACTTCTTTCAACCTCTTGCTACAAGTTCCTTCAATCTTTCAACCAGTCTCATCGTCACAGTTAGCTGAAAGACCCAAAAGTTTGCCCACCATGTCTCTTCTGCTTCTTTAGTAATAACCATATTTCAATTTTGAAAGTCTCTATCCGTTTATGACATCGCCTCCGGTATTTTGTTTTTTTTTTGTTTGACTGATAGATTATTTTTTTTTTGAAAGTTAAAATTTTATTGAAAGAGAGATGTTACAACCAAGCCAAAAAATCGGTGGAGCGATATATCCCTGATTTGGCAAGGGAATCGGCAAAAAAGTTTGCTTCTCTCAAAACATGATTAAAGGAAACACCTCCCAAAAGAGAAAAGAGATTAAGCAATTTGTTGATGATACTGTTAAACCTTCATGGACTTTCAGAGACTTTGTTAAGCCATGAAATAACAACCTTTGAGTCACTTTCGACGATGATCTTCAGGAGGAAATTGAAATCAGCTTTAGCAATAATAGCAAGTGCCTCCACAATGGCAAGAAGTTCAGCAAGATTAGAATCGGCCAGACCAATGCTTTTTGAAAAAATCATCTGAACATGACCATTGCTGCCTCTTATAAGGCCTCCAATACCAGTCGGACTAGGCTTCCCAAGAGCTGATCCATCAACATTAATTTTCCACGAATCCACGGGAGGAGGGGACCAAAGAATGTTAGCTCTCTTCTGTTTTGGTCTCTTTGGAAGAACAACGTCCTGAAGATTAACAAAGGGGTTCAACAAATTCAATCCTGGAACTTTAGCTTCCATCCACCATCCAAGTTTGACAATAATAAGATGACTAATTTGCTCAACAGAAGCAGATTTCTTGTTGAAGATATTGTCATTACGGTTAAGCCAAATTGACCACAAGATTGCATAAGGAAGAGAATTCCAAATGATCAATTGATTGCACTTGAGGCAGAGGTTATCCCAACTGAGAAACAGAGCATTAAGATTACCTGGAACCACCCAATTAATATTGAACCACCCAATTAATATTGAACCACCCAATCATACAGCTGCACCATACTTTCCATGTGAATTCACAATGAAGAAGGAGGTGAGTGACAGTTTCTGATTCACAGCAAAAAGAGCAAGAAGAATCTTGTGTCAATAAACAACCTCTTTTCGATAGGACCTCTTTGACTGAAATTGCTCCTTTAATGGTGCTCCAGCAAAAAAGTTCAACTTTTGGAGGAGCAAGCCCTTTCCAGATGTAATAGTCGATCTTATCTTTAGGAATCAAGGAGTTATCAATCTGTTGTCTAAAAGATTTAGTAGTATACAGTCCGTTTGGAGTATGCTTCCAAATCAGCCTATCAGAAGCAAAATGAGAGATTGTAACCGAATTTAGAAGAGAGATCAATTGATTCCATGACTCTAATTCCCAATCAAAGAGAGATCTTCTAAGAGGAATGTCCCATTCCCACAAAGAACCGTTCCACCTGCTGTTGACACCTAATTTTGTCCATTTTTGTTATTATTACTATTATTATTATTATTATTTATTTATATTTATTTTTATTATTATCATTATTATTTTCTTTTATTATTATTATTATTATTATTATTATTATTATTATTTTCCTTTTATTTTATTACTTTTATTATTATTATTTATATTATTATTATTATTATTATTATTATTATTTATTTTATTTTATTTTTATTTTTTTGGTCTAATCAGTCCATCAACCCTGTCACCCATCCCATCCCCGCCGGTTAGCTCCTATCTACCCATCCCATCTATGCCCAGCTTACTTCCTCTAAAAGCCAGACTCATCTTCACCACCCAGAGGAGCCCCGAACAGAAAACCCTCTAGCCCTAGCCACCGTGACCCTCACCACCTCTGCCTTTGTCCAATACCCCAAAATCAGAAACATCATCCTCACACCCGAGACCTCCAAAAACCAAAACCGACAACTCAACCCACAGCCCTCAACCGAGCGATCACTCGAGACCACCATCGCCATCACAAAAACCTCAAACACAGAAACCACAAAACGCCCCAAACACACACTCAGCCACCATCCATCACAACCCAAAACCCTAGATCTCGAAACCGAACCCCCCAAAAACCCTAGATCTCAAACCTGCAAGAAAACACAAAAAAAAAAACAACAAACAACAACCACAGATTTCCCAAACCATCAAACAACCAAAAAAACAGAAAATCCAAAAAAAAAAAGGGGAGGAAATCTTTTCGGTGAAGCTCAGATCCGTGGGGTTAGAGGGCTTTTTAGGTGAAATAGAGGCTAGATTCGGGCTTAGGAGGTTGGGATCTTTCGAAAAGTCGAAAGCTTTTCGCATTTGGCCGCCGACTAACGGCGGCCGGCGGTGGCTAGCGGCGGCCGGAGGCGACCCCAGCGGCGGCAGGGAATCGCCCCCGGCAGAGAGCCTCAGAGGCTCTGGAATTTTTTTTGGGTGAAAGAGAAAAAATGAGCTAAAAAAAAAGAGTTGGTTTATATAGCAAAAAATTTGGCTGACCCGCGCGCGACCCGGATCCGACCCGGGATCCGCGCGCCCGACTCGGCTCCACCTTCTTCCCGCGACCCGCGTGTCACGCCCGACCCGACTCCACGACCCGCGCGCGTCCGACCCGGAAGCATCCCAGCTACCCGCGTGCCCAGCGCTCCGACCCGACCCGTGCCGCGTCTGACCCGGTCCAACCTGCTTGGCCCAGCAGAATCCGGCCCAATCCAGCTTGTATTTGGGCTTCATTTTGGGCTGCCTTTTGGGTTGTTTGAAGGGCTCTTTTTGGGGTTTTGAAACCCAAATCTTCTTGGTATATTTGCTCTAACTTTAGCCTTTTTTAATGTTTAATTATTATTATTATTATTATTATTATTATTATTATTATTATTATTATTATTATTATTATTATTATTATTATTATTATTATTATTTGTGTTTCATTATTGTGATTATTATTATTATTATTATTATTATTATTATTATTATATTATTATTATTATTATTATTATTATTATTTGTGTTTTATTATGGTGATTATTATTATTATTATTATTATTATTATTATTATTATTATTATTAGTGCATGGCGTAAAACAAAAGTTTTGGAAAAAAAATTTTTATTCATATTTTCCTTAATTATTATTATTGATTAGGAAATGTTTTTTAAAAAAAAATAATAAAATAAATAATAATGAAATTTAAATTTGAATAAATGATAAAATTTAAATAAACAATCTTCCGATGATGGGATGTCATGAAACTCACAAGTAGTGATTTCTTGACTGATCCCTAGGTGAGAAGAGTCGTACTAATTGTTACCAGAGTATTGGGATATTTAGTATGATTTTTCAATAATTTATTTTTTATTAAAAATAAAAATAAATAAGTTTTTTAAAAAAAGGAAAATTGAAAAAGGAAATTAATGATAAAAATTAAATTTAATTAAATGAATTCCGATGATGGGATGTCATGAAACTCACAAGTAGTGATTTCTTGACTGATCCCTAGGTGAGAAGAGTCGTACTAATTGTTACCAGAGTATTGGGATATTTAGTATGATTTTTCAATAATTTATTTTTTATTAAAAATAAAAATAAATAAGTTTTTTAAAAAAAGGAAAATTGAAAAAGGAAATTAATGATAAAAATTAAATTTAATTAAATGAATTCCGATGATGGGATGTCATGAAACTCACAAGTAGTGATTTCTTGACTGATCCCTAGGTGAGAAGAGTCGTACTAATTGTTACCAGAGTATTGGGATATTTAGTATGATTTTTCAATAATTTATTTTTTATTAAAAATAAAAATAAATAAGTTTTTTAAAAAAAGGAAAATTGAAAAAGGAAATTAATGATAAAAATTAAATTTAATTAAATGAATTCCGATGATGGGATGTCATGAAACTCACAAGTAGTGATTTCTTGACTGATCCCTAGGTGAGAAGAGTCGTACTAATTGTTACCAGAGTATTGGGATATTTAGTATGATTTTTCAATAATTTATTTTTTATTAAAAATAAAAATAAATAAGTTTTTTAAAAAAAGGAAAATTGAAAAAGGAAATTAATGATAAAAATTAAATTTAATTAAATGAATTCCGATGATGGGATGTCATGAAACTCACAAGTAGTGATTTCTTGACTGATCCCTAGGTGAGAAGAGTCGTACTAATTGTTACCAGAGTATTGGGATATTTAGTATGATTTTTCAATAATTTATTTTTTATTAAAAATAAAAATAAATAAGTTTTTTAAAAAAAGGAAAATTGAAAAAGGAAATTAATGATAAAAATTAAATTTAATTAAATGAATTCCGATGATGGGATGTTATGAAACTCACAAGTAGTGATTTCTTAACTGATCCCTAGGTGAGAGAAGTTCACTAAGTGTTACCGGAGTATTGGGATACTTAGTGCAATTTTTCAATAATAGAAATTTTTATTTAAAGTAAATAAAGAAATATTTATATACAAAATTAAAAAATTCATTTGCATCATTTTTATCTGCTTGCATCATGTGCATTTATAATAGTTTTGAAGCGAATGTGAATCTTCCAACGATGAGATTCTATAGAACTCACAAGTAGTGATTCTTAAGAAATCTCTAGGTGAGGAAAATTATTTCAAATGTTACCAGAGTATTGGGATATTTGATTTAAATTTTTTCAATACAAAAGGATTCACATTTACTTTCGATAAATAAAATCTAACATTTTTTCAAAATAAAAAAGAATGATTTTAATAAATGATTAAGAATAAAATTGATTGCAATGAAATAAGAATTATTTTTAAATATTAATTCAAGACCATTTTATTAGAACCAAAGGATAACACATGATTATTATGGTACCGTTTTTACGGGCGTTGTGGGGGTGCTAATCCTTCCCCACGCGTAACCGTACCCCCGAACCCAATTTTTGTTTCGCAGACCAAAAGATTATCTTTTTAATAAAACTTAATTAATTTTGAGATTTTATTGAAAAGATAAATATTTTCAGGTGGCCAATCACACCTAGCAAAAAAGATTGGTGGCGACTCCCATTTTTGTTTTTAAATGCTTTTTTCGAAAATCGTCGAGCGCAAAGCCGTTACGACAGCTTGGCGACTCCACTGGGGACGCTTTTTGAGGGTCAAGCCATTTATTAATCATGTGTTATCCTAAGTCTTAATTTAAAGGTCTTAATTAATATTTAAATTTAATTTCTTTAATTTTAAATAATTTGTTGCGTTTGTGTGAATAAGTTATTATGTTTATTTTATGGCATTCTTTAGTTGTATATATTATTGCTAATAAATTGTTGGGGTAGAATAAGGGTTATGGTTTGATAAATGTTCCCTCATACACACACTTGCACTTGCATTTGCATAACATGAGCTCTATACCCGGGTTCAGTCCTTCTTAGGAGGGAGTAGAGTACCTTTGCTCTCGTGAGGTAATCACCTCCGCAATGGCAATCGAAATACTCCCACTCAAATTAAATCTTACTAGTCTAGTGTGGACGACAGTGAGGTATAATTTGGGAACCTTTAGATTTGAAAACCCAGCTCAGCATATAGAAAAACCTAAGAGGCCAGCCTTAGGTAGAGCCATGCTCAATTTTTGTAGAAATTATCCCGATATTAGGACACAGGAGGGAACATTATTTGATCCCGTTTCTCGTATCAATAATAAAGGTACTGTGAATTTTGGTTTGAATTGTCCATAATTTAAGTTTTTGAAATCTTCTTGTTTTTCAAAAAAGGTTTTTAAAAAAATAATAATAATAAAATTATGGAAAGAGATTTTGCAAAATAAAAAGAAAATTTTAAGTTTTTATAATAAAGTGTGAGAAATACAAAAAAAAAAAAAAGAGAAGGGATTTCTTTCAAAAATTTGGACATAAAAATGGGAATAAATAGAAAAATGCGCTTTATAGAGCAATAATAAAAAAAAGGGGAGTTGACATTTTTCTAAATAAAGGTAAAATAGCGTCAACAAAATCTTTTCTTGAATTTTTTTTCTCTTTCTTTCTGAATAATTCAAAGAATAAGTTAACATGCACAAAAAAAAAAATCTTTTTGAGGTTGTATAGTAATTTTGGATGAGAGTTTAAAAATGTTAAAAGTTTGAAAAAGGTTATAAAAAATGTTTTTCTTTTCTTGATTATCTCATTTAAAAAAAAATTTTCGAACAAAAAGTTGTCAACAAAAAATTATTCTTGAATTTGTTTGGAAAAGAATTCAAAAAAAAATAGTTTGATTTGGAATAAAAATGAAATAAAGTTAATTTTTGAAAAAAAGAATCGATAAGGGATGTGAAATTTAGGAAAAATAGAAAATAAAAAAAAATTTTTAGTGATAAAAGAAAAAGTTTGATTTGGAATAAAAGTGAAATAAAATCAATTTTTGAAAAAGGAATAGAATAGGGAATGTGAATTTTATTTTTTTTTTAAAAAAAATAGAAAATAAAAAAATTTTGGTGATCAGAGAAAAATGATTTTTAGAAAAATGAAGAAGAATGCTTAGGTTTAATTAGGAATTCCATCTTTCTTGCATGATTGGATTAAGGAATAATAAGATTAGTGTCTAGGTATTGTGAATACAAATATTCGTTTTTCTCACACATGTTAAGGACATATATCATTTTAATTCATTTTATCATCATTGTGTATACATATATTGATAATTATGTCATGTGCATTTTAGAATCATGAAGGTTAGGTGAAATAAAATAGAATTTGATCTTCATTGTAATTGCATTTTGCATAAATTGCATTTTGTTTGAACATGTCTTTCAACAATGTCTCGTTATTGTGTCATGGCTTGAACATTTTACATAGCATTTCATGGTTAATAATGTTTCTTCTCACCAAAAATTAAAAACAAAAAAACAAAAAGAAGAGAGAGAGAGTTTTTGAAACAATTTTGATATGGTTTAAGATTACTCTTCAACTTCTCTTACTGGTTTCGGACTTAACCTCTTAAGTTAATAAGTGAATATGATAAGTAAGGGGCAAATTTCAGTTCGAAATTCGATATGCATTTTGCATTGTTGCATCACATTTTGTAGATAAGTCTTTGAGAAACTAGACCAAGTCTTTTACAATTTTGAATTTGTTTATTCTTTCAATTTTCTTTTTATCAAATTTGTGCACAGATGTTATTGATTGATTATTTTCATTGAAATTATTCCTCCCTAAGATTTGGTTAAAGTGAAGACCTAAACATCTAACATGTAAAATCAGGAAACTTAGAGAAAAGTAAAAAAAAAAAAGTAAAAGTAAAAAAAAAAAGAGGGAAGTAAAAATTGTTCCATACATATGCAAATAACATGATTTTCATAAAATTCCCATCATACACTTGTTATACTTCAGTAAATATGTCAATACTCTTCATTTTTCGAGAAAGAAAAGAAGAAAAAATTTGTTTGTTCCAAAAAAATCTTGAAAGAAATAAGATAAGGTTTTTCTAATTAGAAAATTGTGGTAATAAGGTTCAAGGCCTCTCGACCATCAAAGGTTACAAAGCAGTCTGGGGCTCTCACTCGAGTATAGACCATGGAAGAAGGACAAGCTAGTCGAATGGAGAAAATAGAAAAGGCACAAGAAGAGATGAAGGGGCAATTGGCTGCAATGATGGAGATGATGACCAAGATGAGTAAGGGAAAGGAGCCAGTACAGGAAGCAACTACCCAAGAAAGGCGGGCACAAGATGGTGGATGTCCATATCCACATAGTCCCATTCCACCCCAAGTCTATACTTCACAGCATACGCCATTTTCAGGGTATGACAATCCAAACCCCAGCAGGAACCCATCAGACCCGATCTCTGTCCATGATTCAGGGGATCCTAAAGAACAAGAGAAATTGAAGATGGGTGTACCAATAATGAAGGAGAGCTTAAAGCCTCAGACGAAGTTAGATCTCCTTGAAGAGAGGTTACGAGCTATTGAAGGGATGAATTTATATGGCTCTTTGGATGCACGTGAGCTCTGTTTGGTACCGGGTGTAGTTATCCCACCAAAGTTCAAGGTTCCAGAATTTGAAAAGTATGATGGGACTAAATGCCCGATAACTCATATCAAGATATACTGTCAGAAAATGGCTGCCTATGCTCAAAATGATGAATTATTGGTGCATATTTTTCAAGATAGTCTTACTGGATCAGCTGCCAGGTGGTACACCCAACTAGATCGAGCCCATATCCGCTCATGGAAAGAATTGGCTCGAGCATTCATTGCTCAATACAAGCACATTGAAGATTTGGCACCAGACCGCCTGTCCTTACAAGGCATGAAGAAGAAGCATGAGGAGAGCTTTAAAGAATATGCTCGAAGGTGGAGGGATGTAGCTGCCCAAGTTCAACCCCCCCTCACAGAGAAGGAAACCGCCATCCTGTTTGTCAATACGCTCCCTGTACCATTTTATGAAATGATGGTCGGTAATGCCACCAAGAATTTTGCAGATATGGTAATTTCTGGTGAAATAATAGAGAATGCAATCAAGAGTGGCAAGCTTGTAGGAGATGATGCCATGAATGTAAGAAAAGGTGATACATCGGGGAATGAAGAAGATGTTTATGCTATGAATTATGAAGGGCAACATGTGGGAGACTTTGCTCCATATCATCCTTATCCCATGTACCAAACCCACTACCCCATCACAAATAATACCTCTCCAGGCTTAAATACCCATAAGCCAATCCCGCAGTCTAGTTGGCAAATGAGTCTCCAAACACTTATACCTACCCAAAATAACCAAAGAGGATCCCGAAACAAACGAAGAAGGACCGACATTGATCCAGTCCCTTGGTCCTACACTGAAATATTCCAATACCTTGTTGAGAATCAGCTTGTTACCCCAATCCCACTAAAGCCTTTAGAGCCTCCATATCCAGAATGGTACGACCCTAATGCTCGATGTGACTATCATAATGGGAACTTGGGTCACTCAATAGAAAACTGCCCTGCTTTTAAGCGTAAGGTGCAAAGTTTGATCAGAAAAGGCTTATTGAATCTCGAGATAAAGGCATGAGTGTCAACCTATCATCCAACCATGCCAGGGGATAACTACAAAAAGGGTCTTTTTGGTGGGTCATTCATGATGATGTGAAATTGTTTTTTGGTTAAAGTTATGGCCCAACTTTAATGGCTTTTTATGTATAGACTTTCATTTATCTTTTATCATCTTAATGAAGTAGCATATGCATTTTCATCACATTTCTCTTTCTTCCTCGATTCAAATTTGGCTTTGTCTTCTTTATATACCTCACCATGTTTCCTCCATTTTTTAAATCTTTAAACGATAAATATGATATCGATGTTGATAATAATTTGGGATTAGAACTCTACCAAAGCTTTATTCGTGTTGATGATCTTGTCCAAAATCTTAGCATGAATATTGCAGTGAAAATATGATTTGTACATAGAGAAGGTGGGAGCTGACAGGCAATTTTGTAACAGATTGTTCCACAAGTTAGTATTTGCTCAGTAAATGATTCTTTGATAAAAGTTTTCACATTTGAAAGGAAAAATGGCCATCTTTCACCTACATTTCACTGTAAGAAAATTGTCCATTGCTAACCCCTTTGAGCCTAGTATGTTTGTTTTATTTTTTAAGAAACCCACCAAGGATCACCCTCCACATTGGGGGGCAAAGAAAAAAGGGGAAGAGAGAAGTAAGAAAAAAAGAAAAAAGTTTGTTCACTTGGAATCTATGAAAGAATTTAAGGGGAAAATAAAAGAAAACCCCTTTACATTTTAAAGTTATTTATGAAAAAGGGTGAAAAATAAAAAATGGAATTAGAATGAAAAAGAATGGATGAAGAATGGGGCAAAGTGCCTAAATGAGTCATGTATTAAAAAATGATCCTTTGGTTTATAACCCGTTAAAACACAAATTTTGGGCCTGTTATGTCCTTTCTTTCATAACCCATCACCCTAGCCTACATTACGTACCTTAAAAGTCCATTTTGATCAAATGTGAAGATTTGAGTCGGAGGACCATACACTGGGCCAAGAAATGCATGAAGATTGTGATTCTGTGATAATGGACCATAATGAGGATGTTGGGGATGGATAAAAAAAAATGATGAATGAGGAAAAATAAAAAAGTGAAAAATGAAGAAAAAGAAAAAAGGAAAAATGAAAAAAAAGAAAAAAAATATATAATGACTCAAATTGAAAACCCGAAAAGGGCGGTTCGAGTCAAATAAAGAGGAATGATCAAGTTGGCAAGTAAAGAAGAGATCTTTGCCTTAGATTGTCATGGTGGAAATATTTTGTCAAGTAAGGGCTAATCTCCATGCAATTAACTCAAAAAGATTAAGGACATCAAGGGAATAGATTTGTTAAAGAAAAAATCCCAAATTTTCTATCAAGATTGATTGAAGATTTGTTTGTTTGAAAATTGTTGTCCTTTCTTTCCTTCAAGTTGCCTTGCTCTTCGACAAAACTATTTCTATCCCCTTCATCGTAAACACCCCTCCTTTGATTTTTATCCCATTTCATACCAATAAAAATCAAGAAAATGTGATGACATTGCATTTGTTATGAAATTGAAGTGATGAACAATAAATGAATAGTACTATTCATGAAAATTCATGCATTACCAATTTTGGGAAGATATCGGGCAAATGAGAATTGAGATGATAATGAAGTATATCAATGCTTGAAGTCTCTAACTGGAATATACTAGAGTTGATTAGGTAGTGAAGAATAAAAGAAAAACAGTGGAGATTGTGGAATCAGTTTTAAGAATGAAAGGTAAGATGACGGGAGGGATGGTCTGGTGAACCTTGTTACCATCATTTTGCATGATTTTTTTTAACAACCTTTGCATTGCATTCATCACATGCACCTAGGAAAGAAATGAAAAATTTTTAACCTTGGGTAAGAAAATTTTCAATTTTAAGTTGAGTGGAATTTTGGGAAACATGATTTTCAAGAATTTTAAAGCCAAAAATTTGGATTTTAAGATGATGAACTTTGAATTCTATAAGAAATTAAGATGAAATAAAATTTTTTAGAAAAAGAGAAAATGTTGGAATGTGAGAAATTCCTGGACATTCGGATGTGAATTCCCGAAACCAACAATCGGATGAGAAATTCCCGATATAAATTATCCAGATGAGAATTCCTGGACGTTGGGTGTGAATCCCCAACTCAAACCTTTCGGATGTGAATTCCCGAAACCAACAATCGGACGAGAAATTCCCGATATAAATTATCCAGATGAGAATTCCTGGACGTTTGGGTGTGAATCACCAAGTCAAACTTTCGGATGTGAATTCCCGAAAGAAAATTTCTAGAAGTGAATTCCTAGATTTTCGGATGTGAATTCCCGAAACCAACAATCGGACGGGAAATTCCCGATATAAATTATCCAGATGAGAATTCCTGGACATTCGGATGTGAATTCCCGAAACAAACACTCGGATGTGAATTCCTGAGACAAAATTTCTAGATGTGAATTTCTAGATCTTTAAATGTGAAGTCTTTCATTTTTAAAGTTTCAATGCCTCTGCTGCAAGAGGAGCACTTTTCAGGAAAAAGAATCTAAAGTTTCATTGCCTCTGCTGCAAGAGGAGCACATTTTCAGAAAGGAAATTTAAAGTTTCATTGCCTCTGCTGCAAGAGGAGCACATTTCAGGAAGAATTTAAAGTTTCATTGCCTCTGTTACAAGAGGAGCTTTCCCATGAAGAATTTTAAAGTTTCATCGCCTCTGCTGCAAGAGGAACTTTCCCAGGAAGAATTTTAAAGTTTCATCGCCTCTACTGCAAGAGGAGCACATTTTCATGAAGATTTTTAAAGTTTCATCGCCTCTGCTGCAAGAGGAGCTTTCTCAAAAAGAATTTTAAAGTCTGATTGCCTCTGCTGTAAGAGGAGCACATTTCAAAAGAAAAAAATTTTAAAGCTTCATCGCCTCTGCTGCAAGAGGAGCCCATTTCTAGGAAAAAACTTTAAAGTTTCATTGCCTCTGCTGCAAGAGGAGCTTTCT
This sequence comes from Heritiera littoralis, assembly GCA_031772115.1. Taxonomy (NCBI): domain Eukaryota; kingdom Viridiplantae; phylum Streptophyta; class Magnoliopsida; order Malvales; family Malvaceae; genus Heritiera; species Heritiera littoralis. Next base: position 1,983,202 of record JAPDPK010000123.1, on the reverse strand, counting down.
CGAAAAAAAAAAAACAACAAAACAAAAGGAAATTTAAAGTTTCATTGCCTCTGCCGCAAGAGGAGCACCTTGCTAGGAAAAGAATTTAAAGTTTCATTGCCTCTGCTGCAAGAGGAGCTTTCTCGAAAAAAAAAAGAAGAAGAAAAAAGAAAAAAAATAAAAACAAAAAAACAAAAAAGAAAATTAGAGTTTCATCGCCTCTGCTGCAAGAGAGCGCATACGAAAAAAAAAAAAGAGAAAAAAAAGAGAAAAGAAAGAACAAAGAAGAAAGAAAGAAAAAAAGAGAGAAAAGCATAGAAATGAGTCATAAGCCGGACAAAATTACTGTCAATTGTCTTTGCTCTATTCCTGATCCTCAGCAATGAGCAAAGAGGGGCAGCTGTTGACACCTAATTTTGTCCATTTTTGTTATTATTACTATTATTATTATTATTTATTTATATTTATTTTTATTATTATCATTATTATTTTCTTTTATTATTATTATTATTATTATTATTATTATTATTATTTTCCTTTTATTTTTATTACTTTTATTATTATTATTTATATTATTATTATTATTATTATTATTATTTTTTATTTTATTTTATTTTTATTTTTTTGGTCTAATCAGTCCATCAACCCTGTCACCCATCCCATCCCCGCCGGTTAGCTCCTATCTACCCATCCCATCTATGCCCAGCTTACTTCCTCTAAAAGCCAGACTCATCTTCACCACCCAGAGGAGCCCCGAACAGAAAACCCTCTAGCCCTAGCCACCGTGACCCTCACCACCTCTGCCTCTGTCCAATACCCCAAAATCAGAAACATCATCCTCACACCCGAGACCTCCAAAAACCAAAACCGACAACTCAACCCACAGCCCTCAACCGAGCGATCACTCGAGACCACCATCGCCATCACAAAAACCTCAAACACAGAAACCACAAAACGCCCCAAACACACACTCAGCCACCATCCATCACAACCCAAAACCCTAGATCTCGAAACCGAACCCCCCAAAAACCCTAGATCTCAAACCTGCAAGAAAACACAAAAAAAAAAAACAACAAACAACAACCACAGATTTCCCAAACCATCAAACAACCAAAAAACAGAAAATCCAAAAAAAAAAAAGGGAGGAAATCTTTTCGGTGAAGCTCAGATTCGTGGGGTTAGAGGGCTTTTTAGGTGAAATAGAGGCTAGATTCGGGCTTAGGAGGTTGGGATCTTTCGAAAAGTCGAAAGCTTTTCGCATTTGGCCGCCAACTAACGGCGGCCGGCGGTGGCTAGCGGCGGCCGGAGGCGACCCCAGCGGCGGCCGGGAATCGCCCCCGGCAGAGAGCCTCAGAGGCTCTGGAATTTTTTTTGGGTGAAAGAGAAAAAATGAGCTAAAAAAAAAAGAGTTGGTTTATATAGCAAAAAATTTGGCTGACCCGCGCGCGACCCGGATCCGACCCGGGATCCGCGCGCCCGACCCGGCTCCACCTTCTTCCCGCGACCCGCGTGTCACGCCCGACCCGACTCCACGACCCGCGCGTCCGACCCGGAAGCATCCCAGCTACCCGCGTGCCCAGCGCTCCGACCCGACCCGTGCCGCGTCCGACCCGGTCCAACCTGCTTGGCCCAGCAGAATCCGGCCCAATCCAGCTTGTATTTGGGCTTCATTTTGGGCTGCCTTTTGGGTTGTTTGAAGGGCTCTTTTTGGGGTTTTGAAACCCAAATCTTCTTGGTATATTTGCTCTAACTTTAGCCTTTTTTAATGTTTAATTATTATTATTATTATTATTATTATTATTATTATTATTATTATTTGTGTTTCATTATTGTGATTATTATTATTATTATTATTATTATTATTATTATTATTTGTGTTTTATTATGGTGATTATTATTATTATTATTATTATTATTATTATTATTATTATTATTATTATTATTATTATTGTTATTAGTGCATGGCGTAAAACAAAAGTTTTGGAAAAAAAAATTTTTATTCATATTTTCCTTAATTATTATTATTGATTAGGAAATGTTTTTTTAAAAAAAATAATAAAATAAATAATAATGAAATTTAAATTTGAATAAATGATAAAATTTAAATAAACAATCTTCCGATGATGGGATGTCATGAAACTCACAAGTAGTGATTTCTTGACTGATCCCTAGGTGAGAAGAGTCGTACTAATTGTTACCAGAGTATTGGGATATTTAGTATGATTTTTCAATAATTTATTTTTTATTAAAAATAAAAATAAATAAGTTTTTTAAAAAAAGGAAAATTGAAAAAGGAAATTAATGATAAAAATTAAATTTAATTAAATGAATTCCGATGATGGGATGTCATGAAACTCACAAGTAGTGATTTCTTGACTGATCCCTAGGTGAGAAGAGTCGTACTAATTGTTACCAGAGTATTGGGATATTTAGTATGATTTTTCAATAATTTATTTTTTATTAAAAATAAAAATAAATAAGTTTTTTAAAAAAAGGAAAATTGAAAAAGGAAATTAATGATAAAAATTAAATTTAATTAAATGAATTCCGATGATGGGATGTCATGAAACTCACAAGTAGTGATTTCTTGACTGATCCCTAGGTGAGAAGAGTCGTACTAATTGTTACCAGAGTATTGGGATATTTAGTATGATTTTTCAATAATTTATTTTTTATTAAAAATAAAAATAAATAAGTTTTTTAAAAAAAGGAAAATTGAAAAAGGAAATTAATGATAAAAATTAAATTTAATTAAATGAATTCCGATGATGGGATGTCATGAAACTCACAAGTAGTGATTTCTTGACTGATCCCTAGGTGAGAAGAGTCGTACTAATTGTTACCAGAGTATTGGGATATTTAGTATGATTTTTCAATAATTTATTTTTTATTAAAAATAAAAATAAATAAGTTTTTTAAAAAAAGGAAAATTGAAAAAGGAAATTAATGATAAAAATTAAATTTAATTAAATGAATTCCGATGATGGGATGTCATGAAACTCACAAGTAGTGATTTCTTGACTGATCCCTAGGTGAGAAGAGTCGTACTAATTGTTACCAGAGTATTGGGATATTTAGTATGATTTTTCAATAATTTATTTTTTATTAAAAATAAAAATAAATAAGTTTTTTAAAAAAGGAAAATTGAAAAAGGAAATTAATGATAAAAATTAAATTTAATTAAATGAATTCCGATGATGGGATGTCATGAAACTCACAAGTAGTGATTTCTTGACTGATCCCTAGGTGAGAAGAGTCGTACTAATTGTTACCAGAGTATTGGGATATTTAGTATGATTTTTCAATAATTTATTTTTTATTAAAAATAAAAATAAATAAGTTTTTTAAAAAAAGGAAAATTGAAAAAGGAAATTAATGATAAAAATTAAATTTAATTAAATGAATTCCGATGATGGGATGTTATGAAACTCACAAGTAGTGATTTCTTAACTGATCCCTAGGTGAGAGAAGTTCACTAAGTGTTACCGGAGTATTGGGATACTTAGTGCAATTTTTCAATAATAGAAATTTTTATTTAAAGTAAATAAAGAAATATTTATATACAAAATTAAAAAATTCATTTGCATCATTTTTATCTGCTTGCATCATGTGCATTTATAATAGTTTTGAAGCGAATGTGAATCTTCCAACGATGAGATTCTATAGAACTCACAAGTAGTGATTCTTAAGAAATCTCTAGGTGAGGAAAATTATTTCAAATGTTACCAGAGTATTGGGATATTTGATTTAAATTTTTTCAATACAAAAGGATTCACATTTACTTTCGATAAATAAAATCTAACATTTTTTCAAAATAAAAAAGAATGATTTTAATAAATGATTAAGAATAAAATTGATTGCAATGAAATAAGAATTATTTTTAAATATTAATTCAAGACCATTTTTTTAGAACCAAAGGATAACACATGATTATTATGGTACCGTTTTTAACGGGCGTTGTGGGGGTGCTAATCCTTCCCCACGCGTAACCGTACCCCCGAACCCAATTTTTGTTTCGCAGACCAAAAGATTATCTTTTTAATAAAACTTAATTAATTTTGAGATTTTATTGAAAAGATAAATATTTTCAGGTGGCCAATCACACCTAGCAAAAAAGATTGGTGGCGACTCCCATTTTTGTTTTTAAACGCTTTTTTCGAAAATCGTCGAGTGCAAAGCCGTTACGACACCTGCCATGATCAGTAATAAGACCATCTTTGAGAATGGCAAGAGTGTAAAGACGTCCAAAGGAATCTTTAAGGGTAAGTTCTTGAATCCAACAATCTTTCCAGAACTTCACCTTCATTCCGTTACCTGCACAAAAAACAAAACTAGATTTTATGAAGTTAGAAAATTCTCCATTCTCCCAAGTGTTTTGGATATCTCGCCACACTCTAGAGACCACTCTCGAGGAACAAAGCTTAGGCCACAAATCAGAAGAGAGAGATGGTATTTTTCACATAAAACACTCTTCCACAGAGACTGGTCTTCTCTTCCAAACCTCTAAGACCATTTAGATAATAAAGCTTGCTTACAGATTTTCAAGTTAATGACTCCGAGGCCCCCATTGCTTTTGCTAGTACAAATAGAGTTCCAATCAATCAATCTAATCTTTCTCCTCTGGTCTGAATCTCCCCAATAGAATTGTCTTTGGATTTTTTCAATTTGTTCCTTCACTCCAGTAGGCATTTGAAATAACGACATGTAATAAATTGGAAGATTAGAAAGAGTGGATTTGATTAAACATAACCTGCCTGCTTGTGAGAGGAGCTTACTTTTCCATTTACTAAGTTTGTTCTTTAGAGAATCAATGATCGGTTTCCAGGTTGAGGCAATTCTTGGATTAGCTCTGAGAGGCATACCCAAGTAAGTACAGGGAAATTTTGCAGCTTTACAGTGAATTTTTGAAGCCCAGTATTCAAGAATAGGGTGGTTGACTTTTATCCCAAATAATGCAGATTTGGATAAATTCACTTTCAGTCCAGAAGCTAATTGGAAGCATCTCAAAATTCTTTTCACTGTAAGTAATTGCAACTCATCAGGTTCAATGAAGATAATTGTGTCATCAGCATATTGGAGGTGGGAGATTTGAAGATTGTTACTTCCCATATTGATACCTTTAATTAACCCGACTTGAGAGGCTTTGGAAAGCAGAATACTAAGACATTCAGTCACCATGATGAATAGGAAAGGGGAAAGGGGATCCCCTTGTCTGAGGCCTCTGTGCATTTTGATCGGGCGAGTGGGAGAACCGTTAATGAGAATTGAGACTGAAGCAGAGGAGATGCAACTTTCAATCCAAGAAATCCATCGTCTTCCAAAACCCATCCAACCCATGACTTCCAATAAGAACCTCCAATTTACTTTATCAAATGCTTTTTCCAAGTCAATCTTGAGTGTCAGGCCACCTTGATTTTTATTTTTCATAGAATGAATAACCTCATTGGCAATTAAGACACTGTCCATAATCTGCCTTCCTTGCACAAAGGCGGATTGAGTAGCATTTATAAGAGAGTTCATCACTTTCTTTAATATGTTTGCCAAAGTCTTAGCAAGAATCTTATAAATGCTACCAATCAAAGAAATTACCTATTTGTGCATTGTTCATAAGTGTACGTGGTAAGTCTTCTTAGGTCATTGATGGGTATATTTATTTTTACGCTTATTCATTTGCAATGTATATTAATAATACTTTGAGAAGTAAGGTTAAATAAATAAATGCATTTTTTTAATAAGACAAACTTATAAAATCAAACATCATAGCATAATTTGTAAATTAAGATTTGTTCCATGAATTATAAATAAAGTAGTTGAGATTATTCCAATGATACAATTCTAAAGAGTCATGAATGGTTGATGTTTAAAAATTGTTAGGTGAGAATATTTTTATTAAATTTCATCAAAATTATAGAAGATTTAAAGAAAAATTTTCAATATTAATGATCAATATTTATTTTCAAAATAATAATTAAAATAACATTAATAATAATAAATAATTAAAAGTTATAAAACACAAAAAGAAATAATGGTTATTTCGGTGATAAAATTTTAAAGAGTCACAAAAGGATGAAAATAAATAAATAAATAAATGTTTTAATTATTCAATGACGAATTAATCACTAAATAATTTACTAGTCTGATATTAGTTATACCGAATCCTTATGAAATTTATATCTAACTTGTCTCTTAAAACATATATGTTGCATTTAAATTGAGAGCTTAAAATTAGTATAAATAAATTTTACTAAATTTATTCAATTATCCACATAATTGTAAGTTAAGAGTACATAAATAATTTAATCGAATTAGAGAGAATACATACTTCTAATAGACTCATAGCAATCTAATGCAATAAAACTTCAAAATACATGTGCATAATATATGATAATTATCAAAATTATCATAATAATTAAATAATAAATATTTAAGGCATAAAAAAATTATAAAAAATAATAAAAATTTAAAAAATAAAAATTTAAACGTGTTAGAAAAAACGAGAGTCAAAATTGTTGTTAGATGGCCCTACACATGCCGCCGCACTCTTTGCGTGCAGAGAGTGAGTTTTGCATCACCTCTTACTATTCATCTTCTTCAACCTACAATCCAGTTGACTTGACCCGCCAGAAGCATAATCTGATCCGTTTGGGTTTGTTTGATGCAAAATTTGATTTTTCACGCATTTTCCTTTTTTCTAATTAAACTAAGGTGTTAAACTAGTATTTTACAAAATTTATATAACAAATTGTATTAAAACAACAAAAAAAACGATCAATTCTATCAAACAACATAGATTCACGAACTCATGCAATCCGTTTCAGTGTTACGTCAAATTTGTCTCGTTTCAAGCAATATTAATGCAATGAAAAGTATTTAGCAAAAATTTTAAGATCAAATTTATCAAAACCCATATACGAATTTCGATTAAAACAACAACGATAATATAATAAAAACTTAACAGGTTTTATAACCATGGAAAACATGATTATATATACATATAAAATCAACCCATATATTGAATGTGTAGCAAACAGACAAAGTATCTCTACGTTAAAATAGGCAATGACAAATTCATTACGTAAAGAATTCACACCTCAAAGCACAAATCACGTTGTGTACATTCACCCAAAAAAAAAATATCATGTTGTGTCCAAAAAAAAAATTCACGTTGTGTACCATTAATTAGCATTCAACATGCCAAAGCAAACAAGCAGTGACGTATAGAAGGACAAAATCATTTTTTTTAAACAAAAATAAATTAACACGTTTTCCACAAAGACACGATGGTTTTAATAGTCTTTGGTGGTGCTTCACGAGTCCACCTTATCAGAGACTGAGGTACAAGTTGGATTAAAGGGAGGAAGGAAAACTTGTGAGTTAGCTTATGGAGTAGATCAAGGCAGAAGGACCAAACGACAAAAACGTTTTTTTTTTTTAACTTAAGGGTTTCGAGTTCGAACATACACTTAAAATAAAACGAGATTGAAAAACTAATATGATAATTTTTATTATTTAGAACTAATGTATAAAAAAAAATGAAAAGTCAATTTTGATAACCCGGTGGTCGGGTAAGTAGGAGTTTTACCATCTGAAAATTCTTTAATTAGTACGTATACTGTTCAGCACTTCCCTTTGAATATTCATTAACTGGTACGCAGTTTTTCTACATAAGGATTGAGTTGCTGCGTAGAAAGGTTGAGGAGTGAGAGAGGATGGGTGGTGAAAAGAGCAAGATTTTGATATTTGGTGCGACTGGCTATCTTGGGAAATACATGGTGAAGGCAAGCGTGGCCTTCGGTCATCCCACTTATGCCTACACTCGCCCAGTCGACTCCTCAACTTCCAAGTTACAGCTTCTCAACGAGTTTGAATCCATGGGAGCAGGGGCGGAGCCCCTTGGGGACCAGTGGGGGCTCAAGCCCCCACTTGTCCAAATAAAAAAAATAATTTAAGTATAAATTTATATAAATAATATTGTATATTTTATAAAATTTTATTTGTTTTTTGTTAGATGAATTGATTTTATTATAAGAATGTTTGTGATATGGCAAAGTCCATTTAAGCTGGGCTAAGGCCCAAATGCCAGAAACTTCGCCATGTGACGTGAGCTCATAGGACCATGTGGCGATCGACGAGAGGTAGCACAAGGCAGTAGAAGATTCCTATCGCCTGCGGCAGGCCCTCTATCACACCGAACAAGGCTCGAGGATTTATCTTCCCTAGTCTATCGCTGTACACATGGCGCATATCTATTAAGATGAAATGGTTTCAGGTATATGGCTTCCAGCATACTAGATAGACATAGATTGAGTATGACACAGTGTATTTACTTATATTTTGATTGGTTGTGTAAACAGAGTCCGGGATGTAGGCTATGTTATTTTACTATTAAGATGAAATGGTTTGATGGTTGTTCAAGATGGTGTTCGTGTTGATATATGCAATAATAAAGTATATATAAATCATTAGTACTTCATGGTTTAAGACGAATATCATAATTGAATCAATTAAAGAGAAATAGAAATGGGACCTTAGTGATCAAGGATCGCTTAAATCAAATGATAGCTTACACAGTCATCTACAAACAATGAATTAAGAAATAGAAAAAAAAATTAGCCCGCAAATTTAGGCTTCCGTAAGGATTAAGTGAAAATCGGGATGTTAAAACTTTGCTATCCCTTTACACTAAACAAAACATTGCAATCACTTTACAAGTCATTTAAATTGCAGCACAAAGTAACCATTCTCATGATACAAAACGCTATGGATTTTTTGTGTCACTTCATAGCTAAACGTCAATATTAACGACAGTGACAAAAAATGCAAAATTACTCATCAAAAAAAGCAACAGGAAAGAAGAATCGACAAATCTTGTTTATATTATGTTTAGCAAAAAATTTAATAAAAAGGCAATTTGAGCAATTAGCAATTTGTTATTTTTCGGTCATATTTGGTACATATAGGATAAGAGAGAAAATAGGATGGTATAATATTTTATATATTATGAGATTAAATGATATCATTCTATTTTAGATTTGTGTAAAATCAAAAGGTAAGATACGATGATTTTTATATATTTTTCATCATATATGCTATGTGTAAAACAAAGTATAGGACAAAACAATATTTATATTGATCAAAAGTACTATTTTTTAAAGTAGATATAATTTAAATTTATAAGTTTTTGATAAATATTATTCAAATATATTTTTAAAAATATTTAATATATTTTCTATAGTTAAAGGTTAAATTTATTATTTAAAAAAATTTATTTTTCCAATAAACAATGATTTTTAAAAAAAATGTTTTTAGTATATTTATTTTTTAAAAATATTTTTTATTACAGATATTTCTATTTATTTTTTACTATTTTTTTCTTTATATATTTTATAATTTAAATTTAAAATAATTTTTTTATTTTAATTAAATATGTTTATTTAAAAAAATATTTTTCTAATGAGACTATTATTTTAAAAAATATCTTGATTTTTTATTAAAAAATCTTATCTTTTTTATTTTTATTTTTCCCTTTTCTTCTTTTATCACCAATGAGAAAAAAGAAAAAAAAATCTAAAAAAAGGAATAAAGAGAATAAAAATAAATTTTAAAATAAAAAATAACTAAATTTAAAAGTTCAAATTTTATAAATTAAAAAAAATATAATTCAAAATAATTTTTATATTTAAGAGTTAATTTTATTTAATTTAAGAAAAAAAATGCTATTCATGGGTTTACTTAATTTGCTTTTTATTTTTGCTAAGTCAAAGAGTTCTATTAATAGGAATAGGAAAATAGGATCAACATTACATCAACACCCCAAACAGAACGCCAACAACAGCACAAACCAAAATCCAAAGCATCGGGTCAAAACACACTCCAATCAAGCCATAATCTAGAACCAACCTACTGCCAAAACACACTCATCAACCTATTGCAAAAACCAAAAGTCATCACCAACCAGATTCCATCCCAAGCCAAACCAACTCCCAAGTCATATGAGAGAATCACATAAACTAAGAAAGCCTAAAAAAACAACCACCTTCATCGCTAACTGCAGAAAATTCATAACAGCTCCAACTCCAAACAAAATATAAGCCAAATCACATGAAGAAACAGAGCAAAAAACATGACAAGGATCCTTCAATCAAATACCATCAGGCCATGAATCCGTAGGAAATATGAGAGAAATTCCTCCACCATTAAGCCAATGAAAACAGATCCCTCACGACAGATCCAAAAGCAGAGTTTTAAATTACGGTCGTGATCACCTTTTTGATCTCATTGCATTTATCGCGTTTGTAGACATAACGGATAAAAAAAGGTCATTGCGTCCATCACGGTCATAAATTTTTTTAAACTTTGCAAAACTCACTATAAAATGAAATAAATTATAATTGTAATCACATAAGAACTCTTATCTTATAATAATTAAAAAATTTAGAACATTTTACTTTTTTTTACATATATTTTTGTTTTGAAAGGCAATATTTATTGATATAGGAGAAAGTTACAACGAGAACAGAAAGAACATCAAAGTCTGCAGCAGAGGTATTGACACGAAACAAACAGCAAAGAAACCAAAAACTCTAAGTTACAAACCGTCAAACACCAGGTGGGCAACCCAACACAAAAACAGGAAAAAGCCACACCACACGAACAACAAACCAAGTAGAGCAAACAGCAGCTAAACACATTTCAGCTGGGAAAACAAAAACCAAACCACAACCAATATTTCAATAGAAAAAAGCACAGGCATATGATAAGTGAAATTACTAACATCCTTTTATATCATAGCTAAAATGATAAATGCATATTAAGTTGTTTAAATATATCCATCAATATTATGAAACATGCTACAATAACTATATGAGAGTGACATATATGTGAAATTAAATGTTTCCTAAACTCATAAATTATTTTAATTAAAAAATAATAGAAAAAATTTTAATATATTATAGTTCACAAAATTGCTTTACCTCCCAAACATAAAAAAAAAAAAACCAACTTTGGTTTTAAAATAAATTTTAATATATTCTCCTCTGATTTGTCTTCTTCTTTAATCTCCCAACTCCCACGTTGATATGGTTCCACAGCAAGAGGTAGTTTTGGAGAGACGTTCCTCAAGACCACGTCAGAAGCCAAGCTGGCAGAGGGACTATGTGACTGGTTCACCAAGCAAATAGAAGGGAAAAGATCTGGCATCTTCATCCGGATAACTTCAATTACATTTAGCAGTTTTATTTTTCTATTGTTGTTGGTTGGGTTGTTCTACTGAACACGTGTAATAAGCAGATTGGTGAATGGTTGTTATATTGCTAAAGATTTACAATGAAAAAGGGAAGAAAAATACTTCAATCATTTCAAATTTCCCTCTTCTTTTCTGGAGTTGTAGGCACCCTCGAATTGCCTAATCTTGATTTTTAACTGGCTCTATCATTGGTGCTTTCATTGAGCTGTTCTCTTTCCCCAATTTTCTTCGCTTGATGGCCGACGGAACAAGAGCTGTTACTCGAGTTGTGGAAGATTGCATGCATCGTTTATCCGTTCATGAAGAGCAATTGAATGCTTACGGGGTTTTATTGAAGGAGATTAGTCTTAAATTGACTAATCTGGAGGGACGATTCGATCAAGGTGCACGTAATACGGCGCCTCTGGCTTTTGAGGGATCGCTTGATCATGGTGGTCCATCTGACATGGATGCCGGCGCTCGTCATTCTAACGATTCCATGTTGCGAGCGATTAAGCTCGTGATGCCGCGTTTTGATGGATCTGACCCCGCTGGATGGATCTTTAAGGCTAAGCAGTATTTCAACTTTCATGCGGCACCAGAGGAGCAGCGGCTCTCCATTTCATCCTTTTACATGGACGGTCGGGCTCTTGCTTGGTTTCAGTGGATGCGGCGGAATCATCAACTGCATTCTTGGAGTGGCTTTTTAGAAGCCTTACAGATGCGTTTTGGTCCTTCCGAATATCGTGATTTGCAAGGTGAATTATCTAAACTGGTGCAAACTTCTTCTGTTGATGATTATCTGGATAAGTTTGAAGCATTGTCGAATCAGGTTTCTGGTGTTTCTGATTCCTTCTTACAAAGTTGTTTTGAATCTGGTTTGAAAACTACTCTTCGGAAGGAGATTCGAGCCTTTCGACCTAAATCTTTAATTCAGGCTGCTAGTTTGGCAAAATTGATTGAAGATAAATTGCATGATACTGTTGTTCCTCGCTCTTTTGATCGGAGTAATTGGACTGCTGTTGGTCAGTTGCATTCTGGTTTATTGCCGACTCCAGGGGTTTCTGCTAAGAAAACGCTTCCTATCAAGCGATTGACTACAGCTGAGATGTTGGAACGAAGGGAGAAAGGATTGTGTTATAACTGTGATGAGAAATTCCACCGTGGCCATGTGTGTCAGGGTAAGATGTTTGTTTTACTGCTTCATGATGAGATCGATGACTTGGATGCAGCCCCTTCTCCTGCCTTGCCTACAACCACTGATATTGAGGAGCTAGTAGTCGAGGATGATGTGATGCCGGAGATCAGTTGCCATGCTTTGGCAGGCCAAAATTCTCCTCGCACATTACGTTTGCAAGGTAGGATTGGTAATCAAGATGTACAGGTATTGGTGGATGGGGGTTCTACACACAACTTTATTCAAGCTAGCTTGGTACAGCATCTTAATTTACCTGTCTTGTCTTCCAAATATTTCAAGGTGATGGTCGGTAATGGTGATTCCTGTCTTGCTCTGGTCGGTGCCCTCAACTTCCAATTGTTTTGCAGAATTACAAGTTTGATATTGATTGTTATGTCCTTAATATTCAGGGCGTAGATGTTGTGCTTGGTGTCCAGTGGCTGGAATTACTTGGCCCTGTGGTGACTAACTATAAAGAGTTAACCATGGAGTTTTCTTGGCAGGGGCAGCTTGTTAAACTACAGGGATTCGTGGTCCTATGTTTGGCCAGATTCAATTTCACCAATTGCGTCGACTGGATATTGCTGATTCTATTGCTTCCTTCTTTCAGCTGTGTGTTTTCACTGATCAGCCTTCTACAGGGGAGCTTGAGGCAACTCCACCGGCCATCCAGGCTGTATTGACTGAGTACCAGGATCTATTTCACGAACCTACGACACTTCCTCCACGAAGGGACGTGGATCACCAGATTCATTTACTGCCGGGCTCTAGTCCTGTTAATGTTCGTCCTTATCGCTATCCCCATTATCAAAAGACTGAAATCGAGAAATTGGTCACCGAGATGCTTGCTGCTGGGGTTATTCGTATGAGTCGAAGTTCCTATTCTTCTCTTGTCCTTTTAGTCAAGAAAAAGGATGGCTCATGGCGATTTTGTGTGGACTATCGTGCTCTTAATCAGATTACTGTTCCGAATAGATTTCCTATACCCACTGTGGATGAGTTACTTGATGAGCTCCATGGTGCTGTTATTTTTTCTAAGATCGACCTCCGTGCAGGGTACCACCAAATACGGATGGCTGAGGATGATGTGTTCAAGACTGCTTTCCGGACTCATGAAGGGCATTACAAGTTTTTGGTAATGCCTTTTGGGTTATCGAATGCGCCTGCCACATTTCAGGAGACCATGAACAAGGTTCTTAGGCCTTATCTTCGAAAGTTTGCTTTAGTTTTTTTTTATGACATTCTCATTTATAGTACCTCATTGGCTGATCATGTTCATCATTTGCAAGTGGTTTTGGCTTGTTTGCGCCACCATCAGCTCTTTGCTAAATGGAGTAAATGTGCTTTTGGGAAATTTCATATTGAGTACTTGGGGCATATTGTGGCTCGTGAAGGAGTCTCTCCTGATCCCTCTAAAATTCAAGCGGTGCTTGAATGGCCTTCTCCTGTAACTATTAAGCAACTTCGTAGCTTCTTGGGTTTGGCCGGTTACTACAGACGTTTTGTTCGCAACTATGCACACATTGCTTCTCCACTTACTTCACTGTTACAGAAGGATTCTTTTTTGTGGACAGCGCAAACTGAGGAGGCTTTTCAGGACCTTAAACGTGCCCTTACTTCTACACCCGTACTTGCTCTTCCGGATTTTTCCAAGCCTTTTATTGTTGACACAGATGCCTCGGGAGTGGCTGTTGGGGCAGTGTTGTTGCAAGATGCTCATCCGCTGGCCTTTTTTAGTAAAAAGTTGAATCCTCATATGCAGCGCGCTTCTACTTATGTTCGTGAACTTTATGCTATCACTGAAGCCGTGGCTAAGTGGCGCCAATATTTGTTGGGTTCGAAGTTTCTTGTTCGCACAGATCAGAAAAGTATTCGCAGCCTAATGCAACAGGTTGTTCAGACTCCAGAGCAACAGCGATTTTTAGTCAAGTTGTTGGGCTATGATTTTGATATTCAATATCGTCCTGGTCCTAACAATCGTGTAGCGGATGCCTTGTCTCGACCAGTTGAGGATATTAGTGACAGTGATGGTGCAGTGGATGCTAAGGGCAAGCTTCCTCTTATCCAAGGTACTTTGGTAGCTTTGACTCAGGTGGTTTGTTCTCTTTTGACTGATATCAGGGCTGAGACCAGTCAATTGCCTGACATGCAACACTTAATTCAGAAGTTCACCCACACTCCTCACTTGTATCCCTTTCATCAGTTGCGAGATGATTTGGTGTTGTTTAAAGGGAGGGTTGTTTTAAGTTCTTTTTCTCAACTTAAAACAACGGTTCTGCGAGAACTTCATTGTACTCCCATTGCTGGTCATGGTGGAATCAAGCGTACTCAGGCTCGCGTCATGGCACAATTCTTTTGGCCTCACATGAAAGCAGACATCCGTCGCTTTGTGATGACTTGTCCTACTTGTCAAGCTTCCAAGTATGAAGCTTTAGCACCTGCTGGGTTGTTGCAACCTTTGGCTATACCGTCTCGAATTTGGGAGGATATTTCTATGGATTTTATTTTGGGACTCCCGCCTTCCCACAATAAATCTGCCATATTTGTCGTGGTTGATCGTTTGTCTAAATATGGGCATTTTAGTGCCTTACCAGGATCTTTTTCTGCTGTCCAAGTTGCTCAGGTTTTTGTCTCTGATATTGTTAAGCTTCATGGTTTTCCACGCTCCATTGTGAGTGATCGCGATTCTCTGTTCCTGAGCATCTTTTGGAAGGAATTGTTTCGGCTTAGTGGGACTAAACTCTGTTTTAGCACTTCACATCATCCTCAAACGGACGGGCAAACGGAAGTCACAAATCGTGGCTTGGAATAGTATCTGCGTTGCTTTGTTATGGATAATCCTTCTTCTTGGGTTCAGTACTTACCGTGGGCTGAATTCTCCTACAATACTTCCAAACATTCTGCCAGTGGCTATACACCATTTGAGATTGTTTATGGCAGACCTCCTCCTCCTATTTTATCCTTTTCTGACCTAGCAACACCGGTAGAGGCTGTGGAGACTACCTTGCGTGCTAGGGACCGAGTTCTCCAGCAGCTGCGAGCTAATCTCTCTCACACACGAAATCGCATGAAACAGATGGCTGATCGACATAGGCGTGATTTGGAATTCAAGGTTGGTGACAGAGTGTTGGTTCGTTTGCAACCTTATCGCCAAACATCATTGGCACAGCACCCTTATTCTAAGCTCAATAAACGTTTCTATAGGCCCTTTGAGGTGGAAGCTTGTGTGGGCGCAGTTGCTTACAAGTTGAAATTGCCTGACTCTGCCAAGATTCATCCGGTATTTCATGTCTCTGTTTTGAAGCCTTGCTACCAAGATTCCAATCTTCATCCCACTTCTCTGCCAACTGCCTTTGTGGAGGGTCATCCTTTAGTGCACCCTCTTGTTATTCTTCAACACCGAACCTTGCTTTGTGGGAGTCGACGTGAGGTTCAACTTTTGGTCCAATGGGATGGTATTCCACCTGAAGATTCTACTTGGGTTTCCTTGTCTGACTTTTCTGCCCCATATCCAGATTTTGACCTTGTGGACAAGGTCAGTTTCGAAGGGTTGGGGAATGATATGGTTCCACAGCAAGAGGTAGTTTTGGAGAGACGTTCCTCAAGACCACGTCAGAAGCCAAGCTGGCAGAGGGACTATGTGACTGGTTCACCAAGCAAACAGAAGGGAAAAGATCTGGCATCTTCATCCAGATAACTTCAATTACATTTAGCAGTTTTATTTTTCTATTGTTGTTGGTTGGGTTGTTCTACTGAACACGTGTAATAAGCAGATTGGTGAATGGTTGTTATATTGCTAAAGATTTACAATGAAAAAGGGAAGAAAAATACTTCAATCATTTCAAATTTCCCTCTTCTTTTCTGGAGTTGTAGGCACCCTCGAATTGCCTAATCTTGATTTTTAACTGGCTCTATCACACGTCCCCTGCTAATCGGCTTTAGTTCCATTTTCTAATTTTCGTCTCCATCCAAGCAATCATTTCCTTTCCGCATCACTCATCAGTCATCACAGGTAAACCCATCCACAACCCAATCCAACTGACCAACTTTTGCAGCACCTCATGGCCTCTGTCAAATTTTCTACTCACAGAGACTATCTCTCCGAAAAAGAATCCATAAGCTCTTGTTGCTGTTGATAAGAGTTGCTGGATTCCTTCTTTTCTTTTGATTGAAGGTATAAAATTGTTGGAGTTTAATTGCTATGGTTTGGTATGGATTTTGTCTTTGTTTTGCTAAATATTGAAATTTGGATTTAACTAAAAAAAAAACGACAGAAGGCGGAGGACCGCTATTGCCGCTATTTACTGTTCCTCCGTTATTTGCAGCCGCGAACAACCGCAATTGGTGCGATTATTCTCTCTCATCTCAATTGCGGTGGATGGCGGTATTAGGCGGAGCCGCTACCGCGAAATAGCGGCCACTGTACTGCTATTCGGACGCTATTTAAAACCCCTGAAAACATCTTCCAGGTGCCTTAAAGCAAAACCATCATTTCGCAGGACCCGCTTCTTTCAAAATCAAAAGACGCATTTCTTATAAACACAATATATCTCAAACCATTCACCTCTCCACAAATAAAGAGCTTGAAACTTCCTTAGACTCATTTAGTTCTCTTGCAATAGCATTAAACAACACTTATGAACTTCTTTCAATCTCTTGCTACAAGTTCCTTTAATCTTTCAACCAGTCTCATCGTCACAGTTAGCTGAAAGACCCAAAAGTTTGCCCACTTTCCATGTCTCTACTGCTTCTTTAGTAATAACCATATATATTTTTTTTGGTGGAAAAAATGCTATTTATAAACTTAAACTTCCTTCAGTTTACAACACACTTTTCTGGGAACACTGCAACCCAAAACGTCAAACAAAAGATTGTTCATAATACAGCTTGGCGGAGAATCATAAATAACAAAAAGTCTCTATCCGTTTACGACATCGCCTCCTGTATTTTGGTTTTTTTTTTTGACTGATAGATTATAAGTTACCTATTTGTGCATTGTCCATAAGTGTACGTGATAAGTTACTTTATGTCATTGATGGGTATATTTATTTTTACGCTTATTCATTTGCAATGTATATTAATAATACTTTGAAAAGTAAGGTTAAATAAGTGCATTTTATTTTATAAGACAAACTTATAAAATCAGACATCATAGCGTGAATTTGTAAATTAAGATTTGTTCCATGAATTATAAATAAAGAAGTTGAGATTATTCCAAGGATACAACTCTAAAAAGTCATGAATGGTTGATATTTAGAAATTATTAGGTGGGAATATTTTTATTAAATTTTGTATAGAAGATTTAAGGAAAATTTTCAATATTAATAATCAATATTTATTTTCAAAATAATATTTAAAATAACATTAATAATAATAAATAATGAAAATTTATAAAACATAAAAACAAATAATGGTTATCCTAATGATAAAATTTTGAAGAAGGCTTAATAGCCAAATAAGCCCTCAACCTTTAGCCCAAAATGGAATTCAGCTCTCAACGTTTTATCGCATAAAATTCAGTCCATAAACTTTTATTTCAGTGGAAATAAACCCTCAACCTTTTACAATTATGCAATTAAGTCAAAATCTGTTAAATGCCACTAACTGCTGTTAGTTTTGCATATGTGGGAACTTACGTGGATAGCTTAGTTAGCTACCACGTGGCATGCCACGTATGCAAAACTAACGATAGTTAGTTCATTTAACAGATTTGGTCTATTTCCACTGAAATAAAAAATTATGGACTGAATTTCATGCGATAAAATATTGAGGGCTGAATTCCATTTTGGACTAAAGGTTGAGGACTTATTTGGCTATTAAACCTTTTGAAGAGTCACAAAAGGATGAAAATAAATAAATGTTTTAATTTTTCTATAATGAATTAATCACTAAATAAATTACTAGTTTGATATTAGTTGTACCAAATCCTCATGGAATTTAAATCTAACTTGTCTCTTAAAAAATATATGGTGCATTTAAATTGAGAACTTAAAATTAGTAAAAATAAATTTTACTAAATTTATTTAATTATGCACATAATTGTGAGTTAAGAGTATGTAAATAATTTATTCGAATTAGAGAGAATACATACTTGTAATAGACTCACAGCAATCTAAGCAATAAAATTTCAAAATACACATGTGCATAATATATGATAATTATCAAAATTATCATAATAATTAAATTATAAAATTTAAAGATAAAAAAATTATAGAAAATAATAAAAAATTCAAAAATAAAATTTTAAGCGTGTTAGAAAAAGCAAGAGTCAAAACCGTCACTAGATGGCTCTATACATGCCGCACTCTTTACATGCAGAGAATGAGTTTTGCATTACCTCTTACTATTCATCTTCTTCAACCCACAACCGAGTTGACTTGACTTGCTAGAAGCATAATCCGACTCGTTTCGGTTTGTTTGATGCAAAAAATTTGATTTTTCATGCATTTTCTTTGGTTTTTTTAAATTAAATTAAGGTGTTAAAAGCTCAATTAAACTAATATTTTACAAAATTTATATAACAAATTGTATTCAAACAACACAAATAACCATCAATTCAATCAAACAACTTAGATTCACAAACTCATATACAATCCATTTTAGTGTTTTTTCAAATTTGTCTCGTTTCAAGCAATATTAATGCAATCAAAAGTATTTAACTAAAATTTTAAGATCAAATTTATCAAAGGATTTATATATGATACATTGATAGTGTATAGTTTCTATACACTATCAATGCACCAGAGGTTGACACCCATCAATAAGCTCTTATGAGCAAATTAAAAAAATTATTTATATTTACTTTTAAGGGCTTGGTATATTTTTTTAATTTGCCAATTGACGAAGTGTCAATCTCTAATGTATTAACAGTGTATAGAAACTATACACTATCAGTGTATCATATACAAATCCTTTATCAAAACCCATATATGGATTTTGATTAAAACAACAACGATAGTATAATAAAAACTTTACAGATTTTATACCTATGGAAAACATGATTATATATACATATAAAATCAACCCATATATTAAATGTGTAGCAAACAGACAAGTGTGCCATGAAAAATTCTTCAAATCACTGGGCAATAGTTGGGGATCTTTTGTTCTTTTGGATGAGTGTACTCTTAAAAGAAAAAGATTCAATCAAGCTAGAATATTGGTTACTGTTGATTCACAATGGTGCATTCCTTCATCTGTTTCAATTGATATCAAAGGAACTTCTTTAAAAATTTCTGTTTCAGTGGAAGATGACGCGGTGGTCAGAAGTGAGCCAAAGGGGGTTGATTCTGAATCTATAAAGTTTTCAGACGACTCTATTGGTACTGCTTCAGTCAAAGAAGTTAATGATGTTGCCAAAGATGGTGAATTGGAAATGATGAAGGATGTCTCATTTATTAAATTTGAGCCTCGGTATTCATATGCTTAAGAGGAAAAGTGTATGGGGAATGCAACATTTTTATTAGAGGAAGAGCATGCCAGTGTTGCCAATCAACTGTTAGTGTTGAACTTGAATTATTTGTTGGATAACAATACGGATGTGGTAGGGAAGAGTCAAGACTCCTTATTGAAAATGGCACCAGTAATGTGAAGGAAGGGGAATATTTAATGATGGGCAATGAAATTGTTTCAAAGGAGAATGATATCAATGACAAGAGAAATTATATAGAAGTTGGGTCTCTTGTTGAATTGGTGGGCCTTAACACACCATCAATCGTGGAAGAAGATGAGACCTCTCCTGATAAGATCCCAATTAAAAAGTTGGCTTATTCAAAATAATCTAAGTTAAAGAGCTGTGTGGGAAATTGCAAAATCATCATCATCATCAGAACCTTTATCCCAAGAGATTGGGTTAGGTTATATGAACCAATATTTGAACTCACGTTAAATCGTTCATATGTTAGGAATGCCCTAATGATGTTTTGATATTGATTCATTTCATGAGATTGGACTAGTTTTTATGGCTATTTGTCCATACCTACCACCACCCTCCTCCTTTATCCGAGCTTAGGACCGACTGGGTTAACTCACACAGGCGAAGTTGGGAAATTGCAAAATAAAGAAGACAAATTCTGCAGTAAGGAAAAGGAGGAAAATAAGAAGAGAAATAAAGGGAATTCTATATGGTGAAAAAGATATTACTTCAACCTCTTTTGAGAATTCAGTGTCCGATAATGATATTGAGCATAGGAACTCAGTGCTTTCAAAACAAATAGAAGAAGCAAAAGAAACGTGGGAATTAGGGAAGTTATTGGGTTTTTCTGCTAATTACTCTGATGAGGTGATTGTGGAGAGATTAATTGAATTGGAGAACAGGGATGACTAAGTTAGCATAGGAGGCTGTTTTATTATTTCATAAGTTCAAGGAGTTTCTACGATGATGCATCTCACTTGTGACTCGGGGTATCTTTTATGAGATGATGTGTGTATGTTTTGAGTTAATAGTGATGGCAGTTTTATAGAGATGTGGTAGAGTTGGTGGTGTAACATGTTTTCAGCTTTGTTCTTGAAAGGGATGCTCTATTTTGGAGTTTGTTTTTTGATTGGATTGGGCATCAACCATTTTTGTTAGTCTGGCTGATCTATTATTTATGAGGTGTTCTATTTAATGCCAATACGGTATTCTATTTAATGCCAATGCATCAATGGTGGTTTTTCAAGAGATGATTTGTAAGACCTGATTCTACACTACTGTAGACACAAATTTTATCAAATTTGATAATGGAAATTAAATAAATAATGAATGTTGATTTCCACTTGAGTGAAAAGCTTCTTAACGTGGGATGTGAATGGAGCAATCCCTGTGAAACACTCTATGGGCGAGTACTATAATGGAAGAGCTGGCCAATGGGCGAGCAAGGATGATCGCCAATGGATAATGGCGAGATTGATTTAATGGCCATATCGACGAATAGACAAGTTCGCCAAGTCAGTTGGTTAGATAATCGCCCGAATGAGGCGAAGGCAATGATCGCCCAAATGAACGTAGTAATGATCGCCCAAAGAGTGAGTATGGCGAATAATGTGATCGCCCATATAGAGGGGCAAATGATAGCCTAGTTGGCGAGAAAGGCAATAGCTACTCGCCAAATCTCAATGTGATCACCAAGAAAAGAAAATCAGCAAGTAATTGCCAAATCTTAAGTTGGCGAACTGAAATTGAGTTGGCGAGCTGATGCCTCAATTTGACTAGGCAAACTGGAATTAGCACGGACAAAATGGAAATAAAAGCTGGTAATCTGGAAATAATAAATCAGAACCCTACAGCCAAAACTGACTTTGTACGCCACACAGCTGAAGAACATTAAGTGAGGATGCTAAAGTCAATAAAGGAATTAACCTTATTGGTTGAGGAATAAAACAAAGGTGCAATAAGTCAAGAAAAGAGGCTATGGACTTCACGCCACTTTGCTTCTCCTGTACAAATTGGTTTAGACAATTAATGGCTAAGTGAAGTAAGTGAAAACGTGCAGAAAATAGTTTCCCGTAGCCATTCTTTTTGCTGCAGTTTTTCTTTGGTTTTTAATGCATGATAAGACGTGAAATGATGAAAGAAGCAGAATAAAGGCCAAGTGATGGGTTCTGATTGGATTAGCATGGCTATATAAGAAGAAACACTTGAGGAAAAACCAATTTAGCAAACTCCACCTTCTTCACGAAAACTATGCAACTGCAAGTTTAGGTTTTGTTCCTTCCATTTTTGCCATGCTTGATCTGCTAAACTTCATCCTCTAGTTAGTTAAACCTCTTCTACATCGTTTGAAGAGCTGAGGAATAAGCAAAGTAAAGCTAAGTGAGGCAGAAAGCACTCTGTTTTTGGAAGAACAACTCAGTTAAGGTGAGTTTCCATATTTCTATGGTTCTCTTGATATTCAATGGTAGATTTTTATGTTTTTCAACGTAATAAACATAGATATAGTCTTGTTTTAGTTAAATCTTGTTAGAATATATAAGAAACTAGAACAAGATATAGTTTGGAAAATAATCAAGAATGAACAAAGGAAGATATTGGAAATGGTGTAAAAATGATGTGTTGGGTGAGCTCAACTATCTTGGGTGAGCTAAATAATATGGAATGTGGTAGTGGCGAGGTCGCCACATGTTAGTTTAACCATAGGCATGGCGAGTTGAATGTGGGCGAACTCCCACGAATAAACCAATATGAGAATGGCGAGAATGTTAGGGCGAGCTCCCACATGTAAGCCAGTTAATGAATGGCGAGCTCGGTTGGGCGAGCTAGTGAGAGCTCAGTTGGGCGAGCTAGTAGGATCTCTGTGGGCGAGCTAGTTGATTTATATCAATTCTCACCAAAATGCTGGAAATATTCGAAAAGAAATATTAATAATATTAATAAATTATTTTGCAGCCGGGAATTAGGAATCGGTAAAAGCGATCGGGAAGGCGATCGGGAAGCAAGGTTTCGTAAGACCAGGTAAGAGAGATGTGTGTAAAGTGAATGCATGTCCTATGGAGTTAAATTTTATGGAAATTATTGAGAAAATGCTTTGGTTTATGACATGCATTATTTGATAAATGGTTTTAATCTTGGTCGAGCTATAAAGCAGACCCCTACGTTGATTTAGGCGAACTGATAAAAGGCGGGCGAGCCAAACTGGGCGAACCATTTTATGTTATTTTGGGCGAGCAACCCTGTTTTAATAAAATCCGGGCGAGCCAAGGTGGGCGAACACTTTTATGTTCTTTTGGGTGAGCGACCCCTGTTTTAATAGAAATCCAGGCGAGCCAACGATAGGCAACCCCTTTTATGATATCTTGGGCGAGTGACCCTGTTTTAATAGAAATCCGGGCAAGCCACAGATGAGCGAACCCTTTTATAATGTTTTGGGGCGGGTGACCCCTTTGTTGAGAAAATTATGGGCGAGCCAAAGAAAAATAAACTATGTTTTTAATAAACTGGGCGAGTTGACCAATGTAGTGCCGCATTGGGCGAGTTGACCATGGAAGTGCCGAATTGGGCGAGTTGACCATGGGAACAGCCTAATGGGCGAATTGACTATGGCAATGCCAGAATGGGTGAACTGACATGGGCGAACTGACATGGGCGAGCCGCTATGGGCGAGCCAGTTTAAATTGTTTTTAAAAGCTAAGGTTGGCGGGCGAACACTAGTTCACCTCACTGGGTGAGTTGACCATGGGCAAGCCGTACTGGGTGAGCTGATTTACTTGGTATTTTTCTCACACGAAAAATGGGTTGTTTTTAATTGCCTTTTGTAAACAAAAAGCCTAACACCTTTTTGGAAAATTAAATCATTTTGAGAAAATGATAATATGGGTGAAATAATTCCATTAAGGTTTTTCATGAAATATGAGTTGATTTTTGAGACTTTAGGCCCTGAGTTCATGCATTATTATTCACGTAACTGAGTGACCCGCCTACAGCGATGGCTCGGGTCGATAGACCAACGAGTGCACCCCAGGGCATCACAAGGCTGATGGACCCGCCAAGTCATCAATGGTCTCGAGGTCACCTGGCAAGTGGACCCGAGGACCACCTATAGATTATGGCCATAGATCTAGCCGAGATAACCGTGAGGGCGATGGCCTACGGGTGCACCCCAAAAGCGGATGGCTTGTGTTCCTGGAAAGGGGTAGGGAATGATGAGAGCATGATGAATTTGCAGGGTGATGCCTAGTCTCAACTTATTGATTTTTGTTTACATGAAAGGATTTATTCAATCACTGTTTACCGTTTACTACCTTATATTGTAAATTGTTTAACCAATGATTGGAATGGTGTATTGAGAGTATTGTTTACTATATCCGCTGTTTTCCTACTTGGTATGATTTTAGGAAAAATAAATACTTTGTGGCATATAGTTTTGATTTCTTTAAAGCTGCATATGTCTCCTTTACTGAGCGCATGATTCGCTCACCCCTTTGTTTTAACTCCACAGATAAAAAGACACGGAGTTAGAGAACTATATCCCAAATGGATATAGCTATGTGTAAAGAGCTGGGGCATATTATGTTAAATATGACAGGTACAGTCACATCTCTTTTACATTTCAGACATAAGTATACAGTACTACTTTATTGAAAACAAGGACAATAGGGGATGTCAGATGTAAGGAATAATGAAAAAAATTTCATATTCCGTATTTTTTAAATAACTGTTTATCATTTATTGTTATCACTGTAGAATGTTAATGGCATCACAGACAGTCCAACCGGAAAAGTGTATAGAAACACGTGAAAAAATGTGATAACGGGTTGTTACATGATTTGACTCTTCAAGTCTGAGAGCTCACTGTTGTAGAGGAATGGTTTTTTCTTCAGGGTATCAATCTCAAGTAATTAGCTATTTTTGGTGGGCTTGTTGTTCAAGAGTGAGATTGGTGTTGGTTTTTTGGATGCTTAGAGTTTTTCCATGGTTTTTTCAGTGTTGTTGGTTCTTGTTTTTTACTAGCTCTTGCTAGTAATACTTCTTGTTTTTTTGGTGTAAATTACAGGTATCCTCATTCATTTTAACGATCTGAGACTAATCATGCTCGGGGTTTAGTCACAGTTAAGGCTCTTCACCCATCCCTAAAGATGTGTTTAGTGGAGGTCGAACCGAGAGCTCTTCCCACAAGCTCAGCTTGCGTTGTCAACTGAGCCACAACCAATGGGTAATACTTCTTGTTAAATTTTGGACGATTAATAAAAATTTATTTGGCTTAGCAAAAAAAAAAAAAGACAAAGTACCTCTATGTTAAAAGAGGCAATGACAAATTCATTACGTAAAGAATTAACACCTCAAAGCACAAATCACGTTGTGTACATTCACCTAAAAAAACAAATCACGTTGTGTACCATTAATTAGTAATCAACATGCCAAAGCAAACAAACAGTGACGTATAGAAGTACAAAATTTTTTTCTTTTAAATAATAATAAATCAACACGTTTTCTAAAGTCACTTGCCAATTATACCTCGTATAATTCCAATTTGGATTTTCCACAAAGACACGATGGTTTTAATATCAAAGAGTGAGGTACAAGTTGGATTAAAGTGAGCAAGGAAAACTTGTGAGTTAGCTTATGGAGTAGGTCAAGGAAGAAGGAACAAAAGACAAAAAAGTTGTTTCTAACTTAAGGGTTTCGAGTTCGAACATAAATTTAAAACAAAACGAGATTGAAAAAATAATATGATAATTTTTATTATTTAGAACTAATGTATAAAAACATGAAAAGTCAATTTGGATAACCTGTTGGTCGGGTGACTAGGAGTTTTACTATGTGAAAATTCTTTAATTAGGACTATACTATTCAGCACTTTCCTTTGAATATTCTATATTGGCTGAGCCAGAGATTTTATCATGAGAGGGCTCGGTTCAAATATATTAAATTATAAAAAAATGTCAATAACAATAATAATGAGAATATGGTAATAAAAAAAATCTAAAACTTTCACATCCAATAATAATAATTAAAAATTTTACAATTGGCCTTGACGCAGTTTCATATTTTGAAAACGTTGCATAATAGCTTCGTTATCAATTCTTTTGAACATATCTTTTTCAATGTACATAACTAAGCTATCATTCAATTGTTGATCTCCCATTCGATTACGCAGACAGGTCTTCAAGATGTTCATTGCAGAAAATGCTCTCTCTACTGTGGCAATGGCAACTAGTAGAATTAATGCTAGTGTCAATAACAAATAAACTAATGAATACATATTATCCTTTCCTGTCTCAATCATTTTTATAGCAAGATCATCAATTCCTTTCAATCCTGAAAACTTAATGCTAGAGCTCATATCAATAATATAAGTTTGAAGTTGAACTTCAGGTGCCAAATGTTCCATCCATTGGAGAAAATTATTTTGGATAAAATTTAGCAAGATTCACCAACTTTTGTTTATCAAAATAAGCAAATGAGTCATTTGGATTTAAACATGCCAAAGTAGCAATTCAATGTTTACCTCATTGAAACGATTGTTTAATTATTGAAGGTGCATATACAAAACAGTATAAAAAAGCTCAACTTTGTAGTGACGCATGTTGGTGACCCTAGGAGGTTTGCGCTGTGATCTACCTCATGGAATGAACATATCATCCATGCTTGGAACATCAATACGATAATTGTAACAAAAAGATGAGACTTGAACAAACAAAGAATCCCATCCACTATCCATTATCACTTGCAAGTTTTGCTTACACACTTCAACTAATTTCATTGTATTCACAATATCCTGATCTTTCCTTTGTAGTGCTTGTGACAATTCGTTTACCAAGCCAAGTATTTCTTTCATAAAAGATAGACTAAATAGAAAATCAAATGAGGACATAAACTCTAGCAAATATTTTGATTGAAATCTTTGCTCACTAGAGTTTGACACATCTTTTGCAACTACTTCAAGTAAATCAATTAAGGATGGAAACAAAGAGATTATACTCAATAACATACCATAATGTAAGCCCCAATGTGTATAACCAAAACGCTTCAAATTACTTTCTTGATTTTGATCTTGTTTACTTGAAAGTTCACCATTATCTAATTTCTTAGTAATGAAAGCATTATGTTTTTCTCGAAGAATATCACGCCGTTTTGGTGACGCTCCAACAATATTGACCACATTAGCAACCATATTAAAACATGAATTAACCTCATCATGGTTTTTTGCCATAGCCAAAATCGCCAACTGAAGTTGATGTGCAAAACAATGAATAAAGTATGCACATTTATTCTCCTTCAAAATAAGTATTTTAAGACCATTCAATTCTCCTTGCATATTACTAGCCCCAATGCATAAAATTTGTATTTCATGGATAGAGATTTTTCTCAAATTAAAAGAAATAGTAAAATAAACAAATTCATACACGATATATCAAAAATACATTTTAAAGCATTATTTTTTTTCAATGCATATAGTAACATTAAACCATTAAAGTTTTAAAAAAAAAACCTTGTTTCATACAATTAGAACGTTTCTTACAATGCTCTCGAATTAATGTATCCCAATCATACTTTGAAGGAAGGCAAAGAAAGCATATGACTTTTGTCATGCTTCTTATATTTGGCAGCATGGTGGGACAAGACACATATTGAAAGCAACCCATGTGTTTACTGCACATTGGTTTAGTTCCTAATCTAAACTAAAGTAATCCCAATTCCAAACTCCAATATTTGTCTAAATGGTTAGACTTAAGCATCCCACGAAGACAAAAAAAAAGAAAGAAAATAACTTATCCATATTGTTCCTAGTTAACAAATTATTGAAATATATATAAGTAATTGTTGTTGCTTGTTTACAACAATAAACTTATATGTCATAAGAATCTCGATCTTCCTTTTTTTTTTATTCGTAGGAGGTACAAGGGGGAATGAAGGGAATTGAACCTTGGACCTAATCCCTCCTAAGGAGGGGTAATAATCGTTAGGCTAAGCCTTAGTTGTTGGAATTTCGATCTTTGTGTCCACGTGTCTACTAAGAACTCTGCAGAAAAAGAAGAAATCAGAGAGACGTAAGGATTTGTCTTTGCACACATACTCCGATGCTTAAGTCAGAAAGCTGAGTAGGGTCCTAGTTAAAAAAAATAATGATTAATTGAAATAAAAAGTCATATGATTTGTTATTTATAGAGGTAGATTGGGTCGCAATTACTCTCGTCCTCTGTTCAAGTCAATTTAAATATTTATTTTAGACTTGTTAAGTTAATTAAAGCCCAAGCGTGCATCTGAGACCCACAAATTTGGGCCAACAATAAGCTAAGTTGACCCAAACAGTCTCCCTATGTGCATGATAATGGTTTCTCGCCACATTTAGGCCTTACTTGGTATAACTGAAAATTGGGAGGAAAGAAAATGAAGGAGAGAAAAGTGAAAAGAAAATGAAATTTAAAATTGCTTGGTAAGACAGAAAATAAAAAGGAATGAAAAATGAAAAGAAAAGTGTTTTCTGTCCCTAGACAAAAAACAAATCCGTCTAAATTGGACGGAATACAGGAGAGAAAATGCAAGCATCCAATTAAATTAACTAAAATTATGAAAATGCCCCTAACCAATTTTAGAATTACCCAAATTGGTTTTCTGTTCTCTCGCAACTCTACTGCTCTCTCACCCAAACTCTGCCTCCCGACTCGTCTTGGTGTCACCTATGTCGTTCTCTCTCCGATCGCAACTTCCCGTCTCACATCTTCGACATCAACAGCAGTCCTCAGTTTCCTCTTCGAGATTGACTTGCACGCGAGCAACTCGCGCGAGCCATGATCGATGCAAAGATAAGTAACCCCAAACTCACCCTAGCCGAGCTCGCGATCCACGAGGTATTTCTCTTCAATGTTCTCCTTTGGAACTCCAGTCAGAACGGTGATCGGCGGCTTTTGTTTGGAAACAGAATCCTTACGAGCATGATCGTGGCCGGAGAAGTTCGATTTTACGTCTTCCCTTGCAACGGCCGTTGGAGATCTACAACTCCATTCTGCCAAATGCGGCCTTTTCCCGTGCACGGATCTCGTCGGATCAAAAATCAAATAACAAACAAACAAATATAAAAAATTCTAAAAAATACTCAGCTAGGGTTTTACATTATAGCTAAGAAGCCCAACGGACCCTAGCTTTCTAGCTTCTATAGAGAGGAATCAAAGTAAAGAGAGTGATTGAGAAAGAAAGAGAATGTGGAATTAGCGAGTACGGCAATAGAGCATACACTTTACTAGGAGTTCATCTTTTGATATTTTT
Source organism: Heritiera littoralis (assembly GCA_031772115.1). Taxonomy (NCBI): domain Eukaryota; kingdom Viridiplantae; phylum Streptophyta; class Magnoliopsida; order Malvales; family Malvaceae; genus Heritiera; species Heritiera littoralis. Next base: position 1,954,138 of record JAPDPK010000123.1, on the reverse strand, counting down.
TTTTATTTTTTGTTTTTTGAGTTTTTTTTTTCGATTTTAAAATAAACTAATTACATTTGATAAATATTTATATAAGGATAAGATGGTGAAATTTTTTTATTTTTAATTTTCTTTCTCTTCACTTTTTTATTTTATCAAACAATAAAAGAAAAGAAATTTATTTTCCATTAATTTTTTCATCTTTCCTACCAAGCATAACTAAAGAAAAAAATAAATATTTTTCATCTTTTTATTTTTCCCTCTTCCTTATTTTTCATCCTTTCATTTTTCTTTCCACCCTACCAAGCAAAGCCTTAGTGAAAAAGTAAGCCTCCCGTCACTTGGCGAGACTCTCCTGCACATTGGGCCAACAATAAGCGAAGCTAACCTGAACAGTCTCCTTATACCCATGATAGTGGTTTCTTGTCACTGTTGGCGAAAAAGTGAGCCTCCTGTCATGTGGTAGGAGAGTTGCGGGAGAGCATCCTATCCACATGGCAAGACTCTCTCGCACATATGCGGGAGAGTAACTCAGTACTCTCCCGCACATGTGCGGGAAGAGTATAATTAGCACTTTAATAATTTTAAATTCTTTTTTTAATATTATATATGTATTTAATGATAGTAAATAATGATAATATATATGTTTAAAATAATATATATTACTATAATTACTATAATTATTTTTTTATTTTTAATTTTAATTAATGTGTGATCTACATCAGTAATTTTTTTTTGCTAATCTAATTTTTAGTAATTCATGAAAACAAATTAAAAACTAATCATTTCTAAGTTCAAGAAGTGTACAAAAGTTCTACACCAATAATTGAAGCTTAAAGCTATATTTGGTATAGTTAAAAAGTGGAAGGAACAAAAGCGATGAAGGGAAAAGTAGAAAAAAAAATAAATTTTAAGAATGTTTGATACAGAAGAAAATACAAAAAAAAAAAGAAAATGGGAGGTATAAGTGTTTTTTTTTCCTTACTCATAAAACAGTAACAAAAGGAAAATATGGGTTATGTGGGTAAATCAAATGAAAATATTAAATTACCCTAACCACTTTATTTTTATTTTTTTTCCACTCATTTTTCAACTCTACAAAGTAATAAAATGCAAGAAAATATGTTATACATTTTTAAAGCATTATTATTTTTTTCTATGCACAAATAGTAACATTAAATCAATAAAGTTTTTTTTTTTTTAAAAAAACCTTGTTTCATGCAATTAGAACATTTCATGTAATACTCTCAATTAATGTAGACCAATCAAGCTTTGAAGAAAGGCAAAGAAAGCATGCAACTTTTGTCATGCCGCTTATATTTGGAAGGATGGTGGGATAGGACACATATTGAAAGCAATGCTTGTCGTAACGGCTTCGCGCTCGACGATTTTGAAAAACATTTAAAAACAAGGGAGTCACCACCAATCTTTTTTTGTAAGGTGTGATTGGCCACCTAAAAATATTTATCTTTTTAACAAAATCTCAAAATTAATTAAGTTTTATTAAAAAGACAATTTTGGTCTGCGAAAACAAAAATCGGGTTCGGGAGTATGGTTACGCGTGGGGAAGGATTAGCACCCCCACGACGCCCGTTAAAAAAACGGTACTATAATAATCATGTGTTATCCTTTAATTTTAATGAAATGGTCTTAATTTAATATTTAAAATTAATTCCTTTTTATTGCATTTTTGAAACATATTTATCATTTATTAAAATCATTTTTTTTCTGAAAAAAAGGTTAGATTTTATTTATCGAAAATGAATGTGAACCATCTTGTATTGAATAATTAAATCAAATACTTCAATACTTTTGGCAGCATTTGAAATAATTTTCCTCACCTAGAGATTTCTTAAGAATCACTATTTGTGACTTCTACAGAATCTCATCCTCGGAAGGGCTCACACCCATTTCGAAAATTATCATTTATATTAAAATAAGTTTTACTTTGAAAATAAATATGAAACCCTTTTATTGAAAAATTAAATCAAATATTCCAATACTTTTGGCAACATTTGAAATAATTTTCCTCACCTAGAGATTTCTAAAGAATCATTACTTGTGACTTTTATAGAATCTCATCCTCGGTAGATTCACACTTATTTGGAAATTAAATGGATGCATATGATACAAACAAATAATATATGATGCAAATGAATTTTTAATTTTAAATTTCCTTATTTATTTGTTGATTTATTTATATATCTTTGTTTTAGAAAAACTTATTCATTTTCATTTTTATCAAAAATTTAAATTATTGAAAAATCATACTAAATACCTCAATACTTTTGACAATATTTAGTAGACTCTTCTCACCTAGGGATCAGTTAAGAAATCACTACTTGTGACTTCCATAACGTCTCATCATCGGAATTTATTAATTTTGAAATTTAAACTTTATTGTTAATTTCCTTTTTCTATTTTTCCCTTTTTTTAAAAAACTTATTTATTTTTATTTTTAACAAAAAATTAAATTATTGAAAAATCATACTAAATATTCCAATACTTTTGGCAACAATTAGTATGACTCTTCTCACCTAGAGATCAGCTAGGAATCACTACTTGTGACTTCCGTAGCATTCCATCATCGTGATTTATTAATTTTGATTTTATTATTAATTTTAAAATTTCAATTTTATTTCAAAATTTAAGTTATTGAAAAATCATACTAAATACCTCAATACTTTTGACAATATTTAGTAGACTCTTCTCACCTAGGGATCAGTTAAGGAATCACTACTTGTGACTTCCATAACGTGTCATCATCAGAATTTATTAATTTTGAAATTTAAACTTTATTGTTAATTTCCTTTTTCTATTTTCCCTTTTTTTTAAAAAAAAACTTGTTTATTTTTATTTTTAACAAAAAATTAAATTATTGAAAAATCATACTAAATATTCCAATACTTTTGGCAACAATTAGTATGACTCTTCTCACCTAGAGATCAGCTAGGAATCACTACTTGTGACTTCTGTAGCATCCCATCATCAAGATTTATTATTTTTGATTTTATTATTAATTTTAAAATTTCAATTTTATTTTAAAAAATTTAAGTTATTGAAAAATCATACTAAATACCTCAATACTTTTGACAATATTTAGTAGACTCTTCTCACCTAGGGATCAGTTAAGGAATCACTACTTGTGACTTCTATAACGTCCCATCATCGGAAATTCATATTTTGAATTAAATTTAAAATTTATTATTAATTTAAATTTAAATTTCATTATTTTTAAATACATTTTCTAATCAATAATAATAATTAATAAAAATGCAAATAAAAGGAAATTTTTCAAAAAAACTTTTATTTCACAACATGCATTAATAATAATAATAATAATAATAATAATAATAATAATAATAATAACAATGAAAACATAACATAAAGATAAAATAGTTAAAATTAAAGAAAATATACCCAAATAGAAGTCCAAAACAAATGGACTTGGATTAGTGTTGGGCTGCCAAATGAGGGCCTAAAAGCCAAAGCCTCCCTGGTTCAGCAAAAACGGGTCGGGTCGCCAATACGGGTCGATGGATCAGGCGAGCAGCTGCTGGTCTTCTTTCTAGCCACTTTCCGAAAGCCCTTCACTCCCTCAGCCCGATTTTGGCTTCCGTTTCTCCTAAAAAACCTCCTAACCATGTAGATCTGACCTTACCGAAACCTCCTATCCCCTTTTTTTTATTTTTTGTTTTTTTTTTTTTTCTCTTTTTTGTGGTTGATGGCTCGGCTGTTGTGGTTTTGTTGTTTTTTTGTTTGTCTCTTTTTTTTACAGGTTGGTTTATGGCTGTTTTGGGGTTTGGGAGTTGGGTTTTGACTGGTTTCTGGTTTCGATGATGATGGTGGTGGTGTTTGGGGGGTTTGGTGGTTTCTGGTGGATACAAGGAAGTGTCTCGAGTTTCGGTTGTGGAATTTGGTTGTGTGGTGGCTAGGGGGACTAATTTTGGTTAGAAGGCGGTTGCTGGTGCGGTGAGGATGATGGTGGCTTTCGGTGAAGATGGTGGCTTCAGTTGGGTTTTTGGTGAGTGTGAGGTTTTTTGGTGGTCTCGATTTCGGGTAGAGAGGAATGGCGGTTAGGGCTTTCTGGCTTACGGTGGTGAGGGGGAGCTGGGTTCCTTTGGGTTGTCTCCTTCCTCTGGTCCGAGGCTTCAGGGAACTTTGTAGGGGCGAGTCTGGCATGGGATGTGGCCGACGATGGGATGGCTGGGCAGGGGTCAGTGACAGTTAGCCGGCGTTGGTGATGGATGGGTGACAGGGGACTGATGGCAGATTAGACCAGAAACATAAAATAAAAATAATAATAAAAATAATACTAATACATAAATAAATAAATAATAATAATATAAATAATAACAAAACAAATAATAAGAAAAAATAAAAATAAAAATAAACACAAATACAAATATATATATATATAAATAATAAAAAAGGGACAAAATTATGTGTCAACAGCTGCCTCTCTTTGCTCATTGCTGAGGATCAGGAATAAGCAAAGACAATAGACACTAATTTTGTCCGGCTTATAACCTAATTTTTTTTTTTGAGAAAGCTCCTCTTGCAGTAGAGGCGATGAAACTTTAAATGTTCTTTTCTGAAAATGCTCTTCTTGCAACAGAGGCAATGAAACTTTAAATTGAAAGATTTCACATTCGAAGATCTAAGAATTCACATCTAGAAATTTTATTTAGGCATTCACATCCGAATGTTAGTTTCGGGGATTCGCATCCGAAAGTCTAGGAATTCACATCTAGAAATTTGTTCGGGCATTCACATCTGAAATTTTAATTCGGAGATTCACATCCAAATTTTGGTTTCTGGAATTCACATCGAACATCCAGGAATTCTCATCTGGACAATTTATATCGAGAATTTCCATCTAAAATTCTCATTTATCTCGTTCTAATATTAATGTGTTTAATCTTATCTAGAACTTTGTTTGAAGGGCTTTAATTCAAATTTAAACTTTCAAGAATTCTCTCTTTTTTCTCTCTTTTTTTTTCTTCTCTTTTTTCTTCTCTTTTTTCCCCCTTTTTTTTTTGAACTTAGACTTAAATCGAGAATTCACTTCCAATAATTTAAGGATTCTCATTTAGAAAATTTCTATTTCGGGAATTCACATTCGAAAATCTAGGAATTTCATTTCGGGAATTTGCATCCGAAAGTCTAAGTATTCACTTCTAGAAATTTTGTTTTGGGAATTCACATCGAAGGTCTAGGAATTCACATTAGAAATTTTCTTTCGGGGATTCGCATCCGAAATTTGGTTTCGGGGATTCGCATCCGAAGATTGTTTTAGGGATTCACATCCGAAAATCTAGAATTCACATCTAGAAATTTGTTCGGGCATTCACATCCGAATGTCTGTTTCGTTTCAGGAATTCTCATCTGAAAATCTAGGAATTCACATCTAAAAATTTGTTTCGGAGATTCACATCCGAATGTTTGTTTCGTTTCGGGAATTCTCATCCTAAAATCTAGGAATTCACATCTAGAAAAATTTTTTTAGAGATTCACATCCAAATGTCTGTTTCGTTTCGGGAATTCTCATCCAAAAATCTAAGAATTCACATCTAGAAATTTGTTTCGGAGATTCACATCCGAATGTCTGTTTCGTTTCGGAATTCTCATCCGAAAGTCTGGAAAATTTTATCCAGAATTTTGTTCGGGAATTCACATCCGAAAGTGCAGATATTTGTATCTAGAAAAATTATGTTTCGAGAATTCACATTCGAAAATCTAGGAATTTACTTCTAGAAAATTGAATTTCGAGAATTTGCATTCGAAGGTTCAGGTATTCACATCTGGGAGTATATGTTTTGGGAATTCACATCCGAAAGTCTAGGAATTCACTTCTAGCTGTTTGTTTGGGCATTCACATCCGAATGTTGGTTTCGGGAATTCACATCGAATTTTTAGAAATTTCTCACATCTTAACATTTTCTCTTTTTCTAAAAATTTTATTTTATCTTAATTTTTTATAGAATTCAAAGTTCATCATCTTAAAATCTTAATTCTTACTTTAAAATTCTTGAAAATCATATTTCCCAAAATTTTACTCAACTTAAAATTGAAAGTTCTCCTACTCATGGTTAAAAATTTTTCATTTCTTTCCCAAGTGTATGTGATGAATGCAATGCAAAGGTTGTTAAAGTATCATGCAAAAACAATGATAACAAGGTTCACAAGGCCATCCCATCGTCATCTTACCTTTCCTTCTTAAAACAGATTCCACAATCTTAACTGGTTTTCCTTCATTCTTCACTACCTAATCAACTCTGGTATATTCCAATGGAGACTTCAAGCATTAATATACTTCATTATCGTTTCAATTCTCATTTGGCCATATCCTCCCAAAAATTTGGTCATGCATGAATTTTCATGAATAGTACTATTCATTTATTTTTCATCATTTAGTTTCATAACAAATGTGATGTCATCACACTTTCCAGACTTGTTATTTGGATGTAGTCGAATAAAAATTAAAGGAGAAGTACTTATGGTGAAGGGAAAATAGTTTTGCCAAAGAGAAAGGCAACTTGAAGGAATGAAAAGTCAGGCAACCGAAGGAATAAAAAGAAAGGCAACAACTCTCAAACAACAAATATTGAATCAATCTTGATAGAAAATTGGGATTCTTTCTCTAACAAATCTATTTCTTTAATGTCCTTAATCTTTTTGAGTTAATTGTATTGAGCTTAGCCCCTACTTGGCAAAATGTTTCCACCATGATAATCCAAGGCAAAGATCTCTTCTCTACTTGCCAACTTGATCATCTATCCTTATTTGACTCAAATCGCCCTTTTCAGGTTTTCAATTTGTGTCATCATTTTTCTTTTACTTTTTTTTTATCATTTTTCCCTTTTTTTTTACTTTTTTTCTTTTTTTTCACCTTGTATTTTTCCCTCATTCATTTTTTTTATATATCCTCAACATCCCATTATGGTCCACTATCAAAGAATCACAATCTTCATGCATTTCTTGGCCTAGTGTATGGTCCTTCGACTCAAATCTTCACATTTGATCAAAATGGACTTTTAAGGTACGTAATGTAGGCTAAGGTGAGGGGTTATGAAAGAAAGGACATAGCAGCCCAAAATTTGTGTTTTAAAGGGTTATAAACCAAAGAATCATTTTCTAATACATGACTCATTTAGGCACTTTGCCCCATTCTTCATCCAATCTTTTTCATTCTACTTCCATTTCTTATTTTTCTCCTTTTTTTCACAAATAACTTTAAAATGTAAAGGGGTTTTCTTTTTCATTTGCCCTTAAATTCTTTCATAGATTTCAAGTAAACAAACCTTTTTTCTTCTCTTTTTTTCTTCTTTTCTTAATTTTGCCCCCAATGTGGAGGGTGATCCTTGGTGGGTTTCTTAAAAAAAATAAAACAAACATACTAGGCTCAAAGGGGTTAGCAATGGACAATTTTCTTACAGTGAAATGTAGGTGAAAGATGGCCATTCTTCCTTTCAAATGTGAAAACTTTATCAAAGAATCATTTACTGAGCAAACACCAACTTGTGGAACCATCTGTTACAAAATTACACGTCAACTTCCACCTTCTCTATATGCAAATCATATTTTCACTGTAATATTCATGCCAAGATTTTGGACAAGATTGTTAACACAAATAAAGCTTTGGTAGAGTTCCAATCCCAAATTATTATCAACATTGATATCATATTTATCGTTTAAAAAAATAAAAAATGGAGGAAATGTAGTGAGGTATATAAAGAAGACAAAGCCAAATTTGAATCGAGGGAGAGAGAAATGTGATGAAAATACATATGCTACTTTATTAAAATGATAAAAGATAAATGAAAGTCTATACATAAAAAGCCATTAAAGTTGGGCCATAACTTTAACAAAAAACAACTTCACATCATCATGGATGATCCACCATAAGGATCTTTTTTGTAGTTATACCTGGCATGGTTGGGCGAAGAGATTAACATTCGATCATTCCATCGTCTCAAGATTTAATAAACCCTTTCTGATCAAACTTTGCACCTTACGCTTAAAAGCAGGACAACTTTCTATCGAGTGACCCCAGTTTCCATTATGATAGTCACATCGAGCATTAAGGTTGTACCACTCTGGATATGGAGGCTCCAAAGGCTTTAGTGGGATTGGGGTAACAAGTTGGTTCTCGACAAGATATTGGAATATTTCAGTGTAGGACCAAGGGACTGGATCAATGTCGGTCCTTCTTCGTTTGTTTCGAGATCCTCTTTGGTTATTTTGGGTAGGCCTGGGTGTTTGGAAACCCATTTGCCAACTAGAATGCGGGATTGGCTGATAGGTATTCAAGCTTGGAGAGGTATTATTTGTGATGGGGTAGTGGGTTTGGTGCATGGGATAAGGATGTGTAACATCCCAATTTCCACTATATAACATGTTACTCACTTATAACTTACACTTACTACCGGTTGGGCTGTCAGTGATGCTTAACAACTCTCGATACTCTAATAAGATTTTATTCTCTTATTCCTTGTAAATCATATAAAGTTATGAATTATTAATTTGTTCACCTACAAATGTTTATACATTCCCTCCTATTTAAAGTAGTACTGTACCATAAACTGAATATATAAAAGAATACAACATACCTTCAATATCAAATCTTGGGAAGATAATTCTCTTTGTCCTATCTCAACAATCTGTGGAGTGGAAAATAAGGAGTGAGCGACAACATGCTCAATAAGGAAGGTGTATGCTGCTTTACAAATATAAAGACTATATTCTCAAAAACCATTTAATTATCCTAACGATCAAACTCATTAGGAAACAATGAATACAGTTAACATGAAATAGGATTCAACAGATCCTTTCATAACTCATTTACTTGAGACTAGGCAACAATTTAAATCATGCAAAGAACACAAGTCATCCGCTTTTGGGGTGCACCCGTAGGCCATCGCCCCTCACGGCTATCTCAACTCGATACATAGCCATAATCTATAGGTGGTCCTCGAGTCCACTTGCCAAGTGACCTCGAGACCGCTGATGACTTGGCGGGTCCATCAGCCCTGTGACGCCCTGGGGTGCACTCGTTGGTCTATTTGACCCGAGCCATCGTCCTCAATGGGTCACACAAAGTATATGTATAATAATGCATGCACTCATGGCCTATTGTCTCAAAATCAAGTTATCTTATGTATCATTTCCATAAAATGATTTGATTTCCAAAAGTCTTATAAAACAATAAAACAGCCCGTAACTTCAACATTTTCCGTGTGAGAAGGTACAGGTTAGACTGGCTCGCCCATGGCTAGTTCGCCCATAGTAAGCTTGCCAATACTCAACTCGCCCATTGGTCAACTCGCCCAATAGTCAACTCGCCCCAAAAAGGTTTCATATTTCTATTTTTGAAATATTAAAATAATTCATTTTTAGTTTAGGAAATTACACTTTAAAACCGTTCGCCAGAGTCAGCTCGCCCTTCACGGCTCGCCCCTGACTAACTCGACAAGACGGCGAATTAGTAATCGCCCGCCACTTAGCTTTTCAAAACAAAAGTATGGGTCGTTGATAACGGTTCGCCCGCCTTATATTTAAAACAAGGGTCGCCCGCCCAAACGCATTAAAAAGAGTTCGGCCGACTATGGCTTACCCGGATTTCTCTTTAAAACAAGGGCACTCACCCAGTTCTCATAAAAGAGAGCTCGCCATTTGGCTCGCCCGAGTTTCTGCCTAAAACAAAACTACTCGCCCGCTTTAACCAGTTCGCCCAGCAAAACAACATATGGCGGCTTTTAGCTCGCCCAAGATCAAAACAGTTTATCAATCAATGCATGTCAGAAAATAAAACAATTTCTAATATTTTCTTAACATTTTTACTCCACAGGACATGCATTTACATCACATACTACTTCCTTACCTCGTCTAATGCAGCCTTGCTTCTCGCCCGCCTTTCTCAATTCCCGTCTGCACAATTATATTAAAACTATTAATATTCCTTTTTCAAATATTTCTAAACTATTTATATTTTCCTAATATTTGGGACACTTTGGTGAGACTGAGTTCGCCATTCGCCCATAGAGCTCACCCATCCATAATTGATCTACTCTTGGGAGCTCGCCCAATCATTCTCACCATTCCTATGGCTTATTTGTTGGAGTTCGCCCAACATGGGAGCTCGCCCGACCATTCAACTCGTCATGCTCTGCATGTGAGTTCGCCCGACACTACTGTTTTGTTCATTGGCGGCTCACCTATGTATTAAACTTGCATGTGGCCATCTCGCCACATCCTCATTCCAGATTTTAGCTAACACAAGGCTACATCTATGTTTATTACGTTATAAAACATAGAAATCCAGTATTTAATATTAAGGAAACCATAGAAATTATGGAACTCACCTTAACACAATTGCTCTTCCAAAAACAGAATATTTCTTGCCTCCCTTAGCTTTGTTTCTCTTGTTCCTTGGCTTTTCAACACTGCAGAAGGGTTTGGCTAGCTAACAGATGAAATTGCATGGCTCATTTATGATGAAAACGGAGGAATGAAAGATGGATATGCAGAAAACAGAATTGGGCGAGGAGGTGATTTGAGAGGATAAAGTTGACGACATCATCTTCCCTCACGTATTCCTTTATATAGCCATTTGATCCTGTTAGAAACTACCGACTGTTTTCTTATCACGTTTCTTTCATCATTACATCCATTAAAATTTGTGGAAAAACTGCAGCTAGTGGAAGGTGGCAATAAGAAATTTCTCTGCATGTTCTGAAAATTTTCTTTCCTTTTTCCTCTTCTTCCCCCAGTCCACGCCACTGCCAGTCACTCTTATTGGCTTGCTCCTTGTAGACACCGAATTTTGTCTGAAGAACTTTAATTAAAAAAAATTGAAAAAGCAAGCAAAAAATAAAAAAATAATTCTTCAATGCCCATGCATCATGTAAATTTAAGCCAAGGTTGACTTAAGAGATTTAGACCAACTATGAATAAGTAAATAAAAGGAAAATAAATCATGCAAAAAAGGGAAATAATTAAATGCAATAAAAGCTAAAAATAAATTACCAAAAATAATACAATGAAAAAAAGGAATAAAAAGATAGGTCAAATAAAAAATAAATGACAAAATAAAAATTTCCTAATCATGGGATCAACACATTAAAATCAAGATTTTTCTTTCCTAAATAAAGAGGGACTACATGGTTATAAAAAGGCAGGGTTTTAGAGGAGAAAAGGAAAAAAAAAGAAAGCTAGAAAAAAAAAGCCCTAGAGGAAAAACCAAAAAAAAAAAGAACTTTGCTACTGCTTGTTTTTCACGGGGACAGCCACTCCTACTGTTCATCATCATCATCCCCTCACAGCCACTATTCATCATCATTTGAACCCCTCTGCCATCGTTGGCCACACACCATCATCACCATCGTTGTGCCTCCCTTGTTTTTGCTGCATGCAGCTTCCTTATCACCATTGCTGCTTCCCTTCTTCACTGCATCGTTCCAACTTGAAGACCCTTACAGCCACCGTTCCTGCCAACAAGCCATACCATCCTTTCCCGATTGCACAGCCACCATCGCTACCTCTGATTCGACCAGCCCTGCACCTGTCGCATAATACATTATCCAGCTTTGCACCTGTTGCACCGCACCACATCCTTGTCACCTTGCACCCAGTGACTCTGTTGCACCTTGCCAAACCAGAGCTGTCTTCATTATAGTTTAATTCTGTTCCAGACTACAACGCACCACTGCATCCATCTGCCCCGTAGCCACTGCAACCCTCATCTCCATATTGCCGCCTTATTTTCATTGTCACTGCCATCTTTACCACAGTTGGTTCTGTCCACGCACCTCTGGATCCATCTGCTCCACAACGTTGCATGCATTTGCTGTTTCTTCATGCACCATACTCGTTGGAACCGAAAAAGCAGCTGTTTGTTCATCGTAGGGCTAAGTAACACGTGCATTTGCTTGCTTCCCGGTAGTCTTCTTTTGCTAATATAAATGCTTGAGTTGATTTGTTTTGTTTTGCTTGTTTATCCTCTCACTTGTACGTGTACTGATAAACCTCTCCATTTTGTTATTTATTTATATGTTAACTATTTATTTGATCACTTAACAGTTTAAGTTGACTAAGATGAAAAAAAATTTTGATGGTTATATCCACGCGTAGTACTTGATTGGCTATATTTTTGTTTAGATGATTAATTGAATACTTGTATGCTTGTTGGTATCAATAACGTAAAAAAAAAAGAAGATAAAAGTAAAATAAAGAATAAATGAACAAAATATGAAAAGAAAATTTTATAAAACACTAAAATAATATAAATGAAAAGTTTTAAAGGAATTTCCGATGATAGGATTTTTTAGAGAAATCGCAAGTAGCGATTATTTAATAATCCTTAGGATCGAGATAAAATCCTTAAATGTCACCAGCGTATTGGGATATTTAAGTGATTTTATTTCGATAATAAAATTCTTAATTTTATAAAATAAACCAATTTAAAAATAAAATAATAACACATAATAAAAAAAAACAAATGGAAAGGCAAACGAGTGAATATGTAAGTTTTATTTCCGATGATAAGATTTCGAAGAAATCACAAGTAGTGATTCTTCGATAATTTTTAGGATCGAGGAAATTCATTAGATGTTACCAGCGTATTGGAATATCTAATTCGTTTATCTCGATATCAAAGTTTCTTAGATACAAAAATAAAATAAAATAAATAAATAGGGTAAAAAAGCAAATAAATATAAATATAAATATAAACTTAAAATAAATAAATTTAAATATAAATTTTAATAACAAATTTTAAATTTCCGATGATAGGATTCCTTAGAGATCGCCAGTAGCGACTCTTTGACAATCCTTAGGATCGAAATAAAATCTTTAATGTCACCAGCGTATTGGGACATTCAAATGATTTTATTCCGATATAAAGAAAATATTAATAAGATGTCTTAGTATAAAAAAAATAAATAAATATAAAATGGTAATAAAAATAATAATAGGTAAATACAAGAAAATAGTAAGTGAATAGAAATAAAAACTTTTGAATAAGTAAAAATTTAGGAATTAAAATAAATAAATAAATGTAAATACACATCTTAAATATAAAAGCTCCCGATGATAGGATTCTTTAGAAATCACAAGTAGTGATTGTTTGATTATCCTTAGGGTCGAAATAAAATATTTGAATATTACCAGCGTATTGGGGTATTTAAATAATTTTAGTTCGATATTAAGATATCTAATATAATTAACTTGTATGAAATAAACTAACACTAAAAACCAATAATAAATAATAAATAAATAAATAAAAATTTTAAACAAATAAACAAGATTTCAAAATTATTTCCAATGATGAGATGTTACGGAATTCACAAGTAGTGATTCCTAACTGATCTCTAGGTGAGAAGGATATGCTAAATGTTACCAGCGTATTGGGATATTTAGTATGATTTTTCAATAAAAAATAAAATTTTATAAAATCAATAAATTTCAAAAACAATAATATAACTATAAAAGATAATAAAAATAAAATAAAATAATATATTTCTCATGTGCATCATATCTATTTTGTTTGCATCATTTGCATTCATGAAATTTTAAAATAAGTGCAAATCTCCCAAGGATGGGATTCTATAAAAATCGCAAGTAGCGATTCTTAAGAAATCTCTAGGTGAGAAAATTATCCGAAATGCTACCAAAAGTATTGGGATATTTCAGAATAATTTTCAATACAAAAGATTTTCACTTATAAAACAAATAGCAAAATGATTTCGAAATAAATGAAATTCTTTTAAATATTTAAATTAAGACCATTTAATTAAGATCAAAGGGATAATATATGATTAAGTGGTACCGTTTTTGTAACGGGCGTTGTAGGGGTGCTAATCCTTCCCCACGCGTAACCGAACTCCCGAACCCAAACTTTGTTTTCGCAGACTAAAAATTATTTTTTTGATAAAACTTAATTAGTTTTAAGATTTTATTAAAAAGATAAATAATTTTCGGTGACCAATCACACCTAGTAAAAAAAAGATTGATGGCGACTCCTCTTTATTGTGTTTATCCAAAATCGTCTAGCGATCGAGTCCCCGGACGAAAATCGTTACGACAGCTTGGCGACTCCACTGGGGACATTAGAGAGTCGAACCATGATTAGTCATGTTTTATCCAAGATCTTAGTTAATGGTCTTAATAAATATTTAATAAAACTTTTGATAAAAAAATTATTAAAAAAAGAACAAAAAATACAAACAAAAAATGTGTGAATCATCTTTATCATTTTGCATTTTGTTGGGATTTTGTTCCTTTGCATACATGACATATTCATTGCATACATCAACCCTACACCCGGGTTTGTACCTTTTGGGAGAGAGTATAGTACCTTTGCTCTCGTGAGGTGATAACCTCCTCAATGGCAAGCGAAATACTCTCACTCAAGTTGAACCCTTTCTGTTTGTAGCCTGTCATGGGTGAGGATTGAGGTGCCTTACTAGTCTAGCGTAGACGTCAGTAAGGAACAATTTGGGAACCTTTTGTCCTTTAAAGACCCAAACCAAGCATAGAGCGAAGCATAGAAAAAGTCAACCTTAGATAGAACCTTACCCTCAGAAAGTAACCCTATATAAGACATTTGTTGTTACTTTTGTTTTTGTACTAATGAATGTTATGTTTTTCCTTTTTGCATGAATCATTTCTCATCATGAAGGTTGCATAAGAGAGGTATCTTCTCCATGGCCTATTACAACTAAGAATCCTTCATGAAATCCAAAGAATGTTGGGCTTGTTCATCGACTGTGACTGTTGTATGTGATTCATATAATGAAGTGCAGTTTTGGTCAGAGAAGACTCAGCAGGAGAAAGGGAATTGCTTGATAGAAGGCTTCATATCATCATTACCTAGAGAAGTGAGCTTGGACCTTAAGTAGAATGACCTAACAGGTTTGGTTAACATATGGAACCAAATCAGTAAGGAGAAGAAAGAAGACTTTTGTAGCAAATATGGCCAAATAGCTTCGTTGATTTCAGTGGCGGTTGAAGAACCTTTGTTGAAAGCTACTATCCAGTTTTGGGATCCATCCTACAGGTGTTTCACATTTAATGAAGTGGATTTAATGCCCACTATAGAAGAGTACTCTATTTTGATAGGGTCGGATTTAAAGAGTCCTGACAAGGTATATGTTAGAAAGCCGAAGTCTGGGTTTCGTAAGAAGTTGGCTGGGATTATGGGAGTGAAACCGGAAGAAATAGATCCTCATATGAAGCAAAAGGGAGAACACATTTGCCTACCTTGGGATTTTCTCCATGAATTTATTAAAAAGCATTTGAATGATGAGAAGGGGTTAGCTGTTTTTGCTCTGGCAATTTACGGGTTGGTTATTTTTCCTAAGGTTTTGGGGCACATTGAGATAGCTGTGATAGACTTCTTTGAACAAGTTGTTAATAATGTAAATCCTTCACCAGCAATCTTGGCTGAAACCTTTCGATCATTGAGTTATTGCCGACGAAAAGGAGAAGGGCGTTTCATGGGATGCGCGCAACTCTTATACATATGGATCAAGAGCCATTTCAACTGTGAGGTGAAAGAATTCTCAAAGCCTTTTTATCGTGGGAATACCTCGATCAAAGAATTTTGTAGAAGTAAATGGCCAAAACCAAAGCCTAAAGATGAATGGGTGTTTGTCCTTCAACAGCTTAGAGATGACCAAGTGACTTGGATGGCTCCGTGGATGTATCATGTCCCAGTACTATATAGATGCGGAGAAGAATCTTGGATACCACAATTGGGATTATGGGGGGTAACAAGTTGTGCCCCACTTATGGTGCAGAGACAGTTTTGGGCAAAACGGTTTACTCCGGCAATGCATGGGCTTAATTTGATGGAGTATTCCTATGGTGAACCGAAGGCAATAAAAAGACAGAACAAGCCATTCGAGCTTGGAAACAACCTCGAAGATTTGTGACGGGGCCCTTATCCTATAAAGCTACCCAAAATTACCTGATGTGGAGAGCTAAACGGGTTAAAGATGTTGTATTCGTCTTAAGGGAGCCACTTGTGTATGCACAACCAGAGGCAGATATATCCGAAATTGAGATTGTTCGACAGCAATTCAAAGAGGAAGAAAAGAATATGGAGCAGAAGAGTCTAAAGCTTCAAGAGGAAGTAGAGAATTTAAAGGTCAAGTTTGAAGTACAAGAAGCTGCGCTCAAGAGGATAAGAACAGAGCGAGATGTTGCCTACAATGACCTTCAAGAATTGAATCAGGAAAATAAAAGGTTGAGAAGAGAGATGAGGATCGGAGGAATTGTTATGACTTCTAATGAGAGGAAGAAGGAAATAGAAGATCTTTGTGGGAAAGTGGAGTATTGGAGAAACAAAGCAAAGAAAAATGAAGAGGGAGCTGCCATCACTCTTCAAGAGCAACGATATTGGAAACAAATGTATACAGTTAACACTGAAAAATTGATGCAATGTCGAAAGGAAAATGAAGCGTTGAAAGTTGGACTGAAGGATGAAGACTATGTCAAACTTCAAGATGAAAGGAATCTGCTACAACAAAAAGTTCAGATTTTGGAGGAACAGTTGCGACACTACAAGAATCACATTGCTTTGATCATCCAGGAATGGAAACTCAGGGAGAATGATTGGAGGTATTCATATGACTTGGTCGTAGATGCAAGCATGAAATGGAGAGTAAGGAGTTTTGGAAGACAACAATATATAGAACACTTGGCTACACAGGTCTGCAAAGCTGTGCGCAAGGCAAGAGAGATGGTGGAAAAGGCGGAAGCTCTGAGGCAGGAAATTAACCCGATTGGAGAGTTTGGACAGCGTTTGTTGGATTTTCTCGAGGAAGCTAAAGACCAATATCAGCAAGTTATTCAGTTTTATGGGTATAATAAGAGAATGTTAGCTATGTAATTTTGAATTCGATAGTCATATAATAAATGTTCCTTTGAATAAATGAAAGTCGAATTCAATAGCCATGTAATAAAAGTTCTTTTGAATAAATGAAGGTTCTTTGGTTGAAATTGTTATGGATTAAATACCTCTTACTCCCATGCATGTCATGCATCCATTTCATACACATGCCTACCAATGAAAAGATATTGGTGATCATAAGTAATGACATCATATATCGTTGAGGTGAAAAGGAAAAGTTTTAATATCTCACCAAAGTATTGGGATGATTTTGTCTTTTCCTTTTTATGGCAAAAACTAAAAAATAACATGTGATCCTAATTTGCGGGCTCATTTAGGTGTCAGAATAGCGAAGCCACCGAATCTTGAACGTCCAGCACAACATCGGTACAATACTCGCTCCCAATCTAAGGTCATGGAGTCCGAACAACAAGCAAGAATGGAAAGAATGGAAAGAGTTCAGCAAGAGCTTATGAAGTCCCAAGAAGAATCTCGGGAGCAAATGGCAAAAATGATGGAGATGATGATGAGCTTAATGAAAGGGAAAGGAGTTACTGACGATTCAAGGGAGGAACCTCAACTTTCAAGAGAAGATCCAATATACCCGCCTGGGTTTACACCGCCCCAAGCCCAAGCTACCCAAAGAGCTATCCCCAAGCTCCAATTTTCCTGAATAACCCACAAAATCAAGGAAAGTACTCAGGATCTAGCCCTGTGGATCCTATTTTTGTGCCTAATTTGGATGACCCAATAGAGCAAGAGAAGTTAAGGAAGGAGAATGAAGAAACAAGAGAAAAGTATGATTTGTTAGAAGAACGGTTAAGGGCAATTGAAGGAAATGGATTTCTTTGGGAGCGTTAGATGCCAACAAGCTTAGCCTTGTCCAGACTTGGTTATATACCACCAAAATTTAAAGCCCTGAATTCGAGAAGTATGATGGGACCACCTGCCCAGCTGCTCATATTACTATGTTTTATCGAAAGATGTCTGGCTACACGAACAACGATAAGTTGCTCATCCATTGCTTCCAGGATAGCTTGACTGGACCTACTGCTAAATGGTATAATCAATTGGATCGGAGTCGTATCCATACATGGAAGGATTTAGGAAAAGCCTTTATGGCACAGTATAAGCATATGACAGATATGGCACCTGATAGGTTATCCTTACAGAACCTAGAGATGAAATCTGGTGAAAGTTTAAAGAGTATGCCAAAGGTGGAGGAGAATTTGGCAGCTCAGGTGCAGCCTTCGTTGACTGAAAAAGAAACAACAACTTTGTTTGTTGTACTTTGCGACCTCCTTATTATGATAAACTCGTGGGGGAGTGCTACTAAAAATTTTGCTGATTATGGTCATTTCGGGAGAGATGATTGAAAATGCCATTAAAAGTGGCAAGATTGAAGACACATCAGCTCTAAAAAGGAGTGGAATGAGTAGAAAGAAAGATGGAGAAGTGCAAGATGTTACCACTGAAAAGACGGTCGAAGATGAATTCCGCCCACCATTTTTTTATCCTTCATTACCATCCCTATTATTCACCCGTGAACAATATCTCCCAAACTCTTACTCATACCAGCCTCAACCAGCCTACCCCATGAATTTACAAGCACCAATGAATATTGCTACCCCTTCCACTGCACAAACACCAAAACCTACTTATCAGCCCAAACAACCAAGGAAATAAACCAAGAGCTCTTAAGAATAATAAGGAGAGGCCCCAATTCGACCCAATACCAATATCCTATGCTGAATTATTCCCCCAATTATTGCAAATCACTTTGTTGCCTCGGTTTTTCTACAACCCCTTAAACCCCCTTATCCAAAATGGTATGATGCAATATGCCATTGCGATTATCATGCTGGGATCCACTGTCAACTCGATCGAAATTGTTACGGCATTTTAAGTACAAAGTTCAGAGATCTCCATGAAAGCTGGAATCTTGGAATTTGGGAAGGATAATGAGCCAAGTGTAAATGCGAATCCTCTTCCAAATCACACGGAAGCCAATGTAAACGCAATAATAGAGGATGATGGGTGTTGGATAAAAAGAATTGTCAATGATGTGAAGACACCGATGAGGATGGTGCTGGAAACAATGAGGAGGGGCAAAGATTATTCAATCTAAGAAGTCAGAATTTGGGCCTGAGATGCAGGAAGGAAGGTATTGTGAGTTTCATGAGGGGTGATGGGGCATTCTGTCCAAAGTTGTGAGGAGTTCCGTTGTGTAGTACAAAAGATGATGGACTTAGGAGAGATTGAGTTCTCTGAAGCTTTTGAAGGGAAAGTAGTGAATGTTATAGAGCCATCATTGTTTGGGAAGTCGATCAAACCATTGAAGGTCATTTGTAGGGATAAGAGTAAAACGGAACCTAGCGCAACTACTGAAAATGCTAGGTCGAAACTAATTATTAAAGTTCCCAGCCCATTCCCGTATAAGAGCAACCACGCAGTCCCGTGGAATTACAATTACAAGGTCACAGCTCAAGGATCTCTCAATATCCCTCTACTTATACTGCTGATACAATAGACATTGCGGGCCCGGGAGGAATGACGAGAAGTGGTAGGTGTTATACCCCAGATATATTGAAGAAAACTCAGATGGGGAAAGCTAAAGAAGATGAAAAGGGTGAAAACAATAGAGATAGCCAAGCAAAAGAAGTCAGGCCAATAGTTCCAATAGATTCTGAAAGGAAGAAACCTGTAACAGAGAAAAAAGCTTGTGAGTTTTTGAAGTTTATTAAGCACAGTGAATACAATGTGGTGGAACAATTAAATCGCTTACCAGCAAGGATTTCCTTACTTTCTCTACTCTTGAATTCAGAGCCTCATCGAAATGCTTTGTTAAAAGTGCTCAATGAAGTTATGTGGCCCACAATGTGTCGGTAGAGAATATAGATCGGCTGGTGGGAATATTGCAGCAGATAACTTCATTTCCTTCAATGATGATGAGATCCCACTCGACGTAGAGGAAGTACTAAAGCCCTTCACATAACCACCACTTGTAAAGATCATATCCTTCCCAAAGGTCCTCATTGATAATGGGTCATCCTTGAATGTTATGCCCATGATTACACTGTCTAGGTTGCCTATAGATAAGTCGAATATGAGGAGAAGTCACATTGTCGTGAGAGCTTTTGATGGTACTCGTCGAGAAGTGATTGGGAATATAGAGGTGCCATGCCAGATTGGTCCATGTGTCTATAAACATTGAATTTCAAGTTATGGATATCACTCCTTCTTATAATTGTTTACTCGGAAGCAGCCTGGATCCATTCAGCAGGTGCCGTTCCTTCAACTTTGCATCAAAAGGTCAAATTCGTGGTTGATGGACATTTGGTGAGTATAAAAGGAGAAAGAAGATATGATTGCAACCATTACTACAAGTGCCCCATAATAGAAGTTGCTGAAGATGCGGTGGAATGGAATGCTTTTAGATCTTTAGAACTTGTTAATGCTACATTTGTGTGGGAGAAGGGATGAAAATTACCCGTACCCCATTTGTCAAGCCACCAAACTCGGAATCCAACAACGATGGGAAAGGGATGTCATGTTGGAGCAAGTTTAGGAAAGGAGTCAAGGAATTAAGAGAGCAGTGTCTATTAAGGATGGATAGGTTTGGGTTAGGATATAAACCCACTGGACCTGAAAAGAAAAAGTTCATAGAAAGGAAGAAGGGAAAAGCAAGTTAGCTAGTTTTATGGGGATGAAAGAGAGTTTGAACCAATGGGTTTCCCTCCTCTATATGATTCTTTCTATTCGGCGGGATACATCTACAATAACTCTGCAAAGGTTAAGGTTGAAGAAGGCGAGTCTATTCCAGCGATGGCTAGAGCTTTCACAGATCTCTTATCAAATGTGATAGGAATAGAGGAATTTCTGGAAGAGGTGGATAGTTCCGGAATTCGTCCTTGTCTCCCGACTACATATTGAGAATTGGCATCCTGTTGAGCTCCCGTCGTTTTCAAAATCATGTTTCCATGTAATGCAATAAACTTATCCCAAGTGCTTTTGCCCAAAGGCATTAGGGTCTTTATGTATAGGCTTTTATTTAGTCTTTATCATTCAATAAATGACAAGCATGATGCATTTTATTCTTCATCTGTGTTGTTACTTTTCCTTCATTTTTATACCTTCCCATATCAATCCCATTTAATTATCTCCAGGTATTCCAATAATGAAATGAGGACCTTCTCAACGATAATCCAGAACTTAATTTTGAAAGAATCGTTTGTGTTGGTGAACTTAATGATGAAGGAGATGTGTATGATTATGCTTTACCTCAAGATTGCTAAGACTAGTACAGCAAGAAGAGAAAACAAATTATGCCCAATGAAGAACCAATAGATGTCATAAACTTGGGGAAATGAAGAAATAAGGACAGAAGTTAAAATTGGGACCTCTCTCCTTTGCCAATTAAACAAAGATTAATAAGCTTGCTCCGCGAATATACAGATGTGTTTGCTTGGTCGTACCAGGACATGCCCGGTTATGAAATACTGATGTTGTAGTGCATAGATTACCTTTGAAGCCAGATTGCAAACCGGTTCAGCAGAAATTGAGGAGGATGAAAAGAAATGCTGTTTGAAAATAAAAGAGGAGGTAAAAAAGCAATTCGATGCCGGGTTCTCCTAAGTGTGGCAAAGTACCCTGAATGGGTAGCAAATATAGTCCCGGTACCCAAAAAGGATGGAAAGGTGAGAATGTGTGTTGATTATCAGGATTTGAATAGAGCTAGCCCTAAAGACAATTTCCCGTTGCCACATATTGATATCTAGTTGATAATACAGCTAGGCATTCATCATTATATCTCCTTCAATGGATGGCTTTTGGGATATAAACCAAATCAAGATGGCACCGGAAGGACATGGAAGAGAAAAACAATGAAAAAGACACTTTTGTGACAATGTGTGCTGGGGAACTTTTTGTTACAAAGTAATGCCATTTGGCTTAAAAAATGCTGGGGCAACCTATCAAAGGGCCATGGTAACTTTGTTCCATGATATGATGCATAAGGAGATCGAGGTTTATGTAGATGATATGATTGCTAAATCGCAAAAAGCGGCGAACCATGTCGACAATCTTAAAAAGCTCTTTGAAAGATTAAGAAAGTTTCAACTTAAGCTTCAACCCGGCTAAGTGCACGTTCGGGGCTACATCAGGGAAATTATTGGGTTTCGTTGTTAGTGAGAAAGGAATTGAGGTGGATCCAGATAAGATCAAGGCTATCCAAGACTTACCGCCACCGCAAACTCGAAGGAAGTGTGGGGTTTCTTGGACGATTGAATTATATCTCCCGTTTTATATCTCATCTCACTGCTAAAATGCGATCCAATTTTTAAGCTTCTACGAAAACATGACTCAGGAGAGTGGGATGAAAATTGTCAACTAGCATTGATAAAGTCAAAGAATACCTTTCGAATCCACCAATTCTAGTTCCTCCTATGTCGGGAAAGCCGCTTATTTTGTATCTTGTATTCATGAGCACTCGATGGGTTGTGTATTGGGGCAACATGATGAGTAAGCAAGAAAGAGCGAGCAATCTACTATTTGAGCAAGAAGTTTACATATTACGAATCTAAGTACTCCTCATTAGAAAAAAAGTGTTGTGCATTAGCTTGGACAGCCCAAAGACTTCGGCATTACATGTTGTATCCACTACTTGGTTGATTGCGAAGTTGGACCCATTAAGTACATTTTTGAAAAGCCTTCTTTGTCAGGGAGGTTAGCAAGATGGCAGGTATTACTCTCCGAATATGATATTGTCTATGTAAGTAAAAAAGCCATCAAGGGGAGTGCGATAGCTGAATTCTTGGCAGATCGAGTTGCAGAAGAATATGAGCCTATGAGGTTCGACTTCCCGGATGAAGATTTTGATGACAATCCTCAAGATTGATGAAGAGTTAGTAGGAGATAGGCATGGAAGATGTACTTCAACGGAGCATCAAATATTCTGGGCATGGTATTGGGTGCAATCTTAATATCTCCAAAAGGGATCATTACCCGTTCACTGCAAGATTGGATTTCAATTGTACCAATAATATGGCTGAATATGAAGCATGTATCATGGACTACAAGCAGCCATTGAAAAGAAAATTAAGGCGTTAGAGTTTACGGGGATTCTGCATTGGTAATTTACCAATTGCGAGGGGAATGGGAGACAAGAGACTCAAAAAATGGTCTTGTATCGTGAATTCATCATCGACTTGAATCAAACAATTTGAAAAGGTTTCTTTTGACCATTTACCTTGAAAAGAAAATCAAATGGCAGATGCTTTGGCAACATTGGCAGCCATGTTCAAAGTAAATGCAAATACTGAAGTTCAGCTCATTAAGATTGTACGTGGTTCCCCAGCTCATTGCTTAAATGATGAAAAGAAATTGATGATAAGCCTTGGTTTCATATATTCTACATATGTTAACCAACAATATCCTAAGCAAGCCATAAACCATAAGAGGACCATAATGGCATTGGTAGGGTGGGATTCTTTCTCGATGGTGATATCCTGTATAAGAAAGGGAGGGTCCAGGTTTTGTTAAGGTGTGTGGATGCTATGCAAGCTAGAAAGATCCTTGAGGAGGTTCACGGAGGAAGTTGTGGGACTCATGCGAATGGGCATATGATGGCTAGAAAAATCATGAGAGCAGGCTATTATTGGATAACTATGGAGAGTGATTGCATTAAATATGCTCAAAGATGTCACAAGTGTCAAATATATGGGGATAAAATACACGTCCCTCCAACATCTTTGCACGTCATGACAGCTCCTTGGCCTTTCTCAATGTGGGGAATGGATGTAATTGGGCCAATCACTCCAAAAGCGTCGAATGGACATCGTTTTATTTTAGTAATGATTGATTACTTTACAAAATGGGTGGAAGCTGCATCATTTGCTAGTGTGACGAAGTCAGTGGTGTGCAAGTTCATTAAGAAAGAAGTCATATGCAGATTTGGATTCCCTGAGAGGATTATTTCAGACAATGCTATGAATTTTAATAACAAGGTGATAGAGGAGGCTTGTGAGCAATTCAAAATCAAACATCATAATTCAGTGCCATATCGCCCGAAAATGAATGGGGCCGTAGAAGCTGCAAATAAGAATATCAAGAAGATTATTCAAAAAATGACAGACACCTATAAGGACTGGCATGAGAAACTTCCTTTTGCTTTGCATGCTTATCGGACTTCAGTGCGTACATCCACCGGAGCCACTCCGTTCTCATTGGTATATGGAATGGAAGTCGTTTTGCCTATTGAGGTTGAGATTCCTTCCTTACGGGTATTGTTGGAGGTAGAATTGGAAGAAGCAGAATGGGTCCGTGCTCGATATGAACAGTTGAATTTGATTGAGGAAAAGAGGCTTAAAGCACTTTGTCATGGCCAATTATATCAAAGGAGAATGATGAGAGCATATGACAAAAAGGTCCGCCCTAGACAATTTCGGGAGGGGGAATTAGTTTTGAAAAGGATTCCATCTAATCATCATGATCCTCGAGGAAAATGGGCACTAAATTGGGAAGGCCCGTATGTGGTGAAGAAGGCCTTTTCAGGGGGAGCATTAATTTTGACGGAGATGGATGGGTATGAGTTACCAAACCCAGTCAATGGTGATGTGGTGAAAAAGTATTATGCTTGAAATTAGATCTAAGTTGAAAACCTGAAAAGGCAGCTTAGATTCAAAAAAAAAAAGGGTCTAAGTTGAAAACCTGAAAAAGGCAGCTTAGATTAAATAAAAAAAAAAGGGTCTAAGTTGAAAACCTGAAAAAGGCGGCTTAGATTCAAAAAAAAAAAGAGGTAGGGTTTAAGTTGAAAACCTGAAAAGGCAGCTTAAACCCATAGGAGGTATCTAAGTTGAAAACCCGAGAGGGCGGCCTAGATAAAAAGGGGCATCAGTTTTGCAAGTCTAAAGGGGTTAAAGATGATAGGAAACATTTCCCACACATTGGGGTCATCAATCAATGGTTCATATAATAAGGATTCTGGATTATTCGACAGAGAAAGTCCAAATTTTCTTATAAGGGAATTTTTGCCACCATACATTTTTTTTATTTTATTTTATTGTCCCTTCTGCGTGGATTCTTAGATATTTGAGACAAAGCCAAATTGTTCTTCATTGAAATTACCTTGTACATTGACTTGTTTTGCCTTACATTCATAATAAATGTATCTTGCTTGGCAATTTTGAATGGTTTTGATTCAATAAATAGTCCAAATATAAAAGGAGTTTGCATTGCTTTGTGAATAATAAAATGGAAATATGAGGTTTAAACCAACTCTGATATAGACCAAAGAAGGACAAAATCGCATAAGGAGGCTTGCTTTCAGAGAAAAAGGGTCCGATATCTTGTAAGCTCAAAGCTTGGTAATTTGATTCGAGCATCCAGGGTGACGATGAAATATGCGTTTACAGCCAAGTGTGTACCCGCAAATTAGGTCACTTGTTATGATTTGCATTCACATTCATGAATATTGCATCTGCAATCATGCCCTTTGCAGTTATATAATTTGATGTGTAACTTATGATTCGGAAAATTTAAAACTTCCATCCTTGGTGTAGAGTCAAGGTCTTATGTTTCAAAATCGAATTCATTTTTCTAAAATGGATCGAGCCTTGGTAGGGAGTCAAGGTATTATGTTTTAAAGTCGAATTCACTTTTTCACAGTGGATCGAGCCTTGGTATGGAGTCAAGGTATCATGTCTTTCAAAATCGAATTCACTTTTTCACAGTAGATCGAGACTTGGTAGGGAGTCAAGGTATTATGTTTTAAAGTCGAATTCACTTTTTCACAGTGGATCGAGCCTTGGTATGGAGTCAAGGTATCATGTGTTTCAAAATCGAATTCACTTTTTCACAGTAGATCAAGCCTTGGTAGGGAGTCAAGGTATTATGTTAAAGTCGAATTCACTTTTTCACAGTGGATCGAGCCTTGGTAGGGAGTCAAGGTATTATGTGTTTCAAATCGAATCCATTGTTCTCATGGGTCGAGCCTAGGTATGGAGTCAAGGTATTATTTTCGAGAATCAAAATTGAATTTTCCCAAGAAAAAATAAAAAAAAATTACTTTCAGACAAAATTGTTGTCTAAAGTCTTTGCCCTATTCCTGATTCTCAGCAATGTGCAAAGAAGGGCAGCTGTAGACACCGAATTTTGTCTGAAGAACTTTAATTAAAAAAAATTGAAAAAGCAAGCAAAAAATAAAAAAATAATTCTTCAATGCCCATGCATCATGTAAATTTAAGCCAAGGTTGACTTGAGAGATTTAGACCAAATATGAATAAGTAAATAAAAGGAAAATAAATCATGCAAAAAAGGGAAATAATTAAATGCAATAAAAGTTGAAAATAAATTACCAAAAATAATAAAATGAAAAAAAGGAATAAAAAGATAGGTCAAATAAAAAATAAATGACAAAATAAAAATTTCCTCATCATGGGATCAACACATTAAAATCAAGATTTTTCTTTCCTAAATAAAGAGGGACTACATGGTTATAAAAAGGCAGGTTTTTAGAGGAGAAAAGGAAAAAAAAAAGAAAGCTAGAAAAAAAAGCCCTAGAGGAAAAACCTAAAAAAAAAAAGAACTTTGCTACTGCTTGTTTTTCATAGGGACAGCCACTCCTACTGTTCATCATCATCATCCCCTCACAGCCACTATTCATCATCATTTGAACCCCTCTGCCATCGTTGGCCACACACCATCATCACCATCGTTGTGCCTCCCTTGTTTTTGCTGCATGCAGCTTTCTCATCACCATTGCTGCTTCCCTTCTTCACTGCATCGTTCCAACTTGAAGACCCTTACAGCCATCGTTCCTGCCAACAAGCCATACCATCCTTTCCCGATTGCACAGCCACCATCGCTACCTCTGATTCGACCAGCCCTGCACCTGTCGCATAATACATTATCCAGCTTTGCACCTGTTGCACCGCACCACATCCTTGTCACCTTGCACCCAGTGACTCTGCTGCACCTTGCCAAACCAGAGCCGTCTTCATCATAGTTTAATTCTGTTCCAGACTACAACGCACCACTGCATCCATCTGCCCCGTAGCCACTGCAACCCTCATCTCCATATTGCCGCCTTATTTTCGTTGTCACTGCCATCTTCACCACAGCTGGTTCTGTCCACGCACCTCTGGATCCATCTGCTCCACAACGTTGCATGCATTTTCTGTTTCTTCCTGCACCATACTCGTTGGAACCGAAAAAGCAGCTGTTTGTTCATCGTAGGGCTAAGTAACACGTGCATTTGCTTGCTTCCCGGTAGTCTTCTTTTGCTAATATAAATGCTTGAGTTGATTTGTTTTGTTTTGCTTGTTTATCCTCTCACTTGTACGTGTACTGATAAACCTCTCCATTTTGTTATTTATTTATATGTTAACTATTTATTTGCTCACTTAACAGTTTAAGTTGACTAAGATGAAAAAAATTTTTGATGGTTATATCCACGCGTAGTACTTGATTGGCTATATTTTTGTTTAGATGATTAATTGACTACTTGTATGCTTGTTGGTATTAATAACGTAAAAAAAAAAAAGAAGATAAAAGTAAAATAAAGAATAAATGAACAAAATATGAAAAGAAAATTTTATAAAACACTAAAATAATATAAATGAAAAGTTTTAAAGGAATTTCCGATGATAGGATTTTTTAGAGAAATCGCAAGTCCTTAGGATGGAGATAAAATCTTTAAATGTCACCAGCGTATTGGGATATTTAAGTGATTTTATTTCAATAATAAAATTCTTAATTTTATAAAATAAACCAATTTAAAAATAAAATAATAACACATAATAAAAAAAAAACAAATGGAAAGGCAAAAGAGTGAATATGTAAGTTTTATTTCCGATGATAAGATTTCGAAGAAATCACAAGTAGTGATTCTTCGATAATTTTTAGGATCGAGGAAATTCATTAGATGTTACCAGCGTATTGGAATATCTAATTCGTTTATCTCGATATCAAAGTTTCTTAGATACAAAAATAAAATAAAATAAATAAATAGGGTAAAAAAGCAAATAAATATAAATATAAATATAAACTTAAAATAAATAAATTTAAATATAAATTTTAATAACAAATTTTAAATTTCCGATGATAGGATTCCTTAGAGATCGCCAGTAGCGACTCTTTGACAATCCTTAGGATCGAAATAAAATCTTTAATGTCACCAACGTATTGGGACATTCAAATGATTTTATTCCGATATAAAGAAAATATTAATAAGATGTCTTAGTATAAAAAAAATAAATAAATATAAAATGGTAATAAAAATAATAATAGGTAAATACAAGAAAATAGTAAGTGAATAGAAATAAAAACTTTTGAATAAGTAAAAATTTAGGAATTAAAATAAATAAATAAATGTAAATACACATCTTAAATATAAAAGCTCCCGATGATAGGATTCTTTAGAAATCACAAGTAGTGATTGTTTGATTATCCTTAGGGTCGAAATAAAATATTTGAATATTACCAGCGTATTGGGGTATTTAAATAATTTTAGTTCGATATTAAGATATCTAATATAATTAACTTGTATGAAATAAACTAACACTAAAAACCAATAATAAATAATAAATAAATAAATAAAAATTTTAAACAAATAAACAAGATTTCAAAATTATTTCCAATGATGAGATGTTACGGAATTCACAAGTAGTGATTCCTAATTGATCTCTAGGTGAGAAGGATATGCTAAATATTACCAGCGTATTGGGATATTTAGTATGATTTTTCAATAAAAAATAAATTTTATAAAATCAATAAATTTCAAAAACAATATATAACTATAAAAGATAATAAAAATAAAATAAAATAATATATTTCTCATGTGCATCATATCTATTTTGTTTGCATCATTTGCATTCATGAAATTTTAAAATAAGTGCAAATCTCCCAAGGATGGGATTCTATAGAAATCGCAAGTAGCGATTCTTAAGAAATCTCTAGGTGAGAAAATTATCCGAAATGCTACCAAAAGTATTGGGATATTTCAGAATAATTTTCAATACAAAAGATTTTCACTTATAAAACAAATAGCAAAATGATTTCGAAATAAATGAAATTCTTTTAAATATTTAAATTAAGACCATTTAATTAAGATCAAAGGGATAATATATGATTAAGTGGTACCGTTTTTGTAACGGGCGTTGTGGGGGTGCTAATCCTTTCCCACGCGTAACCGAACTCCCGAACCCAAACTTTGTTTTCGCAGACTAAAAATTATTTTTTTGATAAAACTTAATTAGTTTTAAGATTTTATTAAAAAGATAAATAATTTTCGGTGACCAATCACACCTAGTAAAAAAAAGATTGGTGACGACTCCTCTTTATTGTGTTTATCCAAAATCGTCTAACGATCGAGTCCCCGGACGAAAATCGTTACGACACTCCTCTTGCTATTAAATGCTTAGTCTCCTTTGTCAAATGAAGCAACCAGCGAGAAGTCCACTGTCGCCCCTTTCTTGGATTTTTTTCTATTTCCTTTTCTGCTCTTCTCTTCACCCATGTCTCTTCCAGCCAACGTTGATTGGTTAACTCCCCATCCTTTTCTTTATTTTGTCTTCTAGCCCTTAATTCTCTTGTCATTCTTCTTCTTCTTCTCCACGCCAACGTTAGCCACATTTATTAATTTTATCTCATCTCATTTAATGCTTTCATACCTTATATATACTATCTTGACCTTTTATCAAGATTAAATCCCATATATTCCTTGTTACAATTGATATTTGTTTTTCTTTCTTTTATCAACCATACTATACATCATGACTTAAAATGCAAAGTGGAAATTCACATCTAATGATTCTTTAATTTCACTAGAAGAATTAATTTCTACCATCAATCATGTACAAATATAGTATATAGTATAATAAAATTCGGGTCTTACATTTCTCCCCACCTTAAGAAATTTGGTCCTCCAAATTTAACTAGGACCTATCAATTGAAAAGCTCTGGATACCTCTCACGCATAAGGCTTTCTAACTCCCAGGTAGCCTCCTCCTCGTTATGATACTGCCAGAGCACTTTAACCAAAGGAATCGTCTTAGACCGCAATACTTTATCCTTCCTATCTAAAATCCGTACCGGTTTCTCGACGTAACTCATGTCCTCTCTGATCTCCAGTGGTTCATGTCGAATCACGTGAGAAGGATTTGGATGGTACTTTCTCAACATCGAGACATGGAATACGTTATGCACACCTGACAAGTCTGGTGGTAGTGCTAACCGATATGCCACATCTCCCACACGATCTAAGATCTCATAAGGCCCAATGTACCGAGGACTCAACTTTCCTCTCTTCCCGAATCTCATTATACCTTTGGACGGTGAGACCTTTAAAAATACATAATCACCCGCTACAAACTCCAAGGGTCGGCGTCTAGTATCTGCATAACTCTTCTGCCGACTTTGAGCCATTCTGAGCCTCTCACAAATCATCCGTACATCACGAGATCGACCAAATCGGGAGCTAACAGTTTACGGTCTCCAACTTCTTCCCATGCTATCGGGGATCTGCATCGTCTGCCACACAATGCTTCATACGGTGCCATGCCAATACTAGTATGAAAACTATTGTTATAAGCAAACTCTGCCAGGGGTAAATGATCGTCCCATGAGCCTCTAAAATCCAATGCACACGTTCTCAACATATCCTCGAGCGTCTATATCGTACGCTCGGACTGCCCATCAGTCTGTGGATGAAAAGCGGTGCTAAAACTCAGCTGGGATCCCATAGCCTCCTGAAATCTCTCCCAGAAATGAGAGGTGAAGCGGGAGTCCCTATCAGAGGTAATACTCACTGGAACACCATGTAACCTCACTATCTCCCTGATATACAATTCGGCCAAGGCACTAACTGAATCTGTAGATCTCATGGCCAAGAAATGAGCAGACTTAGTCAATCTATCCACTATCACCCAAATAGCATCATATCCCTTCCGGGTCCGTGGCAATCCCATAATAAAATCCATAGTAACATGCTCTCATTTCCATGTAGGAATCGATAATGGTCGAAGCATACCTGCCGGCTTTTGATGCTCAATCTTAATTTGCTGGCATGTCAGATATCTAGCAACAAACTCAACGATGTCTTTCTTCATCTTAGGCTACCAATACACTCTCCGGAGATTCTGGTACATCTTAGTACTACCCGGATGTAACGTGTATCTAGAGGTATGAGCCTCTGATAATATCAAATCTCGAATCTGCCGATCACCGGGAACACATGTCCGACCTCTAAACCTCAGTATTCCGTCAGTGCCAATCTCAAAATCTAACATAACTCCCATCTGAATCTGACTGGCAACCCCAATGCAATAATCATCCCTCTTCTGAGCTTCCCTGATTCGGTCCATCAAATCCGGCTCTATACGAAAACTAGCTGTAAATCCATACTGGTCAGAGGAAACAACTGTCATACTGAGGTTAGAGAACTGCTTTATCAGCTCATGCTCCCTGATCATCATATACGATACCATGCCAACATGCTTACGGCTCAATGCATCAGCTACTACATTAGCTTTACCTGGGTGATACAAAATCTCACAATCATAATCTTTTAATAGTTCCATCCACCGTTTCTGCCTCAAATTCAACTCTTTCTGCGAGAATATATACTTCAGACTCTTATGATTTGTATATATTTGAAATTTCTCCCCGTACAAGTAATGTCGCCATATCTTCAGTGCAAACACTACCGCAGCTAACTCCAAATCATGTGTCGGGTAATTCCTCTCATGATCCTTCAACTGTCGAGAACCATAGGCTATAACCCGACCATGCTGCATAAGCACACACCCCAAACCTTGAGCGGATGCATCGGTATACACCATAAATCCACCTGATCCACTAGGAAGGGCTAATACGGGGGCAGTAGTCAATCTCCTTTTAAGCTCACCAAAACTATGCTCACACGCATCATTCCACTCAAATTTTACATCCTTACGTGTGAGTCGTGTCAATGGAGCAGCAAGCTTAGAAAATCCCTCCACAAATCTACGATAGTACCCGGCAAGACCCTGGAAACTCCGTATTTCGGTAACTGTGTTAGGCCTCTCCCACTGAACAATGGCCTCTATCTTGGACGGATCAACTGATACCCCGTCCCTTGACATTACATGTCCGAGAAATATAATATGGTCAAGCCAGAACTCACATTTACTAAGTTTAGCATACAACTTTCGCTCTTTGAGGGTCTGTAGAACAATTTGCAAATGCTGTTCATGCTCCTCTAGTGTCTTAGAATAAATCAGTATGTCATCTATAAACACTATGACAAATTTATCCAAAAATGAATGAAATACCTCGTTCATCAAACTCATAAAAGCTGCAGGGGCATTTGTCAACCCAAAAGGCATCACTAGGAACTCATAATGGCCATAGCGAGTCCGAAAGGCTATCTTATGCACATCCGACTCCTTAATTTTTAACTGGTGATAGCCTGATCGAAGGTCTATCTTGGAAAACACCTGCGCATCCCTGAGCTGATCAAACAAATCGTCAATCCGAGGTAGTGGATACTTATTCTTAACGGTAGCCCGATTTAACATCCGATAATCTATACACAACCGGAGGCTACCATCCTTCTTCCGAACAAACAATACTGGAGCTCCCCACGGTGACACACTGGGACGGATAAATCCCTTATCTAATAACTCCTGGAGCTGCTTCTTGAGCTCATCCAACTCTGTCAGTGCCATCCTATATAGGGGTCTAGAAATCGGCTCCGTACCGGGTACCAACTCGATCATAAACTCCGTCTCTCGATCCGGTGGTAGCCCTGGTAAATCTTCTGGAAAAACATCCGAGAAATCCTTGACCACAGGGATCTCTTGGATTTTGGGAGGTTTCTTCTCTACATCCTCCACACTAGCAATATATCCTTCATAACATTCATACACAACCACAATTTTAGTTTACATGTCATCTCATAACATAAATTTACGTACTTTTTATTAATTTACAATAACTTTACAATGTACTTTTCGGGATGAGAGAAGGTAATAAACTTAATATTACAATCTAAACTAACATGATTTGCAGCTAACCAATCCATTCCTAAAATGATATCAAAATCATATATATCCAACAAAATTAGGTTAGCTGTCATAACCTTCTCTCCTATAGTCAATTTACAACCCCTATATATAATATCCGTCCTCTGGAAGTCATTAAAAGGAGTTTTCACTTGCAAAGTATACTCTAACAACTCCGGTTCTACTGGGGTCCTGTTGGCATATACAGGCGATAAGAATGAATGGGTAGAACCCGGGTCAATTAAGGCAATTACGGGAATATCAAAAAGATAAACCTTACCTTTAATCACATCGATAGAGGTGTCGGCAGTCTCCTGATCTAATGCGTACACCCGACCCTGAGTCACAACCTTCTTACCCTTCTCTGCGGCTGTCGCCCGCCTAGGCTGTGAGGGTGTCGCTTTCTCTGGTTCACTCTGAGCTGCCGGGGCCGCTATCTGAGGTAATGCAGGAGGTCTAGTAGAAGCAGTTGACTCTCTGAGCATCGGGCAATTCTTGATAAAGTGCCCCGTCTATCCACATCTAAAACATACCCCAGACATTAAAGGACAAGGGCGCGATCCATGCGACCTTCCACAATGTCTACATAAGGGCGCAACACTTCTCTGAGTGGTGGTGGGGCCACTAGCAGGAGTAGAAACTGCTGGTCTATCAAATTTGCCCTCTAAAATCTGTATGCCTGTAGATCTAGTCTTCTTAGACTGCTCTCTACCTGGTCTATCCTCCATGAACCTCTTAGTCTTTCCCTTTGCTTTGCCTTTAGCCTTACTACTGAAATCGAGCTGGAACTGCTCATAATCTCTCTCACACAGCTGAACCCGTTGAACTATCTCATCATACGTCTGCATAACAAATGGGGCTAGCTTTACTCTGATGGATGGCCTTAACCCAGCTCTAAATCTCGAAATCTTATATCCGATATTCGTACTAGTCTGTGGATCAAAACGGCTCAATGTAGTAAATTTAGCCTCATACTCGTCCACTGACATGCTACCCTGAACTAAGCCCATGAATTCCTGCTGTAATTTATCCTGAGCAGTGTCAAGAATATACTGCCTCCTAAAAGCTTCCACAAACATATCCCAAGACAGATCCTGATGCTGAGCAAATAATACTGTCTGAGTGGCCTTCCACCAATGTCTCGCATCATCTGCCAACTGGAACACTGCTAAGCCTACTTTCTCTGTCTCTGAACATCTCATAATCTGAAGTAATCTGTCAATCTCAATCACCCACTGCTCTGCCACCAATGGATCCCTAGTACCTTTAAACTTAGGTGGATCCAACTTCTTAAATGATTTCACCAATGCCACATTACAATATGACTCTGCATTTCAAGGCGGCTGAATCAATGGCTGTGGTGGAGCTACCGGTGGTTGAGGCGCTGGTGGTGGAATGGGTTGAGGCTCAGGCACAACTGGTGCCGGCTGTGGCGGTACTGGTGCCTCTACTGGGGCTGCGGGAGCTGTAGCTCTCTCCCTCTCTGCCCTATCAGCGGCTCTATCCGCCTAATACATAGGCATAAAATCTGCTATTAACCTCTCCACCTGAGTTACACAATTATCAATGCTTTCTAGCTGTATAGGACGTGGAGGTCTTGGGGCAGGTTCCGGTGTCTGTGGTTCCGGAGTTTGTGCTGCCCTACCTCGTCCTATGCCTCTCACTGAGCGCATCCTCCTTCTTCCTCTCATATCTGTACCACAGAAATCGTTTATCACTTATCATTAATATATCAATTATATATTCAGATTATACAGTACAACAGGGAATGTATACTATTTACTTTAAGCGTCACTAAACATTCGACCAACCCTGCTCTAATACCATTAAATTTGTAACATCCCAATTTCCATTATATAACATGTTACTCACTTATAACTTACACTTACTACCGGTTGGGCTGTCAGTGATGCTTAACAACTCTCGATACTCTAATAAGATTTTATTCTCTTATTCCTTTTAAATCATATAAAGTTATGAATTATTAATTTGTTCACCTACAAATGTTTATACATTCCCTCCTATTTAAAGTAGTACTGTACCATAAACTGAATATATAAAAGAATACAACATACCTTCAATATCAAATCTTGGGAAGATAATTCTCTTTGTCTTATCTCAACAATCTGTGGAGTGGAAAATAAGGAGTGAGCGACAACGTGCTCAATAAGAAAGGTGTATGCTGCTTTACAAATATAAAGACTATATTCTCAAAAACCATTTAATTATCCTAACGATCAAACTCATTAGGAAACAATGAATACAGTTGACATGAAACAGGATTCAACAGATCCTTTCATAACTCATTTACTTGAGACTAGGCAACAATTTAAATCATGCAAAGAACACAAGTCATCCGCTTTTGGGGTGCACCCGTAGGCCATCGCCCCTCACGGCTATCTCAACTCGATATATGGCCATAATCTATAGGTGGTCCTCGAGTCCACTTGCCAAGTGACCTCGAGACCGCTGATGACTTGGCCGGTCCATCAGCCCTGTGACGCCCTGGGGTGCACTCGTTGGTCTATTTGACCCGAGCCATCGCCCTCAATGGGTCACGCAAAGTATATGTATAATAATGCATGCACTCATGGCCTATTGTCTCAAAATCAAGTTATCTTATGTATCATTTCCATAAAATGATTTGATTTCCAAAAGTCTTATAAAACAATAAAACAGCCCGTAACTTCAACATTTTCCGTGTGAGAAGGTAGAGGTTAGACTGGCTCGCCCATGGCTAGTTCGCCCATAGTAAGCTTGCCAATACTCAACTCACCCATTGGTCAACTCGCCCAATAGTCAACTCGCCCCAAAAAGGTTTCATATTTCTATTTTTGAAATATTAAAATAATTCATTTTTAGTTTAGGAAATTACACTTTAAAACTGTTCGCCAGAGTCAGCTCGCCCTTCACGGCTCGCCCCTGACTAACTCTACAAGACGGCGAATTAGTAATCGCCCGCCACTTAGCTTTTCAAAACAAAAGTATGGGTCGTTGATAACGGTTCGCCCGCCTTATATTTAAAACAAGGGTCGCCCACCCAAACGCATTAAAAAGAGTTCGCCCGACTATGGCTTACCCGGATTTCTCTTTAAAACAAGGGCACTCGCCCAGTTCTCATAAAAGAGAGCTCGCCATTTGGCTCGCCTGAGTTTCTGCCTAGAACAAAACTACTCGCCCGCTTTAACCAGTTCGCCCAGCAAAACAACATATGGCGGCTTGTAGCTCGCCCAAGATCAAAACAGTTTATCAATCAATGCATGTCAGAAAATAAAACAATTTCTAATATTTTCTTAACATTTTTACTCCACAGGACATGCATTTACATCACATACTACTTCCTTACCTCGTCTAATGCAGCCTTGCTTCTCGCCCGCCTTTCTCAATTCCCGTCTGCACAATTATATTAAAACTATTAATATTCCTTTTTCAAATATTTCTAAACTATTTATATTTTCCTAATATTTGGGACACTTTGGCGAGACTGATTTCGCCATTCGCCCATAGAGCTCGCCCATCCATAATTGATCTACTCTTGGGAGCTCGCCCAATCATTCTCACCATTCCTATGGCTTATTTGTTGGAGTTCGCCCAACATGGGAGCTCGCCCGACCATTCAACTCGTCATGCTCTGCATGTGAGTTCGCCCGACACTACTGTTTTGTTCATTGGCGGCTCACCTATGTATTAAACTTGCATGTGGCGATCTCGCCACTTCCTCATTCCAGATTTTAGCTAACACAAGGCTACATCTATGTTTATTACGTTATAAAACATAGAAATCCAGTATTTAATATTAAGGAAACCATAGAAATTATGGAACTCACCTTAACCCAATTGCTCTTCCAAAAACAGAATATTTCTTGCCTCCCTTAGCTTTGTTTCTCTTGTTCCTTGGCTTTTGAACACTGCAGAAGGGTTTGGCTAGCTAACAGATGAAATTGCATGGCTCATTTATGATGAAAACGGAGGAATGAAAGATGGATATGCAGAAAACAGAATTGGGCGAGGAGGTGATTTGAGAAGATAAAGTTGACGACATCATCTTCCCTCACGTATTCCTTTATATAGCCATTTGATCCTGTTAGAAACTACCGACTGTTTTCTTATCACGTTTCTTTCATCATTACATGCATTAAAATTTGTGAAAAAACTGCAGCTAGTGGACGGTGGCAATAAGAAATTTCTCTGCATGTTCTGAAAATTTTCTTTCCTTTTTCCTCTTCTTCCCCCAGTCCACGCCACTGCCAGTCACTCTTATTGGCTTGCTCCTCTTGCTATTAAATGCTTAGTCTCCTTTGTCAAATGAAGCAACCAGCGAGAAGTCCACTGCCGCCCCTTTCTTGGATTTTTTTCTATTTCCTTTTCTGCTCTTCTCTTCACCCATGTCTCTTCCAGCCAACGTTGATTGGTTAGCTCCCCATCCTTTTCTTTATTTTGTCTTCTAGCCCTTAATTCTCTTGTCATTCTTCTTCTTCTTCTCCACGCCAACGTTAGCCACATTTATTAATTTTATCTCATCTCATTTATTGCTTTCATACCTTATATATACTATCTTGACCTTTTATCAAGATTAAATCCCATATATTCCTTGTTACAATTGATATTTGTTTTTCTTTCTTTTATCAACCATACTATACATCATGACTTAAAATGCAAAGTGGAAATTCACATCTAATGATTCTTTAATTTCACTAGAAGAATTAATTTCCACCATCAATCATGTACAAATATAGTGTATAGTATAATAAAATTTGGGTCTTACAGGATGATACGGAGCAAAGTCTCCCACATGTTGCCCCTCATAATTCATAGCATGAACATCTCCTCCATTCCCCGATGTATCACCTTTTCTTGCATTCATAGCATCATCTCCTACAAGCTTGCCACTCTTGATTGCATTCTCTATTATTTCACCAGAAATTACCATATTTGCAAAATTCTTGGTGGCATTACCGACCATCATTTCATAAAATGGTGCTGGGAGTGTATTGACAAACAGGATGGCGGTTTCTTTCTCTGTGAGGGGGGGTTGAACCTGGGCAGCTATATCCCTCCATCTTCGAGCATATTCTTTAAAGCTGTCCTCAAGCTTCTTCTTCATGCCTTGTAGGGACAGGCGGTCTGGTGCCAAATCTTCAATGTGCTTATATTGAGCGATAAATGCCCGAGCCAATTCTTTCCATGAATGGATATGGATTCGATCTAGTTGGGTGTACCACCTGGCAGCTGATCCGGTAAGACTGTCTTGAAAAGTATGCACCAATAATCCATCATTATGAGCATATGCAGCCATTTTTCGGCAATACATCTTGATATGAGTTGTCAGGCATTTGGTCCCATCATACTTTTCAAAATCTGAAACTTTGAACTTTGGTGGGATAACTACACTCGGTACCAAACAGAGCTCTCTCGCCTCCAAAGAACCATATAAATCCATCCCTTCGATAGCTCGTAACCTCTCTTCAAGGAGATCTAACTTCGTCTGAGGCTCTAAGTTCTCTTTCATTGTTGATACACCCATCTTCAATTTCTCATGTTCTTTAGGATCCTCTGAATCATAGACAGAGATCGGGTCTGATGGCTTCCTACCGGGGTTTGGAATGTCATGCCCCGAAAATGGCGTATGCTATGAAGTACGAATTTGGGGTGGAATGGGACTTCGTAGATATGAACGTTCACCGTCTTGTGCCCACCTTTCTTGGGTAGTTGCTTCCCCTACTGGTTCCTTTCCTTTACTCATTTTGGTCATCATCTCCATCATTACAGCCAATTGCCCCTTCATCTCTTCTTGCGCCTTTTCGATTTTCTCCATTCGGCTAGCCTATCCTTCCTCCATGGTCTATACTTGAGAGTCCCGAATTGCTTTGTAACCTTTGATGGCCGAGAGGCCTTGAACCTTATTACCACAATTTTTAATTAGAAATCCATATCATTATCTATCTTTGTCTAAAAAAACTCTTATTTTTTTTCAAGAATGTTTTAAACAACCAAAATTTTTGTTTTTGAAAATTGAAGGGTATTGGCCTATTTAACAAGTGTATGATGTGAATTTTTTGTATATGTATGCAAATGACATTAATGATAGAAATCTATGAAATGGAACAATTTTTCTTCTTCTTTTTCTCTTTTTTTTTTATTTTTCTCTCTTTCTTTTTTTCTCTCTTTTTTTTTTTATTTTGTTAGTTTGCATAACTTTCTTGATTTTACATGTTGGGTATTTATGCCTTTACTTTAACCAAATCTTAGGGAAGAATAATTTCAAGGAAAATAATCAATCAATAGCACATGTATACAAATTTGATAAAAAAGAAAATTGAAAGAATAAACAAATTCAAGATTGTAAAAGACTTGGTCTATTTTCTCGAAAATTTATCTACAAAATGTGATGCAACAATGCAAAATGCATACCAAAATTCAAACTAAAATTTGCCTCTTACTTATCACACTCACTTATTAACTTAAGAGATCAAGTTTGAAACAACTAAGAGAAGTTGAAGAGTAACCTTAAACCATATCAAAATTGTTTCAAAAACTCTCTCTCTCTCTTCTCTTTTTTTCCCAAGAAAAATTATTCCCATTGTTTTGAAAGAAAACTTAGATTTCTTTATTTTTATTTTACAAAATCTCTTTCCGTGATTTTATTATTATTATTTTTTTAAAACCCTTTTTGAAAAACAAGAAAAATTTCAAAGACTTAAGTTATGGACAATTCAAACCAAAATCCATAATACCTTTATTGATACGAGAAATGGGGTCAAATGATTTCCCTTTTGTGTCCTAATTTCAAAAATCGGGCATGGCTCTACCTAAGATTGGATTTAAGATTCTCTATATGCTGATTTAGGTTTCTAAAAGGTTAAAAGGTTCCCAAATTATACCTTACTGTCATCCACACTGGACTAGTAAGATTTAATTTGAGTGGGAGTATTTCGATTACCATTGCGGAGGTGATTACCTCACGAGAGTAAAGGTACTCTACTCCCTCCTAAGAAGGACTAAACCCGGGTATAGAGTTCATGTTATAAAAATGCAAGTGTAAGTGTGCATGAGAGGGAATACATCAAACATTCATCAAACTCTAACCTCTATCCTAGATGGCCAACAATTTATTAGTAATAATATATACAAAATAAAGAATGTTGTAAAATAAACGTAATAACTAAAATACAAATGCAACAAATTATTTAAAATTAAAGAAATTAAATTTAAATATTAATTAAGACCATTAAATTAAAACTTAGGATAACACATGACTAATAAATGGCTTGACTCTCAAAATTCCCCAGCGGAGTCGCCAAGCTGTTGTAACGGCTTCGCGCTCGACGATTTTGAAAAACATTTAAAAACAAGGGAGTTGCCACCAATCTTTTTTTGTAAGGTGTGATTGGCCACCTAAAAATATTTATCTTTTTAACAAAATCTCAAAATTAATTAAGTTTTATTAAAAAGATAATTTTGGTCTGCGAAAACAAAAATCGGGTTCGGGAGTACGGTTACGCGTGGGGAAGGATTAGCACCCCCACGACGCCCGTTAAAAACACGATACCATAATAATCATGTGTTATCCTGTAATTTTAATGAAATGGTCTTAATTTAATATTTAAAATTAATTCCTTTTTATTCCATTTTTGAAACATATTTATCATTTATTAAAATCTTTTTTTTTTGAAAAAAAGGATAGATTTTATTTATCGAAAATGAATGTGAACCATCTTGTATTGAATAATTAAATCAAATACTCAAATACTTTTGGCAGCATTTGAAATAATTTTCCTCACCTAGAGATTTCTTAAGAATTACTACTTGTGACTTCTACAGAATCTCATTCTTGGAAGGGCTCACACCCATTTCGAAAATTATCATTTATATTAAAATAAGTTTTACTTTGAAAATAAATATGAAACCCTTTTATTGAAAAATTAAATCAAATATTCCAATACTTTTGGCAACATTTGAAATAATTTTCCTCACCTAGAGATTTCTAAAGAATCACTACTTGTGACTTCTATAGAATCTCATCCTCGGTAGATTCACACTTTTTTGGAAATTAAATGGATGCATATGATACCAACAAATAATATATGATGCAAATGAATTTTTAATTTTAAATTTCCTTATTTATTTGTTGATTTATTTATATATCTTTGTTTTAGAAAAACTTATTCATTTTCATTTTTATCAAAAATTTAAATTATTGAAAAATCATACTAAATACGTCAATACTTTTGACAATATTTAGTAGACTCTTCTCACCTAGGGATCAGTTAAGGAATCACTACTTGTGACTTCCATAACGTCCTATCATCGGAATTTATTAATTTTGAAATTTAAACTTTATTGTTAATTTTCTTTTTCTATTTTTCCCTTTTTTTTAAAAACTTATTTATTTTTATTTTTAACAAAAAATTAAATTATTGAAAAATCATACTAAATATTTCAATACTTTTGGCAACAATTAGTATAACTCTTCTCACCTAGAGATCAGCTAGAAATCACTACTTGTTACTTCCGTAGCATCCCATCATCGGGATTTATTAATTTTGATTTTATTATTAATTTTAAAATTTCAATTTTATTTTCAAAAATTTAAGTTATTGAAAAATCATACTAAATACCTCAATACTTTTGACAATATTTAGTAGACTCTTCTCACCTAGGGATCAGTTAAGGAATCACTACTTGTGACTTCCATAACGTCCCATCATCGGAATTTATTAATTTTGAAATTTAAACTTTATTGTTAATTTTCTTTTTCTATTTTTCCCTTTTTTTTAAAAAACTTATTTATTTTTATTTTTAACAAAAAATTAAATTATTGAAAAATCATACTAAATATTCCAATACTTTTGGCAACAATTAGTATGACTCTTCTCACCTAGAGATCAGCTAGGAATCACTACTTGTGACTTCCGTAGCATCCCATCATCGGGATTTATTAATTTTGATTTTATTATTAATTTTAAAATTTCAATTTTATTTTCAAAAATTTAAGTTATTGAAAAATCATACTAAATACTTCAATACTTTTGACAATATTTAGTAGACTCTTCTCACCTAGGGATTAGTTAAGGAATCACTACTTGTGACTTCCATAACGTCCCATCATTGGAAATTCATATTTTGAATTAAATTTAAAATTTATTATTAATTTAAATTTAAATTTCATTATTTTTAAATACATTTTCTAATCAATAATAATAATTAATAAAAATACAAATAAAAGGAAATTTTTCAAAAAAACTTTTATTTCACAACATGCATTAATAATAATAATAATAATAATAATAATAATAATAATAATAATAATAACAATAATAATAATAATAATAACAACAATGAAAACATAATATAAAGATAAAATAGTTAAAATTAAAGAAAATATACCAAAATAGAAGTCCAAAACAAATGGACTTGGATTAGTGTTGGGCTGCCAAATGAGGGCCCAAAAGCCAAAGCCTCCTTAGTTCAGCAAAAACGAGTCGGGTCGGCAATACGGGTTGATGGATTAGGCGAGCAGCTGCTGGTCTTCTTTCTATCCAAAATCAAGTCGGGTCGTCAATCCGGGTCGATGGATCGGGCGAGCAGTTGCTGATCTTCTTTCTTCGGACGGGCGAGAGCGGTGCTTCTTTCTCGAGGATCAGGCGCGCGAATCCTCTTTCTTCGGGCGGATGATCTCGCAGATCTCCCTCTCCTCAGCGGGCGAGCTCGCAGATCTCCCTCAAGAGTGCACGGTTCTTCTTTCTCG
The DNA here is from genome assembly GCA_031772115.1 of Heritiera littoralis. NCBI lineage: Eukaryota > Viridiplantae > Streptophyta > Magnoliopsida > Malvales > Malvaceae > Heritiera > Heritiera littoralis. Next base: position 1,911,477 of record JAPDPK010000123.1, on the reverse strand, counting down.
AGGATCAGGCGCGCAGATCCTCTATCTTCGGGCGGGCGAGAGTGGTTCTTCTTTCTCCTCGACGGGTGAGCTCGTGGATCTCCCTCACCTCGGGCTGGCGAGCTCGCGGACCTTCCCTTTCCTCGGGTGGGCGAGCGCGCGGATGGTGCTTGGTTACCTGGGGGCGTGCGGATCTTGGGTCGGATTCGGGTCCACGCGCGAGTCACTTCTTTTCTATAAAAGCCTCCCCTTTTTTTTCTTCACTTTTCTCCTTCTTTTACAAAAAAAAATTTCAAAGCCCCTTAAGGCTCTCGGCTGGGGCGATTTTCAGCCGTGCCGGACCGCCATCCGCAGCCACCGGCCGCCTTCGCCGGTGGCCAAAAATGAAAAAGCTAACCACTTTCCGGAAGCCCTTCACTCCCTGAGCCCAATTCTGACTTCCGTTTCTCCTAAAAAAACTCCTAACCCTGTAGATCTGACCTTACCGAAACCTCCTCTCCCCTTTTTTTATTTTTTGTTTTCTTTTTTTTCTCCTTTTTTGTGGTTGATGGCTCGGCTGTTGTGGTTTTGTTGTTTTTTTGTTTGTCTCTTTTTTTTACAGGTTGGTTTATGGCTGTTTTAGGGTTTGGGTGTTGGGTTTTGATTGGTTTTTGGTTTCGGTGATGATGGTGGTGGTGTTTGGGGGGTTTGGTGGTTTCTGGTGGATACGGGGAAGTGTCTCAGGTTTCGGTTGTGGAATCTGGTTGTGTGGTGGTTAGGGGGACTAATTTTGGTTAGAAGGCAGTTGCTGGTGCGGTAAGGATGATGGTGGCTTTCGGTGAAGATGGTGGCTTCAGTTGGGTTTTTGGCGAGTGTGCGGGTGTTTGGTGGTCTCGGTTTCGAGTAGAGAGGAATGGCGGTTAGGGCTTTCTGGCTAACGGTGGTGAAGGGGAGCTGGGTTCCTTTGGGTTGTCTCCTTCTCTGGTCCGAGGCTTCAGGGAAGCCTTTGTAGGGGGCTCGTGTATGGGGTTTCGAAAGGCTGAAATGAAAGGGGCGAGTCTGGCATGGGATGTGGCTGGCGATGGGATGGCTGGGCAGGGGTCAGTGACAGTTAGCCGGCGTTGGTGATGGATGGGTGACAGGGGACTGATGGCAGATTAGACCAGAAACATAAAATAAAAATAATAATAAAAATAATAATAATAACAATAATAATAATATAAATAATAACAAAACAAATAATAAGAATAAAAATAAAAATAAACACAAATACAAATATATATATATATAAATAATAATAATGAAAAAAAGGGAACAAAATTAGGTGTCAACAATGCTCATTGGTTCAACTCCTAATTAAACTAAAGTAATCCAAATTCCAAACTCCAGGTTAAATGGATTAGACTTTACCATTCCCACCAAGACTAGAAAAGAAAAGAAAATAACTCATCCAATTGTTCTTAGTTAACAAATTATTGATGAAATATAAGCAGTTATTTTTTTCTAATCTAATTTTCAGTAATTCTCTATAACAAATGAAAAACTGATCATTCCAAAATTCAAGAAGTGTACAAAGGTCTTGCATCAATAATTGAAGTTTAAAGTTGTGCTTGGCAAAGTTGAAAAGTGGAGAGAAGAATATTAATGGAGGGAAAAGTGGAAAGAAAATGAATTTTGAGAATGTTTGGTATTGAAGAAAATAAGAAGAAAAGAAAATGTTTTCTTTCTTACTCACAAAATAGAAACAAAAAGAAAATGAGGTTCATGTGAGTAAATTAAGTGACAATATTAAATTACTTCTAATTACTTTTTTTTCTTTTCTCTCACTTTTTAGCTCTACAAAGCAAGAGATGGAAAGAAAATATGTCTTCCAATACCATTCATTTTTCAATCTGATTTCTTACCAAGCACACTATGGAAAAAATACATATTTTCTAATTTTTCCACTTTGCTCTACTCTAATTTTACATCTCTTCAATTTTCTTTTCACTCTACCAAACAAAGCCTAAAAGACAAATATACACAAAAAAAAAACATTTTACATTATCTTCCTAAAAATGATCCAAAGACATAAAAATTAAAATCATAATAACTTGCTAATCTAGAATAAACTGTTAATATTGTCGTTTTTTTTAGTAGAAATAGTTGAATGGTATGATCTATAAATTTTCAATTTATAGAGCTTTACCTATAGTTTTACTATTGAAGGAATTTCACGTATGTCACATTTTTTATTATCTTATTTGAAATATTTTTGAACAAATCCTAGTTCTTACTATCATATTTGGTAACACTAGTTTTTATTCACCATACCTCATTTATTCAAGTTTTTCTACTTGAATATTATTGCAACAAATTTAATTTGTCGCTATTGTTGCATTTTCCTTTTTTAAGAAGAAGTAATAATATTTATTTAATAACTTTATTTTTCATGATGAAAACATGCACTCTTTATTTATTTATTTTTTTAGATCCATGGAAATGCATAAGCTTATAGTTTTTCTTTGTGTATGTGTTGGAATATCCTCCATCCATCTTATATTCTAACATGTTCTTATGTTCTTTGTGATATTATTCACACAAGCTTTACAAGAGAAATTATTCTCTTGAAATATTATTCTATGATGATGGAAGTCATGTACACAAATTAATGACAAAATTAAATCCATATAAAATAGTTGCATATATTTGTTCAAGCAATCACACATAATTTCAAGAATTATCTACTAATTTGATGAAGAACTATTATTCTTCTTCTTTGATTGTTTTCAAATTTTCTTGTATTTTCATCTCAAAGTTGCTTCATTAAATTATTCCAATATATATAATTTGATAGTCATTTCCCCTAATGAATCCATCTTCAAAGCCGAAAACATGCTTAATTAAGATTGTTGGTTTTGGTAGAGCCTCCTTGATGGTGGATGAAAATGAACTTGTTCTTCCTTGAGTGATTCCAACACCTTGGTCCTTAAACTTCTTGTTGAACTTGATGAAAAACTAACAAATGTAGAAAGGACTTCAAGACGTTCTACTAATGCCACTTTCTTTAGATTTATTTCATCTCCATTAATTACAGTATATAACAAGGGTTTTTCACATAGCCTTACCATTTGGAATACATTACACTTGTGAAATCAAACCACTAAACACTCTTGAAAAGTACAAAAGTATCTTGTTTTAGCTATTTTTTCTGCAATAAACAATGTCAAAGAAACTTATTTTTACTTTGAGAATAAGAAGAAAGAGAGAACATTTTTGAACTTTTCAGAAAATTCAAGTGTATTCAGAATGAACCTTAACATCTCTATTTAAAGATATGTTTTCCAAAAGTTGTGACCTCACAACCAAAGGTTGCAATTTATTAATTATGTTGTTTAATCCAACAAACTTATCATTTTAATGAAATTATAACTTTTGGAAACTAATAGTTATATTTTTCAACTGTTCACAAGTTAAAGAACATTAATTATTCAAAGAATATGTAGCTCCTTCAAAAATAAACTACTTATTGGAAAATTAAATCTGACTTCTATACTAATTCTTATTCCATTGATTAAACATCATGTTTAATCACTCTTTCATTATTTTGAAAAAATTCCAACAATGCCTTGACTTTCCTTTAGGATATAGTTTTCAAACTTATTTATTTAATCAAAAAAGAAAAATCTTAGGCTTAATTTGAGGTTGTTGTTTTTTTAAGTTTACTCGGATGGAATGGGAAATTGCAATATGTGAATAAAGTTATTTGGACAAAAAATTAGTGAATAACAACAAAAAAGGAAAACTAGCTAGTCCTCTCATTTAACCTTCCTGTTGGGCAAGGTCACTGACTTTACATCAGATATTTTTTCTAAATCACTGACCAACTATACCCCTACAAAGACTTAATTACTACTTAATTCACCGGTTCACTTCATCAAAGATGACGTTGAGTGAGGAGGGTAAACTTGTGAGTCAGCTTGAAGAAGAAAGGACCAAAAGACAAAAAAGTTGTTGGAGTCATTGTGGTTCGTACAATTTGACATTCTAGATTAAGGGTTGCAAGTTCTAAATTAGAATAAAATGACAATACTAGAAAAAAAGGTTTTTTGCAATGATTAAAATCATTGCAAAAACACATATTTATCATTATTAAAGCATTGTCGTAACGACTAAAAGTCGTTGTAAGGTTGTTGTGTTTAATTTCGATGCTAAAAGTATATGCAACGACTTTCATGGTTACAATAAAAAATATTTATTGCAACGACTTTTATTGTTTCTAGTTAAATTTTGTTTTAGCAACGACTTAACGTTAGTTGCAATCTTATTTGGCAATAATATTTTTATTGTTGCAAAAGATACTTTTGCAACGACTATTTGTTGTTGCTAAAAAAATAATACAAAGCGACAATTTTATCGCTTCTAATTTTATTTACAACGACAATAATTGCTGCTAAAAAATAATTAGGCAACCATAAATATGTTGTTTTTAATTTTTTTAACAACAATTATAGTCGTTACTAAATAATTAACGAAACAATAACTTTATCGTTTTTAATTTTTTTAACAACGATTATAGTAATTACTAAATAATTAACGCAACCATAAATATGTTGTTTCTAATTTTTTTAACAACGATTATAGTCGTTACTAAATAATTAACGAAACAATAATTTTGTTGTTTCTAATTGTTTAACAATGATTATAGTCATTACTAAATAATTAACGAAACAATATTTTTGTCGTTCCTAATTTTTTCTTAACAACGATTATAGTTGTTACTAAATAATTAACGAAATAATATTTTTTTCCTTCCTAATTTTTTAACAATGATTATAGTCGTTATTAAATAATTAACAAAACAATAATTTTGTTGTTTCTAATTTTTTTAACAACAATTATTGTCGTTACTAAATAATTAACGAAACAATAATTTTGTCATTTCTATTTTTTTTAATAACGATTATAGTCATTGCTTAAAAATGTACGAAACAATAATTTTATCGTTTTTAATTTTTTTGACAACGATTTTAATCGTTACTAAAAATTTGGCAAAACAATAATTTTGTTATTTCTATTTTTTTAATAACTAGTACAATTGTTGCAAAAATGTACAAAATAATAATTTTGTTGTTTTTAATTTTTTTTAACAACAGTTATAGTCACTGTTAGAAAATGTACAAAAAACAAAAATTTTGTCATTCTAATTTAAATAAATTTTTTATAACAGCGATTATAGTTGCTATATGTAATTTTTTCACTACAATATTTTTAACATTAAAAAAATGATAATTTAAATAAATATTAATAAAATTTAAAATTCAATAAAATTTCAAGACTAAATAAAGACAATTCAACAAAAGAAAATTAACATTAATAAATTAAAAATACATTGATTTTTTTGTTACAAGGGGAATTAAAAAACATGTTTCTGCACCAGCAAATGAGATCACCCTTGTTATCAACCTGGTCGTCACTGCCTCTGATGCTCATCAGAACTGTGCCGCACGTCGAGAAGCCTTTGTTGCACCTCTAAAACAGCTACCATCCCTGTTTAACATCGCCTCTGTCTATAGCGTTTTGTTGCTTACCACACCATTGCTTCATTCTGTCCAGCTGCAGTTTGGCCTTTACTTCTGCTCTCTGCACTAGCCATCGCCCAATCCATCACCAGTGCTAAACTTTTGTAACCATTGCCAGTTCTGTTGCTTGTTGGCTTGCATCGCCAAACCCTGTATTTATTTGCTACGAAATTTCTATTAAACGGGTATTAACAAAAAAAAAAGCAAAAGAAAGAGAAAGGAGAAACACCAGTAATCATCCAGAGGCGGAACATGATGCAGGGCTATTTGTGAAGTTTAAGTAAAAACTGAGATTGAAAAAAAGAAGATGATGCTTAGATGAATCTGATCCAAGCAAAACAAAGAATTTTCCAAGGCTGTGAGGCAGATATTAAAACAGGATTTGGGGTTATCCATGAGTGTTTCTCAAAAACTGAAGTTCAAAAATGGGAGAGGAGGCTTGGATGAATCGAAAATAGCAATTTCTATGAGTTTAAAAGGTAGTAATGTGATCTGGAAATGGAAAGTTTGGATGGTGTGCGGTTTTTATAGGATTTGTGTTTAATAGGGAGAGTTTATTATGGTATGCAGTTATTATGCCTACATAGATATTTGGAAAATAAAAATTAAAAAAGGAGAGTTTGAGGGGAAAGTCAATATGTTAATTGTTTAATATACTTTTTATTTTTTATTTCTAAAAATATATAATGATGGTTTATTAATAATGTGCTATGTCATACATCATATATATTCATTTCAGTTTTTAAGAAAAAGGTTGCTAACTCTTTCGCTCTTTTTGTGTTTGGGTGAGCTTCCATGACTAAATAGAGATTTGTTGTAAAAATTCACGCCTTAAAGTCATATAGTTCTGATAATTAGAAGGAAGAAGGTACTATTATGGAAGCAACCTACTTAGATAGGATGGAAGAAGAAGTGATGCCCAAACTGGTAATAAAAATGTCTGCAAAGCATCATTTTTTTTTTGCGATATTTAAGTTTCTTAAATTGCATTTTCGAAAATATATCCTTAAATTTGATTATAAAGTAAATTACTCTTTAGCCCTTGGTATTAAATTTGTTTTATTATTTTATTAAAAAACTTATATCCTTAATAATCATTTTTTTTTTCAATTTCACCGAACCTAAGCACATTATTCATCCAAACTAGCTCTCAACATTTTTCTTTTTTCTACAGCTACACTCAATATTTTAAAGTTTGCTCTAGTTTTTCATTTTGTCTTCTACGGGTACATCTTGTTTTACATCCTGTTTCTGGTCATCAAATTCAATGCGTTGACCTTGCTTACCTCTCATTTCTTTTGTTAAGAAGGGCGGCAATATGAGTATTCAAGTGAAAAAAGAGTGCTCAGACGATAATACAATTGACATTAATATGAGTTGGATAGACAACCGGTGACTTGCAATATGAATCTCTGGTTTTAATTAATGCTGGGAAATGAGTAATTCTGATTCTAATGGGCAATAATTAACCTTCACTGGAAAGGTTGGGACGTAGAAGCCGGCAGCCGGCTACCAATGCTGCCATTTGAGAAATTAATGCTCTCATTTCTTTTGTTAAGAAGGGCGGCAATAAGAGTATTCAAGTGAAAAAAGAGTGCTAAGACGATAATACAATTGACATTAATATGAGTTGGATAGACAACCGGCTTGCAATATGAATCTCTGGTTTTAATTAATGCTGGGAAATGAGTAATTCTGATTCTAATGGGCAATAATTAACCTTCACTGGAAAGGTTGGGACGTGGAAGCCGGCAGCCGGCTACCAATGCTGCCATTTGAGAAATTAATGCTCTCATTTCTTTTGTTAAGAAGGGCGGCAATATGAGTATTCAAGTGAAAAAAGAGTGCTAAGACGATAATACAATTGACATTAATATGAGTTGGATAGATAACCGTTGACTTGCAATATGAATCTCTGGTTTTAATTAATGCTGGGAAATGAGTAATTCTGATTCTAATGGGCAATAATTAACCTTCACTGGAAAGGTTGGGACGTAGAAGCCGGCAGCCGGCTACCAATGCTGCCATTTGAGAAATCAAATGTCAAAACTTTGCTTTCAGTTTCAACGTAACTTATCAAACGGCTTTCCATTAACGTTAGATTTCTTAATTATTTTTGTTAAATAATGAGATTCGAAGGTAATATTTTAAGCAGAAATACATAACCTGCACGGATAATTGAATAATAAGTAGGATAGGTTCGTACAAGTAAAAGTACAATTTTAATTAATTAGTATTTTCATATGTTTTGGCAAGAAGTATGAGAAAATTTATAAAAATCATAAAATTAGACTTCATTGGTTGTTTGAAAGATTATAGTCGAGAAACGGTAGCTAATGGTTTTTCTCACCAAAGATAGGAATGAGCGACAAATGTCACAAGCCTGATTGCATCTGTCTTTTCAAAAGACAAAAACAGACAAGGACAATAATTAAATTGTTAAACTGTTATCAGTCAAATAAGTGTTACGTTTTCGGGATCCATATCACATCAAGAGCATGAAAAAAATAATCCCTGGAATCCCAGATTCTGAATTATTTGTTTATTTACAAATTTATTTAACCTGTCACATATGTTGTGATTATCAAGACGTTATCATACAATCGTCATAATTCATAATACCCCTATGTCCTTAAATTTTGTTTTTCTATCTTATTGTCTTTATATCTTAATATCAAAAAAAAATTAATCTCTCTATAAATAAAATAAACGTAAAATACCAATAAGTAGCTAAAAATAAAAATAAATTCTTTTAATTATTTATATATTATTCAAATATTAAAATCACGATTATTAAAAATATTGAAAATATTTATGATTACACCAACAATAATAAACTAAAATAAATATCAGGTTTTCTGTAAGTAATAGGATTCTCCCCAGATAATAAATAACCTTTTATTCTAAACCTAATAGACTACTACTGAGAAGGAATATTAATACTGAGTTGTAAAATAATTACATAAATATTTGCGGGAAGAGTTTTCGAATTCTAAGCATTCTTTTTTTTTGGTGCTAAAAAAAACAAATTTAATACCAAGGGCTAAAGAGTAATTTACTTTATAATTAGGAAATCATTCCCGGAAACACAATACGAGATAAGCTCTTTATTTCCAAAAATTCATTTGATATTTCTACAATGGGAGATAATATTGTTGTTTTTTTTTCAAAAATTTAAAGAAAAAGACAATCTAGAACATAGTTTCAATTGTAAAATAAGAAATCTATTGTTAAAGTTTGATGGTTTTCTAAATGATTTCCGGAGAAAATTTAGAAATTTAGTAATGAGTTTGAGTTGTATAAGAAGTGGATTTGAAAATATTCTTTTTTTTTTTAATTTTTTTAAAAGTTGCATATATGGGTTCTAAGGACCCCAAATTCATGAGGCTAATAGCCTCGCGAAGCCTAGATTTGCGATGTTGGTGGCCTTGTGAAAGTTAACTTCATGTGCCTTGTGGAAGTTAAGGCCTCGCAAATCTGGGGTTCTTAGAACTCCAGATTTGCAATTTAAAAAAAAATTAAAGAGAAAACAAATTGAAACATACCTTCAGTCGTAAGAGAAGAAGTTTGGTGTGAAAGTTTGTTAGTCTTCAAAATGATTTCTAGTAAAAATTTTGAAATTCGATAGGGAGTTTGGGTTATAAGAGAAGAAGTGGATTGGAAAATATTCTTGTTTTTCCTTTAAATTTTTGAAAAAAAAATTAAAGAAAAAAAATCTAAGATGTTCTTTTTTCTTTTGAAATATCTAGGATGTTCTTTTAGTTTAAGAGAAGTAGGTGTGAAAGTGAGGTGGTTTTCAAAGTGATTTGAAGTGAAAATTTAGAAATCCAGTAGTGATTTTGAGCTGAAGGAAAACTGGATTTGAAAATTTTAGGTTGAAATTTTGAAGAAGGATGAAATAGAAATTTAATTTGGGTTTTAGTGGTTGTAAAGAGAAATTTATATTTTTGGTTGACTTGTGTTTAGTAATGGGGTTGAGTTGTATTTAGTAATGGGTTGTATGGAGTAAAATTAGGGTTGTATTTAGAATTTTTCTTAGCAGTTTTATATTTTTGCAGTGTTTGTTTCTTGTCAAACATGCATAAAAAGTAAAAATTATTGTTTCATCATTCACATCGACATGGGAAATATATTTTTTAATTTTTGTCAAATTTTAACTTATGTTATTTTTTTATATTTTTTTGTGTTGTTTTCCATTGTGTCACAGCATTAGTCGATTTAATTACTAATTCATTAAAGAGTTTGTATATGATGCACTGACAGTGTATAGTTTCTATACACTGTCAATGCATCAGAAATTGACACCTGATCAATAGACCCTTATGGGCAAATTAAAAAAATTTATTTATATTTGCATATAAGGGCCTATTGATGAGGTGTCAACCTCTTATGCATTGACAGTGTATAGAAACTATACACTATCAGTGCATCACATATAAATCCTTCATTAAAATCATGTACCCATTAATATTTAAATAAGATCAAGTTTTTTGATTTGGTTCATTTCCGACTTAATCATCCAACAATTTCTTGCAACTATCTGATTTTAAATCTAGATTTCAGCTTTCATATATGTCATCAACGTTTTTGAATTGTTCAAACCTTGATTTTTAGTTCTATATCAAGTTTTATGTCATCTCTCTGTTTAAAAAACAAATAAAAACAATTGCAAAGAAAAAAAAAACCCAGGATTTTCATTTATATTTTTGCAGTGTTTGTTTCTTGTCAAACATGCATAAAACGTAAAAATTATTGTTTCATCATTCACATCGACATGGGAAATATAATTTTTAATTTTTGTCAAATTTTTACTTATGTTATTTTTTTTATATTTTTTTGTGTTGTTTTCCGTTGTGTCACAGCATTAGTCAATTTAATTACTAATTCATTAAAATCATGTACCCATTAATATTTAAATAAGATCAAATATTTTGATTTGGTTCATTTCCGACTTAATCATCCAACAATTTCTTGCAACTATATGATTTTAAATCTAGATTTCAGCTTTCATATATGTCATCAATGTTTTTGAATTGTTCAAACCTTGATTTTTTGTTTTATATCAAGTTTTATGTCATCTCCTGTTTAAAAAACAAATAAAAACAATTGCAAAGAAAAAAAGCCCAGGATTTTCATTTTCATGTTGACACTGAAAGGTACAATATTATGAATGGATTGACTCTTGGTTCCCCTTGTTATTTACTTCTTTGCCTATTGTCCAATGTCCATAACTATCATTGTATTTTCACATACTTGCTACTATTTTCTAAAGGCTTTTAAGCCTATTCATCATTGTTCTTCAATATAATTTTGAGGAATGCTAAGGGCGGCTGTGTTTGTCATTTGTTTCCAACACTCGCACATGTAGGGGTCGTTTGGAATTGTTTTGTGTTTTGTGTTTTATGTTTCTGAAAATTTTGTTTTGTTTTATTTCATTTTATTGAATTCGAAAACATGTTTGGATATCATGTTTTTGTTATCAAGTTTCATAAACACCTACAAGTGGGTCAGGTGGTAAAAACTTTAAAATGGAAAGTAGCTCAAGTTTGAATCTATTCAATTGCAAAGATGAAAGAAGACTTTGTTTTTTAACTATTAAAACGAGTTACCGGATGAACAGTATTTGTGCGGTAACAGTAATTAAATTGTTTTCAAAATTATAGAAACATCAGATTTGTATTTTCTATTATTTTCAAAACATTGTATTTTATTTTCAGTTTTTGAAAACAAAAACACACTTTCCAAACATATTTTTGCTTTAGTTTTGTAAAATATGAAAAACAAAAACATAAAACACAAAATTAAAACAATTCCAAATAACACCCTAAGTCCCTAATAAGTCACGCCATCTAGTTTTCTCAATAAAAATTGGTAACTTGCTGTTACAAGTCCTTTGGATGGAACAGCTAGACTCTAAGGAAAAGTCAATTTTGATAACCGGAAGAATTCATTGGTGTGGGGTAAGCAGCCGTTTTTCCATGTGGAAAATATTCTATTAGAACGTATACTGTTCAGCACATTCCCTTGAACGTCCTTTTGTTAGTACGCAGTTTTTCTATATAAGGATAGAGTTGCAGCATAGAAAGGTGGTGAGAATTGCGGAGCGAGAGAGAATGGACGGTGAAAAGAGCAAGATTTTGATATTTGGTGCGACTGGCTATCTTGGGAAGTACATGGTGAAGGCAAGCGTGGCCTTGGGTCATCCCACTTATGCCTACACTCGCCCACTCAGCTCCTCCTCAACTTCCAAGTTACAGCTTCTCAACGAGTTTGAATCCATGGGAGTCACCATATTCTATGTAACTTTACTTCTTTCTTTTCTTTTCGTATTTTTTTTATGTTGTTTGTGTCTTTTTTGGCATAATTGTGTTTAACACAGGGGGAGCTGGAGGAGCATGAGAAGCTAGTTGCAGTGCTTCAACAGGTTGAGGTTGTGATCTCCACACTAGCAGTCCCTCAACATCTTGACCAGCTCAAAATAATAAGTGCCATTAAAGATGCTGGGACCATAAAGGTTTTTACTCTTAATCAAAGAAACCTAAATTTTTTAAAAATTTGTATATTTTATATTAATTAAAAATATTCATAGGTCAAGCCTTCAAATCAGGCTTGAGCCGACTTAGATATGGTATAAACATTTTATATGTTTGCACGAACTATACCCAATCTGATAAGTTCATTTTCTTTGACAAAAAAAAAAACATATTTTTACCGTTTGTACTATAATATTGTATATATTTAATTTTTATATAATATAAATTACATAATATATATAAATATTAATATAAATATAATATATTATATAATTATTAGATTGTATCGGATCGATCTCATCTCTCAATTGTTGAACTCAAAAATCAGTCTTTCTAAAAAATGGTTCATATTTTTAGTTTAAATTCGTTTAACGAATTTTATATTTTTGTTTAAACCCTTCAAATATCTGATGAGCCTTTGGTTGTGGACGATGGATAACCAAGCTCCTTGGATAGATTTGATATAAATATATATACCTTTATAATTGGTCAAATTTTTCTTTCATGTATGCAAAAATTGTATCTATGTTTTATGAACTGTTTAGTTATTTAATTTTTTTTTTCATACATGTGTACATATGATCTTCTCCAAACCTCACAATAGGAAAATTTCATGCATTAGACTAGCTTTTTATTCCATATAAAAGAAAACTATAATTAATTACTGATCTCCAACCTTACCCATCTTGAAGAAAGGTAACAACCCCCAGGAAAAATATTTGTTAATATTTTGTTATTATTTGATTTGATGATAACATATATATATATATATAGAGAGAGAGAGAGAGAGAGAGAGAGAGAGAGAGCTAGATATGTAGATTATTGAGATTGAATTAATCCCTAGCTAGCTAATAAATTATGGCGATATATATAAATGTAGAGGTTTGTGCCATCAGAATATGGAAATGAAGTAGACAGATCAGCAAATGCACTTCCACCTTTTGAGGCATTACTAGCTAACAAAAGGAAGATCAGAAGGGCAATAGAGGCAGCTGGACTCTCCTACACTTTCGTCGCTGGAAATTCATTTTTAGCATATTTTGTGGACTATCTTCTTCATCCACACGATCACAAACGAAATGAAGTTGTCGTTTATGGCACTGGCCAAGCCAAGGGTACGTACCTACGTATAAATATATGTTTTATGGAATTAATGTTTGAAAGAAAACAAGTAAAAGAATAAAGGCTTAATAGCCAAATACATCCCCAACGTTTACTATAATATGCAATTAAGTGCTTAACGTATAATTACATAGAAATAAGGACATTACGTTTAATTTTTAGCATATTAAACCTAAACGTTATAAAATAATAGAATTAAGGATATAGCCGTTAAAAGCTGTGATTTCCGTTTGTTTTGCTCACGTGGCATGCCACGTGTCATGCTGACATGGCATAATATTACCACGTGTCATGCTGATGTGGATATAAGTTAAATTTTCTTTTTTTTTTCAAGGTTTAATACCCAAATACATCCCCAACGTTTATCAAAATATGCAATTAAGCCCTCAACGTATAATTGCTTAGAAATAAGGACACTAAATTTCATTTTCAGTATGTTAAACCTAAAAGTTATAAAATAATAGAATTAAGATATAGCCGTTAAATAGCTGTGATGTCCGTTTTTCTTGCCCAGGTGGCATGCCACCTCAACGTTGGCATGGATTATAATGCCAGGTGGACCAGTGACGTGGCATAATATTGCCACGTGTCATGCTGAAGTGGATATAAGTTAAATTTTTTTTTCAAAATAAACATTTTTAAAAGTTCATTTCTTTTCAAACTTACATTTTTCATAGTTTCATTTTTTTAATTACATATTTTTTAAAAATTACATTTTTTTCATAACTTCATTTTTTAAAATTACATTTTTTTCATAATTTCATTTTTTTAAAATTACATTTTTTTCATCATTTTTTTAAGAATTAAATTTTTTTCTTCTGTACAATACCAAAATTAGTACAAAAATGCATGTGGTATGGTTCTTTTCTTTATTTTTTCTACTATACTAATTCTTTCTTTCTCATCGTTTCAGTATTTTTGGTTGAATACCACATATATTTTTGTACTAATATTGGTATTGTACAACAAAAAAATGAAATGATGAAAAAAATGTAATTATTAAAAAATGAAATGATAAAAAAATTTAATTAAAAAAAATGAAATTATGAAAAAAAATGTAATTTTAAAAAATGAAGTTATGAAAAAAAATGTAATTTTTAAAAAATATGTAATTAAAAAAAATGAAATTATGAAAAATGTAAATTTGAAAAGAAATGAACTTTTAACAAATGTTCATTTTGAAAAAAAAAATGAAATTTTGAAAAAAAAAATGAAAATTTAACTTACATCCACGTCTTCTTAAAAAAATGATGAAAAAAATGAAATTATGAAAAAAATGTAATTTTAAAAAATGAAATTATGAAAAAATGTAATTTTAAAAAATATGTAATTAAAAAAATGAAACTATGAAAAATGTAATTTTGAAAAGAAATGAACTTTTAAAAAATGTTTATTTTGAAAAAAAAAGAAAATTTAACTTATATCCACGTCAGCATAACACGTGGCAATATTATGCCACGTCACTGGTCCACTTGGCATTATAATCCATGCCAACGTTGAGGTGGCATGCCACCCGGGCAAGAAAAACAGACATCACAGCTATTTAACGGCTATATCCTTAATTCTAGTATTTTATAACTTTTAGGTTTAATATGCTGAAAATGAAACTTAGTGTCCTTATTTCTATGCAATTATACGTTGAGGGCTTAATTGCATATTTTGATAAACGTTGGGGATGTATTTGGGTATTAAACCTTGAAAAAAAAAAGAAAATTTAACTTATATCCACGTCAGCATGACACGTGGCAATATTATGCCACATCAGCATGACACGTGGCATTATAATCAACGTCAGCATGACACGTGGGCAAAACAAACGAAAATCACAGTTTTTTAACGGCTATATCCTTAATTCTATTATTTTATAACGTTTTAGGTTTAATATGCTGAAAATTAAACGTAATGTCCTTATTTCCATGCAATTATACGTTGAGGACTTAATTGCATATTGTGGTAAACGTTGGGGATGTATTTGGCTATTAAGCAAAGAATAAATTAATTAAGGTCTAATCAATTAATGTAATATCATTGATAGGGTTTACTTATTTCAACCGCTAATTTGTTGTTTAAGATAAACTTGTATACATGCATAATTACATTTTTTTTCTTTTGTGAAAATAATGTAAGCTTTTCCACCACAAAAAATTCGTTTTGAATTATTTAGCTTGTAACCCATTTTAATAAGAATAATCTATAACTTATAGGTGTCTAGGAAAGAAGGAAAAAGGACCAATATTTGTTCGACTGAATGGAAGGAGCTCAATGCCCCTTAAATAAGGTCTCGGAGTCGAGCCTTATGAATGAAAAAAAAAACAGCATTGGGAGAGCTCTTCCTATATCGAGTCCGACTATAGCTTGACTCCGGATTAGTCAGGGTCCAAAATGGCTCTCGAATACTGAGGATTTTAGACAAAAAAAAGAAAGAAGGAAAAAGGAACAATTTGTATTATTTAATAATATAAATGATTTAAGAGCGAGAAAAAAGTGATAGATCAGATTAATTAAGATTGAATTGATAAAATAAATCTTAAAAAATGTGAAAACTGATTCTTAATTTGTAATTTTATCTATTATAATATATCTTAATTTGTGATGATCAGTCATTACTATCATATATTATTATCATTGGAGGGGATATTAATTTCTAACTAAATAATATCAAAAGAAGTATTACTCGTGTTTACTTAAAAAATACTTAAAATCAACAATCAAGATTCAAAATCTCTTTTCCCTTATACATTCTTATGAATTAAAAAAAAAAAAAGAGAGAGAGAAGGGGGGGGGGGGGGGGGGGGGGGGTTGTTTGTTAAGGACATGAGTGAAGTACAAAAGCAAACTGCATGTAAGCATATATAAATTATGTTGATGATTGGTAATTATCTATCTCTTGCGTTGTATAGTTTTGGCAAAAGAAAAATGCAAGTAAACATAGAAATTATGCTGATTATTTGAAAATTTTATAGACTTTGGTTTTTTTTTTTTGGAGCAATATAGACTTTGGTTATTATCTTGCATTGAATGGTTTTTGTGGCCATGAATGGATAAGAACAAGAGAAAAGTACACGTAACTGTCACCGACTTTTGTTATCTCGTGCATTGAATATGCATGTATATTTTTTGTATTCAGTTTATTATTTTTTTTACTTTCTATTCTTAATTTTTTTCTATTGAAAAATTAAAAATAAAACTATCAATCAAAGGACAATTTCGAGGTCACTTAATATCATTTTTATTTTTTATTTTCTGTTTTTGTTTTCAAATTTTTTTTCAAACTTGAAGCAGAAAAATGTTTTGGGAACATGTTGCTGTTTTCATAAAGCGAAGATAAGAATTTTTAAAATTATTGGAAATAAAAAATTATTGTTTTCATTATTTTCATAAACATATTTTCATTTTTATTACTGTTCATAAGTGAATAGAATTTATATATTAATATAATATTAATATTTTTCATAATAAAAATATAAAATAAAATAAATTAATTTTTTAAAATAAAATAATATATTAAATTTTTATATAAAATATTATTTGATTAAAAAATAAAATATTTTAAAATTAATATATTTATTTTAATATAGAAAAGTTGAATACATAAAATGCAATTAAATATAAATTATATTGAACTACAATATTATAATATTATTTGATTAAAATTTATATAATAATTTATTGAATATATTATATATTTTAAATAATATCAATTATTATAATTTTGATATGTTATTAATTAATATTATTGCTATGTACTTTTATCTAATATAATTAATTATTGTTTTACTAAACAATATTATTATTTAATATAATATTCTTTCAATTAAACTTAAAATATATCATTACTACTATTAAATAATTTAATATTATTAAATAAGTGAATTCTTAACATTAAATAATATTATTTCTATTAAATATAATATATTTTAATAACTACATAGTTTATTATAAATTAATTAGTTAAATATTTTATTTAATAATTTAATATTATTACAATTAAATTAAATAATATTATTACTAAAATTTATAATTATTAATTCATATTATTATTTAATATATAAATTTTCATTTTTACTAATCTCAATTATTATCTAATAAAAAGTAATATTCAAAATATTTAATATTACTTTTATTTGATTTATATATTTAATATTACATTTAATTGTAATATTATTTAAATTCTATTAAATTTTTATACGATTAAATGAAAATATTTAATATTAGTACTAAATAGTATAAAATAATATTATTTAATATTATGTACATATTATTATTTAATAAATATATTATTTTTTATTTAATTTTTAAAATTTCATTTTGTAAATTAAATTACTATATCTGAATCAGTTTAAATATTTGTCTTCAAAACGTCATAGTATTAACTAAACATGTATTCTATTTTTAGAATTTGAAAACAATATAAAATAAAAAAAAAACAAAAAACGATGACAAACGACGACTACTTAGTGATCTAAAAAAACTTTAAAAATTTTATAAGGAATGAATCCGAGTTTTACCCTATGCATGACCGAGAATTTTTCATATCAAACTATGCTTATTTTTTAACACTTCAACATGCATGCATGCAGTTGTGTTCAACTATGAGGAAGACGTTGCGGCCTATACCGTAAAAGCGGCGACAGATTCAAGGGCAGCCAATCGCGTCATCATCTATAGACCGCCGGCAAATGTTGCTTCTCAGTTGGAACTGATTTCTGCATGGGAGAAAAAGACTGGCCGAACCTTCAAAAGAGTTTATGTTCCTGAGGCAGAAATTATAAAGCTCTCTGAGAGTAAGCCACTCACTGACTATATATATAGCTCTCATATAGTCATATATATTCTTCATCTTCTTCTTATATTGTGATTTGTTTTGGTAGCCTTACCTTTTCCGGACAATATTCCGGTGGCGGTTCTGCACAACATGTTCATAAAAGGAGAACAAATGAGGTATGAATTGATGGAAGAAGATTTGGAGGCCTCCAAGCTCTATCCTGACTACGATTATACCACCATTGATAACTATCTTGATATGTGCTTGGTTAACCCTCCTAGCACCAAATTAGCTACTTTTGCTTGATATTCCATGTAATATATGATATTTAATCTACCTAGATATTCTACTTTGTAATTCTCCAAATGCTAAATCTTCTTTGATCCTTTCATCTTATCCTATCTTATCTTGTGCAATAAATAAATATATTAGCTTAAATAATCATAATTGATATATATAACAAGGAAAATTATATGCACTTCATGTTTAATGCTCGTGTAATAAAATATTATTTTACTTGGCCATTTTTTTTATCATTTTTAATCTTTTTCTTCGTCCAATTATGATTCTTTTTGTTGCTCATTGTTTGCTCATGTATGTCAAATCTTTACATGCTATTCATGGGTTTACTTAATTTACTTTAGTTGCTTAGTTTGACTAATAGATTTTATTAAATTTATTCAATTATATGCACCTAATTGTAAGTTAAGAGAACATAAATAATTTAATCGAATTAGAGAGTATACATACTTCTAACATACTCACAACAATCTATTGTAATAAAATTTCAAAATACATGTGCATATATAAATATATGATAATTAAATATCAAAATAATCATAATAGTTAAATAATAAATATTTAAAGTGTCAAAAATTATGAAAAATAATAAAAAAATTCAAAAATAAAATTCTAAGTGTGTCAGAAAAAACGGGAATCAAAACTACCACTAGCTGGGCCTACACATGCCGCACTCTTTGCCTGCAAAGAGAAGTTTTGCATTACCTTGTACTATTCATCTTCAACCCACAACCGAGTTTACTTGATCCGTCCCAAGCGTAAACCAACCCATTTGGGTTTGTTTGATGCAAAACTTGATCTTTTTCATGCATTTTCCTTGGTTTTTTTTATAATTAAATTGAGGTGTTAAAAACTTAATTAAACTAGTATTTTACAAAATTTGTATAACAAATTGCATCAAAACAACACAAATCACAATCAATTCAATCAAACAACTTTGATTCACAAACCCATCTACAATCCATTTCAGTTTTTTTTTCCCAAATTTCTATTGTTTCAAGTTGTCGAAGAAGACATAGTCAACAAGACTAAGTCTTCCACTGATGCAGCAGTTACGAATGAGGAGCCCAATAATTCTAAGAATCTCTCAAGATAATGATAAAAGATTATGAAGACTTTGGATAAGTGTATCTTCCTAATTTGTAGCAGACTAATATTTTAAATCACTATAAATATGTATATACCTTTGTAACGAAACAGTAGTGAAATATGCAAAACACTTTCTTATCTTAGGTTTCAATATTTTACATGGTATCAGTTTGAGCCACTTGACAAACGTCGTAAACTCACAATGTCCTCTCTTAACTCTTCTACTTCCTCTGAGCCTATCAACAACACCTTCCTTGTTTTTCATCCTTCTTCTACAGTTAATATCACTAAATTGACAAGATCTAATTATCCAATATGGAAGACTAAGATGCTTCCATATCTAAAAGGCCAAGACGTGATTGGCTATGTTGATGGAACGGTTCAAGAACCTCCAACAACTCTAGTCTCCACTGATGGGACTTCCTCCCCTAACCTCCAATATGCCATCTGATCTAAACAAGACAACCTCATCCAAAGCACAATCAACTCATCACTTTTTGATGAAGTGCTTGCTCAAGTGTACCAGGCTCTAAATTCTCACCAAGTTTGGCTTGCTCTTGAAAACTGTTTTGCTTCACAATCTCGTGCAAAAGTAATTTAGGCTCGCTCTCAACTAGCTACTACCCGCAAAGGTAACCTGATCACTGCTGAATATTTAATGTCTATAAAGAAATTAACTGATGAATTAGCTATGGCTGGCCAAGCTATGCAATATGATGATATAATTACTTATGTTCTTGATGGCTTGGGTTCTGGATATGATTCACTGGTAACTATGTCCTCTCGGACAAATATCTCGCTAGAGGAGCTATACTCTCTTCTCCTTACTGTTGAAGCTCGGATTAATCACAACAATCAATCTCTTCGAATTCTAAATGCTAGTGCAAATATTGCTACAAAACCCTAGCCTCAAAATTATGGTGGTAGAGGTCGTAGTAACTATAGTTTATTCAATGGTCGGGGACGAAGGCATAACAATGGCAGAGGTTGTAGTTCCTACTTGAAATGTTAGCACTCAAACCAATACCTCCAACTCCTTGTGTCAGCTATGTGAAAAACCTGGTCATACTGTTCATCGATGTTTTCGCAGGTTTGATATCAATTTTAAACCACCCTCTCAAAAACACCCACAAGCTAATATAGCTTCCAATTGCTAGGGCAATGATCAAGAATGGCATCCCAACTAGGGAGCCGCACACCATATGACTGCTGATGTCAATAATCTCAATATGAGATTAGATGAGTACAATGGAAATGACTTTATTCAAGTGGGAGATGGCATAGGTTTGAAAACATTTCTCATATAGGCACCTCCACACTACGAACGCCTTCACATTCTTTCTTTCTTGATCAAATTTTAGTTGTTCCTTCTATTCAAATGAACTTACTTTCTATTCAAAAGTTTGCTAAAGATAGCAATGTTTTCTTTGAATTTCATGACACATATTTTCTCATAAAGGACTACTTGGGGAATGTCCAACATAAAGGCTATGTATATGATGGTCTTTACTACTCTCAACCCTTTCAGCATCATTCAACTTCAGTATTTGTTGGTAAACGTGTTTCCACCTCTACTTGGCATAATCAATTAGGTCATACATCTTTTCCTATTGTTCAACACGTTCTTGCAGCAAATAAAATTCCAATTGCTATGAAAACTAGACAAATTATTTGTTCTGATTGTCAATTGGCAAAAAGTCATAATCTACCATTTTATCAATCTACTTTTACTGCTTCTAAACCTTTGGAATTACTTTATTCGGATGTTTGGGGACCATGTGTTGAATTATCTACATATGGATCCCGTTATTATGTATCTTTTGTTGACGATTATACAAAATTTATTTGGTTATTTCCTTTAAAGTTGAAATCTGATGTTGAAGCTATTTTCATTCCTTTTCAAAATCTTGTAAAGTGTAATTTTGATACAAAAATAAAATCAATACAAACTAATTGGGAGGGTGAATACAGACACATAAGTAAGTTTTTTAAAAACATTGGAATTGAACATAGAATTGTATGCCCACACACACATGAACAAATAGGTTCAGTAGAAAGGCGTCATCGTCATATGGTTGAAATGGGTCTAGCTTTATTACCACATTCCAATCTACCTAAATCATTTTAGGAAGATGCTTTTCTCACTGCCACTTATATAATTAATCGTCTTCCGACAAAGATTCTTAACAAAAAGTCCCCATTCAAAATGGTTTATAATAAGAAACCTGATTATAATTTTATGAGAACATTTAAATGTGCTTGTTGGTCAAATCTTAGACCATATAATCTTCATAAAATTGATTTTCGTTCTAAAACTTGTGTTTTTATTGGTTATACTCTTTGACATCATGAATATAAATGTCTAGATCTTGCTACTGGAAAAATATTTGTCTCTAGACATGTTGTTTTTAATGAAACACTCTTTCCATATATTAACACATCCAGTACCTAAAAAAAACTACCACCTGCCTGTATTTCTCTCCCAACTAATCTTCACATGCATCATATCTCTCCAAATCTTTCTTCATCTCATGCAGGTTTTCACCATGTTCCATGTATCCCACTTGAAGTTGGCATAGATTCACAAGAACATTAACACACATCAACTTTGTCACATGGTTGTTGCTCTCCCGTAATGGATGTTATTCCTTCGTCTATTGTTCCTGGTAACACATCTCAACCTTTAGCTTCTCATCAAATGATTACACGTTCCAAAACCAATTCCTTGAAACCAAAACATCAGAATGATGATTTTATTTGGTACCCTTTACCGAAAGCTCTTATAGCAACTACAAGGCCACCGTTAATAGAGCCCACTTGTTACACCGAGGCAGCCAAACATCCAAAATGGCTACAAGCAATGAATCAAGAATTTGATGCCTTAATTTGAAATCAAACATGTACTCTTGTTCCACATAAATCCAACGTCAATTTAATTGGGTGTAAATGGGCCTATCGAATTAAAAGGCATGTAGATGGAAAAAGAGAGAGATTCAAGGCTAGATTAGGAGCTAAAGGCTACCACCAGCAAGAAGGGATGGATTTTCATGACACTTTTAGCTCAGCTGTTAAACCTACAACAATTAATTTTCTACTTTCAGTTGCTATCACTAATCATTGGTGCATCAAACAACTTGACATCCGAAATGCATTTTTACATGGTATTCTTCATGAAGATGTCTACATGGGTCAACTACCTGGATATGTTCATTCAGATTATCCAAATCATATATGTAAGTTGAACAAAAGCTTATATGGTTTACACCAAGCCTCACGTGCATAGTTTTCTAGATTAACTGAAATGCTTACTCACATGGGCTTTATTGGTTCAAAGGCTAATTCTTCACTGTATGTTCTTCACCAAGATGGCATGCAGTTATTTTTCCTTATTTATGTGGATGACATCATCACACAGGGAATGACTAGAAGCATATTGATTAGGTTATTCAAAGGCTATCTCTTGAATTTCCAGTTAAAGATCTAGGTAATCTCTCATACTTTCTCAGTATTAAAGCTTTGCGGACCAATACAGGCGTCTTTCTCACACAAAGGAAGTATATTATTTATCTTTTGAAAAAGGCTACTCTTGAGAATGCCAAGCCATGTACAACACCAATGGCCACAAACTGTCATCTTACCAAGTTTGATGGTACAAACTATGACAACCCAAAGTTATATCGAAGTATAGTTGGTGGACTCCAATACCTTGGATTTAAGTGACCAGATATTGCCTTTACTGTTCACCGAGTTAGCAAGTTCATGCATTGTCCCAAAGATACTCATTGGCAAGCAGTCAAGCGTATTTTACGGTATCTCAAACATATTGTCTCTGATGGCTTATTTCCATCAGCCAACTCCACCAATCATCTTAGTACCTTTTCATATGCGGATTGGGCCTCTAATCGTGATGACAGGCGATCTGTTGGAGCATATTTGATTTTTCATGGACAAAATTTAATTAGTTGGTCATTCAAGCAACAATAGACAATTGCCAAAAGTAGTACAGAGACGGAATATAAGGCATTATCCACTGCTTCAATGGCTTCAATCTCTTATCCAGAATGTACATATATCTATCTTTGGCTTGCCTCAGTTATGGTGTGATAATATTGCTGCCAATTACTTGTCTGCCAATCCAGTATTCCATGTTCGAACTAAGCACATTGAAATTGATTTTCATCATATCCATGAGCTGGTTCTGAATAAACAATTGCAAGTATGTTTTGTTTCATCCAAAGATTAGCTGGCTGATTTGTTAACCAAACTGTTAAGCTCTACACGGTTTAAACTACTTAAAAACAATCTCCATGTTCAGGAACTTCCCGTGGGATTAAGGAAGCGTGTTGAAGAAGACATAGTCAACAAGACTAAGTCTTCCACTGATACAGCAGTTACGAATGAGGAGCTCAATAATTCTAGGAATCTCTTAAGATAATGAAAAAAGATTTTGAAGACTTTGGATAAGTGTAACTTCTTGATTTGTAACAAACTAATATTTTGAATCACTATAAATATGTATATACCTTTGTAACGAAACAGTAGTGAAATACACAAAATACTTTCTTATCTTAGCTTTCAATATTTTACACAAGTAATATCAATGCAATCAAAAGTATTTAACACAAATTTTAAGATCAAATTTATCAAAACCCATATATGAATTTTGATTATAGCAACAACGATAATATAATTAAAACTTTACAGGTTTTATACCCATGGAAAACATGTTTGTATTCATATAAAATCTACCCATATATTGAATATGTAGCAAACAGACAAAGTACCTCTATGTTAAAATAGGCAATGACAAATTCATTACATAAAGAATTAACACCTCAAAGCACAAATCACATTGTGTACATTCACCCCCAAAAAACAATTCACGTTGTGTACCATTAATTAGAAATCAACATGCCAATTATCAAAAAAAAAGAAAAAGAAATCAACATGCCAAAGCAAACAAACAGTGACGTATAGAAGGAGAAAATTAGTTTTTTAAACAATAATAAATCAACACGTTTTCTAAAGTCACTTGCCAACTATACCTCGTACAATTCCAATTTGGTTTTTCCACAAAGACACGATGGTTTTATTAGTCTTTGGTGGTGCGTCACCAGTTCACCTTATCAAAGAGTGAGGTACAAGTTGGATTAAAGTGAGCAAGGAAAACTTGTGAGTTAGCTTGTGGAGTAGATCAAGGAAGAAGGACCAAAAGACAAAAAAGTTGTTTCTAACTTAAGGGTTTCAAGTTCGAAAATAGATTTAAAATAAAACGTGATAGAAAAAATAATATGATAATTTTTATTATTTTGAATTAAATGTATAAAAAAATTAAAAGTCAATTTTGATAACCTGGTGGTCAGGTAAGCACCAGTTTTTCCATGTGAAAAATATTTTATTAGAACATATACTGTTCAGCACTTTCCCTTAAATATTCTTTAGTTAGTACGCAGTTTTCCTACATAAGGATTGAGTTGCAGCATAGAAAGGTGGTGAGGGTTGAGGAGTGAGAGAGGATGGGTGGTGAAAAAAGCAAGATTTTGTTATTTGGTGCCACTGGCTATCTTGGGAAATACATGCATGGTGAAGGCAAGCGTGGCCTTGGGTCATCCCACTTATGCCTACACAGCTACACTCGCCCACTCAGCTCCTCCTCAACTTCCAAGTTACAGCTTCTCAACGAGTTTGAATCCATGGGAGTCACCATATTCTATGTAACTTTTACTTCTTTTCTTCTCTTTTCATATTTTTTTTATGCTATTTGTTTCCTTTTTCGTATAATTGTGTTTAACGCAGGGGGAGCTGGAGGAGCATGAAAAGCTAGTTGCAGTGCTTCAACAGGTTGAGGTTGTGATCTCCACACTAGCAGTCCCTTAACATCTTGACCAACTCAAAATAATAAGTGCCATGAAAGATGCTGGGACCACAAAGGTTATTACTCGTAATCAAAGAAACCTAAATTTTTTAAAATTTGTATATTTTATATTAATTAAAAATATTCATAGATCAAGTCATCATATCAGGTTTGAGCCAGCTTAAATATGATATAAACCTCTTATACGTTTGCAGAAACTATGCCTCATCCGATGAGTTCATTTTCCTCGGCAAAATCATATATAATTTTTAACATTTATACTATATTATATTTAAATATAAAAATATATATTATGCAATTGTCAAATTGTATCAGATCGATCTCATCTCTCAAATGTTGGAGTCAAAAATTGGTTTTTTTCTTTTAAATGGTCCACATTTTTTTGTTTAAATTTGTTTGACAGATAACCCAAGCTCCTTGGATAGATTTAGTGTTAATAAACATACATACATACATACATACATACATCATACATACATACATACATACATACATACATACATACATACAGACATACATACATACATACATACATACATACATACATACATACATACATACATACATACATACATACATATATATATAATTGGCCAATGTATGCAAGGATTGTATCTATGTTTTTATGAACTATTTAGTTGTTTACTTTTTTTTATATATGTATAAAAAGTTTAAAAAGAGGAGATCTTTGGTGCAACGTTAAAAGGTTTTTTTTTTTTCGTGACTTGAATGTTACATGTTCAAGCAAAAACAATTTCTCTATTAATGTATTAATGTGGAGAAAGGCTATTTATATATGACCTTGCACAGATCTCACAATGTTATTTTATATAAAGAAGATTTAAAAAATAACTCTAATTAATTACTTATATCTTTTTTTTTTTTTTGCTCAGCCAAAAGGAATGAATTTTATTAAGGTAAGAAGGATAATGCCTTTGAAAGGTAGGCAAGTTCCCAGAGTTACAAAAAGGCTTGACAGAGCATAACACTTGCTTACAAAGCCATGGAAATGAGCAAATCAAACTATAGCCAAACTATAGAATCATCAATCCTGTCCATACCAGCCTAAGCTAAAGAATCCGCAAAACCATTAATCTCCCTGTTAGAACCTTGCTGCAGGAACAACTCTAAAGCATATTTAATAGCCATAAATTCACCAACATTCGAATCCAAAGACCCAAGAGGACATGAGAAAATAGCAACAACATTCCCAGAGGGCTCTCTAAGAACTCCATCACAACCAAACCAGCAAGCCCCTAAGGAATCTGGAAATAAAGACCCATCACTTGAAGGTTTAATCTAAAGGAGAGACTAACTAGGAAAATGAGCTCATCCGAATTCAATTTTTTTGTTATCAAAGACAGCTTCATTTCGATGAAGCCAAAAAGACCCAGATAGCAGTTTCTACCAAAGGAAGGAACACCAAAATCTTGAAGAAAAACCATATCAATTCTGTAACTTCCAATCAACTCTTTAATACTCTAAGTTTAGGCCCATTCCCCATACCTCTAATATTCTACCAGAGAATTCTCATTATATAAACTAACAGAAGAAAACAGGATTCACAAAACACATCGCAAGAAAAGTCGATCACTCAGTTTGCATGAACCAACTCTTTTAAACTTTCAATAACCGTTGCATCATCACATTTGGTAGATTGGGACGAAGTAAAAATATATGTTATTCTATATGAAAAGTACCCCAACATGGTGTCAATAGATTTTTTGAAACAGTCATAAAAACAGAAAATTCGCTGGCGGGTCATAAGGGTAAAGTCGTAATTTCTCAATAGCCATGCACTGCATATCAACGAAACTACTTTTAATCATCAAAATATGTTTAATATGATTATTTGGTGATGGAATTCGAAATTTTGGAGTACGATTACACAGTTTTTATGATTACGGAAGCTTAAGGACAAAATGATCATTTCACATGGGATTGGTCAAAGACTGACCAAACATTAACCTAAATAAATCAAATTTAATTAAAATAAAAAGTTAAAATCTGAAAATTCAGAAATAATAGAATATTGGGTGGTAAAAGTGTAAATTTTGAGAAATTATAGGGGAAATTAATTATTTGGCTATGTGGCATAATTTTATTGGTTGAGGCATGAGTAAAGAAGACCAAATTTGATGAAATCTCAGCAGGAATTTCATCTTCATCACCGTCTCTCCTCTGTTTCTGCTATAACTCGTTTCTCCCCAATTCCTCTCAAGATTTCTCACGTTCTTCTCAATTCTACTCATCTAAAACATTATGTTTCATTTCTAAATCACCCAACTTCCTTCACTTAGCCTATTCTCCACTTTAAGATCACTTTAAACTTAGCTATTGGAAGGTTGACGTGAAGGAAAATCAGCTCAATTCAGGGGCTGTTCTGTTCGATTCCAAGAGGTAAGGTGATGGGTGGCGTTTTTCCTCGATACTAATTGTAGCCTTTACATACTTTAAGCTTGAATGATGTGAATTAAGACTTTGATTGAATTAAATGGAAGTATTTAGGAAAAAATACAGCTTCGGTTGAAGAAAGAAAAAAATGGGAAATTTATGAGTAATTTAATATTTGTTGAGTAGAAATTAGAAGCTGATGATGAATGGAAATGGGATAAAAGATGATTGTGAATATAGTTTGTAAAACCTTGATTTTGGCAGAACATAGCAATGGCGTAAAAGGGGTGCTGTACGTTGATGATGAGATTTTGTTGAATTAAACATGTACGAGGTAATTCCTAAGTGATGTAGAGGATGGTTATAAAGATTTAATTAAATAAAGAAAGAAAAACTATGAAAAGATGACAAAGGAAAACTCATGAGCATGGGATAAAAAGAAGTGGCGTGAATGATAACTACTGCCGGTCAAGGTGTGGCTGTGTAGTGGTGAAGTAATTTTATGGAATTTAAGGTACTTGATAGAACTTTTAAGTGAATAAATGATATATGTAAAGATTGAAATGAACAAAAACAGAAAATTGGGATAAACATGTGCAGCCGGCCAAGGATTAATAGTTGTTGACTAACTTTGGTGAAGGGTGGCTTAAAGATCAAGAATGGTGGCTGCCATAAAATGTAATTGAACAAAATACAAATTTAGTCAACATGGGCTGTAGGTTGTAGAGGAAAATGGGAGAAAGAGTATTGACTTTTGATGCTAAATGAATGGAAAATTGTTATGAAGTTAAAGTTGAAGTCAAATGAAAACAAACCATGAAAATATGGAAATTGGGAGCAACCGGTCATGGTTGTGGGAGATGAAAATGGAGCAAAAATAAATATAAAATGGGTAAAAGTTAAATGTATTAAGTGAAGTAAATTGTGAATTTTATGGTATGAGAATGAAATATATATATATATATATACACACACACACACACACACACACACACACACACACACACACACACACATACACACACATATATATAATGGTAATAGAAATTTGGTGGAATTATCTGCAGCCCGAGGATAACGGATTTCGTGTGGTGCAGTCGAGGAATCCGATATCGATAGACAGGTAAAGGATGCGTGTGTGAATTTGTAAGGATATCCGAATGCATGTTTTTCATGCTATAAATTTTATAAGATTTATTGGATATTGAATTGCCTCGAAATGCTACAAAATTGTAGTTTTTTGGCTGTTGAAACTGTGTTTGAAAGTACAGGGAGGCTAGGACTCTAGCAGTCGTTATGCTGCCGAAATTTACTAAAGATATTTTCAAAAATATTATTAAATATTTTTAGTACATCATTGGTATTTATCCTAGCTTCGAAAGTGATAAATTATTTATTTTCATAAATGGTGGAGTTACCAAAAAGTAGTGATTAAATATTCATTGTACTGATTTCGGTAAAGGTTTCACTACTGAAAATTTATCCCACGTGTTTTATAGTGAAAGATGTGATTGGTGAAGTGAAATGGGAAATAATGAATATTTTATAATTATTTTCAGTATGATATTTACTATTTTATTTATGATTTTTTATGGACAAAATAAATTTTTATCACGTGTAATGATTTCCATAAAGGCTTTATCACTGTGTAAATATTATTTTGAGACTAAAATGTCTCTACATGTGTTCTATAATGAGAAATGTGTTTTGTGGAATTATTATTAATTTTGAAAAAATAAATATTTTTATTTTTCCATAAAATATGAAACTACCGAAAATGTTTTCCAGTATCTTGAATCTAAAATTTTGAAAGGAAAGCATGGAAATATGAGTGTATGTGTTTACGGTGAAATGAAGTGTTTATGAGATTTCCTACTACAATGTAATTATGTTATAACATTGTTTTCACCGTACAAGATATTGTGATTTATATCTTTATGGATATTTTGAAGGATGTTATTGATTTTACTTAATTCCATAAAGGTAATGAAATTTCACATATACTGTTTAGAGACTGATAGGTTCCGTATCATGCTAATATGTGACATGTAATATGTGATATGTGATATGTGAAGCTGTTGACATTGATCCTGTCCTCAGCGTCCCTGTTGACATCGATCAGTGTACGACCGAGGACACCTATAGACTATGGCCATAGATCTCATGTGTTTATTATACTATCCCCACAGGGATCTCACGTATACCCTATCCCCTACTGGACTTATAGCATGATATCATTTGGGTGTTGCCTTAGTCTCCATTATTTTTATGACATGAAAAGTGATAATTTTACATGAATGATGACATGAAAAGATGAACGGTTATTATATGTTTTAAATGAAATGAATGGTGATTTTTCTAAACAGTTTACGGTACTAAATTTAGTCCAATACTGTTTATGAGATGTTAATGATATATGTGACACATGACATGTTTTCAAAAAGGAAATGGATTTTTGTAAATCTAATATTCTTTTGTGAATTATTATGAATATTAGATCATTTGGATTAAATGCTTTACTATATGAAAGCATAGCTTTGAAAATTATTTTCAAAATGATATGGAAAAGTGTTTTATATAGAAAAATAAACACTTACTCTCTATAGTCGCTTCTGGGTTTCGAGACAATATAGGTATTTCAAAATACCTTATTTACTCCATCCGGATCCCTAGCTTACTATAGAGAGTAAATATGGTTGTTGGGATAAATCTTTTTCCATATCATTTCATATCCTTTTTAAAATAATGCTTTTATAAAATAAAGCATTTAAATAAAATAAACTAATATTCATAAATTCCTTAAAAGAGTATTAGTTTAATTAACTCATAATTTTCATTTAAACTCGTTTCACATGTCACTGTATCAATCATAACAGTAAAGTGCTCCATGTAGCACAGTAAATTGTTAGAAATCATTTTTTTTCCTCTTCATATAAAAACATATTCATATACTTTTCCTTTTAAACACATTTTCCATATCATATATCATTTTATATCTCATAAAAGTGGAGATCAAGGCATCACCCAAAATATATCATGCTAGAAAGAAAGTACCCCCTAGGGCAATAATAATCATATCAGATCTATGGCCATAGTCTAGGGTAGTCTTCCGTCAAACACTGATCAGGTGTTGACTGGGACTAAATACTTATCACATGTGACATGTCACATATCATATATCATATATCACGTATCACATATCACATATCGGCATGATATGGGGCCTATTAGTCTCAAAACAGTATATGTGAAATCTCACATCCCCTGAATTTAAATTTTTCAACAAGTAGTACTGTATGAATATTAATTTTCAATAAATATATATTGTTTACTATGGTAAATGAACAGTGTATAAAGACATCATAGACAGCCCAACCATATAAAATGTGTGGAAAAACGTGAAATAATGTAGTCATGGGATGTGACATGGCATCCTTTATTTCATACAAACGTTTGGCTTTCCTCTGGCCAAAGGAATGTCAAAGCCCTTTGACCTGATCAGGTGATTGATTTTGCCCATCAGAATCACAGTCAACAAGGCCTAGCATTTTCTTTAAAGGGGTTGGCCCAAAATCACCTACAAGCACCTCATTCTCTATATTAGACAAGTTTATTTGAATCCCCCAATATTTGTCGCCTCATTTCTTGGATCCGTAATATTAACATTAACATCATCTTGCATGTTGACATTAAACACACTGTCTTTTTCCAAACCCATGCAATCAGCCTCGGTACCCACATCTAGCTCAACAACATTAGGATGGGAATCAAAACATTCTTTCCTGCTACTCAAGCACCTTGAAGCAGACTGTTCATCGTTAATTATCGTTAATTACATTTTCAACAGAATAGCAAAGGCTATTAAAACTTTTGTAGGAAGGTCTTCTAATGGCATTCTCATCTAGTTTGTAGTTCCCACAGCAGCAATGAAAAAAGGAAATAACGTCAGAACCAACTTCAGAAACCCGAACAGGAAAGGTTTTCTTGCCACATTCTAGAAGAATTACATCATCAATTCTTTCAAGTTGATCCGTCATGATGAACATTGCACCCCGACTAAAATCATTAAACTTGAGAGTAGTACCATCCATTGAGATTAGATCACCATATAATTTAGCTATGTTAGTAAACGTACAAAGGTTCCAAGCATGCATAGGAACACTGTAGCAAGTAATCCAAGTGATTCTA
Source organism: Heritiera littoralis (assembly GCA_031772115.1). Lineage (NCBI taxonomy): Eukaryota > Viridiplantae > Streptophyta > Magnoliopsida > Malvales > Malvaceae > Heritiera > Heritiera littoralis. Next base: position 1,879,692 of record JAPDPK010000123.1, on the reverse strand, counting down.
AATCTGAGTTTAAAATTTTTTGACCATTCTTCAACCTCCTCAAACCACTCTTTAAGCTAAGTCCAACCAGAGGTCTCCATTGTTTCAAATATTTCTCTGTCATCAAAGATAATCAAGAATTGTCTTTCTAATAATTTTTTAACTGAAAGATCCAAAACACCTTGCATTTTGAAATTCTCTTGAAGTCTCGCTGCCTCATACTACCCTAAGGAGGTTCCAACCACACAATAGTCAAGTTTGTGAATCGCCTCTTCAAAAGAACCAGCTTGACAGGATTTTACAAGATCATCACTATAGACTGGAACACTTTCATGAGCTTGATTCCCACTGTGATCAGATAGAAGAGCCTGCAAATAAGTTTTCTTATTCGCTTTAGTAGCCTAATCATTTTTATCTTCATCCTTAACACCAACATCAGGGACTGGAACACTGGGGATTGATTCGAAGGAGAGGGTTCAGCTTGATTCCCATTATCATAGGTATGCCTTTGAGGCCGGACTTTCCTCCAATACGATGAACAGCTTTGAAACTTTGCATGGTTGACATCAATCTTAAAATCTAGGAGCCAGGAGCCATTCAACCTTTCTACAGCCTAACTAGCTTCATTGAAGTCAACAAATCTAACAAACCCAAATTTACAACCTCTCCTACTTCTTTTAACAGGGATGAAAACATCCACAACCTTCCCAAAATGCTAGAAAATTTGCTTCAACCATCTCCAGTGGACCCTTGGAGGAATATTATTTGCAAGCATTGAGAAAACCTCATTTGGACCACCGCCAAATCTATGTCCACCATAATGACCGCCATTGAAGTTCATCTCTCCTTTCCTTCCTTTCCTTCCTCAGATTTATATGATTAATTACTTATATCTAACCTTACCTATCATGAAGAAGGGTAACAACCCTTAGGAAAAATATTTGTTAATATGTTGTTATTATTTGATTTGATGATAACATATATATATGTGGATTATTGAGATTGAATTCATCCCTAGCTAGCTAATAAATTATGGTGATATATATAAATGTAGAGGTTTATGCCATCAGAATATGGAAATGAAGTAGACAGATTAGCAAATGCACTTCCACCTTTTGAGGCACTACTAGCTAATAAAAGGAAGATCAAAAGGCAATAGAGGCAGCTGGACTCTCCTATGCTTTCATTACTAGAAATTCATTTTTAGCATATTTTGTCGATTATCTTCATCCACACGGTCACAAACGAAATGAAGTTATGGTTTATGGAACCGGCCAAGCCAAGGGTACATACCTACATATATATATATATGTTTAATGGAAATAATGTTTGAAAGAAAACAAATAAAAGAAATTTTCACATCAAATTATGTTAATTTTTTAATACTTCAACAATGCATGCATGCATGCGGTTATGTTCTGTTGGATTATGCCCTTAGAACCATTCATTAGATGATTGACTTTGGCATTATTTATGTATCATGACATTTTATTTATTATAGTTCATTATTATATTTGTTTTACAACTGCGTAATGTAATCTTATATGATAATGTCCTTAGAATAGTAATAACACACTATTCTTAAAATATCCCTAGTCAAGTATTATTGTGAACAAGGATAACAATGATACGATAAGACTAGTATGTGGTTGACTGATGACCATTGTCATCGATATAGGATATCAAGTCATCACATAGGTACATGTTAGAGAACTATGTGCTGGATCGACCCTCCATGAGAACGCTACATGGATTGTTATATGAGTGTCATAAGCGATTCTCATAGTGATGATGGTGTATGTGATCCTTTGACTTGAGATCATCAGAGATCCCAACATAGAGAATTGCATACTTTAATGCTGCTAGATGTCATTCGTAACAGGATGGACTATAAAGGTAGTAATTGGGTATGCCTTGATCTATGTAGAGGGATGTTGAGTGATCAAGATAGAATTTATCCCTCTTATATAACAAGAGTGATGTCTTGGGCCCTTTGATAGAGTGAGACTAAGAAATGCATGGCCGTGCTCGAATAAGTCAATATGAGATATTGATTTTATTTGTTTAATTAGTCTACTCAAGAATCAAGAAACGCTGATTAGACTATACAAGTGTGACACATTCCATGACTTGTGTCTAATCAAGACATCAAAAGATAAAGGGATTAGACTACACGGTAACATCTATCACGAGTAAGGTTATGTCAAGTCATTGACATTCTCGTTACATGGGTAGCAATGATGTGTTGCTAGATACCGCTCATTGCCTGTGACAATTTTGTCATTGCCATTGTTTTGAGAACCTATTGGGTCGCACACTTAGAACGGATCAATGAGGAGCTTAATTAATCCTATTCTGAATTGGATTAAGGATATAACTAATACTATTCTGAATTGGATTAGGGATATAACTAATCCTATTCTAAGTAGGATTAGAGTTCTGTTTGGCAGTAAATTTTAGGGTAAAATTTACTGCCTATAAAAGGATGTTTTTTCTAAAACATAGCCGCACAATTAGAAAATAGAAAAGTTTTCTTTTAATCGAAGCTAGCAGTTCGGTTATAAAGAATTAAAAACGCTCCTTAAGGCTTCTGATCGTGAGACGTTCAAGAGTCGTGAGATCCGTTCGTGTGGATACCATAGAGGCAGGAACGAAAGGTTGTTGCTTGTGACTCGACCAAAGACAGAAATCAGAGAAAACGTTAGGTAAAATCTCGAAACCCTAATCAGGCAACTCTCTGAATCGATCCTGGTGGAGGCCGAATGATTTAAATTCCGCTACATGTTTGTTTCGGTTTCCTTCATGTTCAACTACGAGGAAGACGTTACGGCTTATACTGTAAAAGCAGCAACAGATCCAAGGGTAGCCAATCGTGTCATCATCTATCATTTCAAAAAATGAGTCTTTAAAGGCATTTTTTTACAAGCGGTTTTAGAAACCACTGGTACTTTCATTTTTTTAGCTAGTTTTTGCTAGCTGAAACGTAAGCATCGCTATTAACCAAACCTTTAACGATACCCATGACACCTAGATTTTAGTTTCTTTAAATATTTTCTTCTCTCTTTATCTCAAATCAGACCCAATCCCCTTTCTCTCCTCTTTTTTACAGATTCATTTTCTTCTCTTTTCATCTCAAATAAAATTTTCCCTATTTTGAAAACCAAACCTTAGCCTTTCCTCACACCATCCTCATCATCAACTTTGCTTTAAAATTGCTCTCGGCTCTCATATTCTCTTTTTCTCTGCATCGATCATCTCAACTTTCGATTCTCGCTTCCTTTTTTTAAATTTTTGTTTTTTGTTCTTTTTTTTGTCTTGTCTAATCTCCTCTATCTGCAGCTTCATCACCTCTTCTCTCCATCGATAGTAGCTCTCAACTTCAATGTCAGTAGGATTTTAATGTTGGAGCATCTCTTTATAGGGACAAAGAAAAGCCAAAGACGAGTTTGGTCTTTAATGTATGGTGTGTTATTGCTCAGGGAGATGGTTTCGTTTATTTAGGTTAGGTGTTTTAAAATAATAGGATAGCACTCTGCAATTCATCTACATAGGGGTCCTATATGTTTCACCTTCAAAAGTCCTTTAACTTATTAGATTTTAGTTTGATGGTGTTATTTTTGGAGCATTTGAAACTGCCTAAACATCTTTACCCATTGTATATGCTGTTTGATGAAATGTTTCTTATTAGGTTCAAAGAAAATGGAGCATGGGATCTAGAGCCAATAGTTGCAATGAGATTGGTGTACGAATTATTAAGAGGTGTTATATGAAGTCAAGATGAATTCAAGTATTCTCTGTTATTGAGATTTAAAATACGCTATGTTGTTTTATTTTTTTTAAAAGCCACTCACAGTGGAAAATCCACCTTAAAATATGGAAAAGTTCTGGCAACATCAATGATTCTTTCAAGTTCATATTGCTGAGGATGAGTTACAGATTGATTGAAGAAATCATTAAGGGTGCTATGGCGTTTCGAAGAAATTTCAATCATGTGCTGAAGGTTGTATGATGGGAAGGAATGATGTGTCTTTTCTCTTTTGGAAATTAGTATGATCTTGATTCTGTAGTTGTCTCTTTATCTTGGCTTAGATTATTAGGTTGAGTTTCAGGGGATTAAGGTGTTCTTTATATTTGAGTGTTTTCTCATGAAGTTCTGTATGTTTGTAACAGAACTATATTTCAGTTTGATAATGCTAGGTTTGACACTAGCTGTATCCTTTGACTCATTAATATAATCTATTTGACTTAGCCAAAAAAAACCCTTTACCTTCTTTCTTATTTTTAGCTTGTTTAATTTTTCTATATGATTAGATATGCAAAAGCTTATGCTCCCTAAGGTCAATTTGTGGATGAAATATGCTCAGAATAGTTTAGTTCTGTAAAACTTCTCATTTCTCAGCTTGTATTTGATTTCTGTCAATGAAAACCTTTGATTTTTTACACCCAATTATTGAAAATTTCTTTGTTTGGAATGCTAAGTTATGGGCTCATTTGATGGATGGAGTTAAGGGGAGCACTTATCATCAGAGTACACTGATTCATTCACCAAATTCTCAACCACCTTATTGCTCAGACCTGGAAGGTAAAATTTTGTGGACTTAGAGCGCTACTTCTAGTGTTACATCTTCTTCTAACTTTTTATTTAAGATTGTGAAGGTATGAAATCAAGTTCACGGTGGATGGAGAGTGGCAGCTATCACCGTGGTAGCTATCACTAGAGTACCTCACCTTTAGTGAGGGATTAATGAAAAATAACTTGCTAACTGTAGAGTAGCTTTGGTCTATAGAGTTTCTAGTCATGCTAGATATAAAGAACTAATAATTGCCTTACTAAATGTACAATTTCACTAACTATATTTAGGTTCAGAATGTGATTTTCTAATTCATGTACTTTAATGAATCAAGTATAAATATTTTGTAAGATTAATTATGGGAGGTGAAATTTAAATGTTTCTGAGTTCTTGGTCTTTTTAAGATCCATGATTTAGAAAATTGATGTTTTATTATTTTGCTAATGTAAAAGTTTAAGTGAAATAATTATTTATATACTTGTTTTATGTTATAAATTTGTGTGTGTTATTAACATGGTTATAATTGAAATAAGTATTTATATACTTGTTTTATGTTAACTTGTTCGAGGAGGGTTTTTAGTTTATACTATTTATTGAACATTCATGGAAGAGCAAATTATTCAGAGCTATTTCTATCTGATTTACAAGAGCTATATTCAACTTACTTTGTGGCCATATGAACCAAATGATAATGTCCATGGTCGAAAGTCACTTTGGCACTAGAATAGAAGAGGTAAGCCCTCTCTTGTCTATGATGGTGCATTGAGAGATCAGTTTGCTTTACTAAGGAGCAAACATGGTGTTTTGATGTTTGGACTTAATCTTTTTGCTTTGTGAATATTTATTTTTAACCCTTCTGATGGAATCCATTGTCATATTTCTAACTCTGAACGCTATATGGTAGATGTAACTACCAACAAAGCACGTGCTTTAGACTAACTAAAAATATAGGTTCGCACAAAGTTTTAAAAATATAAGTCTATACAAAATTCTGATAAACATGGTCATATTTTTGTTTCTTTGTTCATTCTCATATTTTTTTCATTACAAATAAAAAAAATCAAAGCCGATAGCAGAATAGTGAGATCTACTAAGAGCGTCTCGAAAATGGAGTTTGCAAAGTCAAAGATAAGGTATTCCTTTTTCTTTAATGTTTCTCTTCACTCGTACTCGGAAACTTTCAACATTATCTCATTCTGATCAAAAATTAAATCCATTGTTAATTATATTTTTAAGTTGATTTTGGCTAAAATTTCTAGTTTGTTTATCAATGACATTGGCATTTTTTTCTTCTTGTTTTAAACACATATAGTCGTATTATACAAGTAGTTCATTTAGTTTATCCTGTGATCTGGTGGCCATATTCTTCTTAAATTCCTCGAAAGTTTGATTTAATTGTTATTTATTTTTATATACTAGAGTAAAGATCTGTAAATTAAAAGTATTTCAAATAATAGTAAATTTATTTTAACAATCTAATTGATAATTTATCTTGTAAATTGAAGAAATACCGTCTAATTGCAGAGGTGGTGAAATTTGTTCAGATTTGATGGAAATTGTTTTCATAAGAGCTTTATCACTTGCAGCCTCGGCAAGAATATGGAAAAATTAAGGTGGTACAAAAGATAACAAGTAAATTTTAATTGTTATCACTTAAGTACATCTTTTGCTAATAATCACTACAATGATGGTTCCTTATTTGTATTCTCAATATATTTCTCGTTTTTCAAGTGTTCAGTCTTTCGCCATTACTCATCTTTCTCCAAGCCATATAGATAAAAAGGCATTTTAGCGTCTTAATGAAAGGGATTTTTGTATGTAGGAGTTAAATAGATTGTATTTTCATTCTTGCATGCTAGATTATTTCAGGGGTAATGGTAAGGTTATGGTCTAATGGTTCTAAGAAACAATCTAATAGAGGCTATTTAATGTATTATGAACTATGCAAAAAAGCTTAGATCATCTCTTTATTTTTTTTACAATAGAGCTTGAAATTGACAAATTGAAGCAACTACTCTTTATTGCATTCCAACTCTTTTCTGATAATCAATGCAATTGCAGATTGATGTGCTTGAAGTTAATGGAGTTTGCTATGATATGTGATCATGAACTTGTTTCTTAAAATTTTAAATCACTCGATTCTTAACTACCTCTAAGAGTAATTTTAAGGAGAAAACGAAGATCAGAGAAAAAGACTTCAATGCTTCATAGGCTCTTATATTTTTCTGTACTAATTAACTTAGAGAGTAAAAACTAATCATTCTTTTTCAATGCATTTGAATTGTACAGGTTTCTCTAGTTATCATCATTATGAGGCTCACTAGTGCCTTGGCTTCCAACAATGGCAGTGGCAGTAGGTTTTTTGACATTGAATTTTGAATAAATGCTGATGTTTGGGAATTAGAAATCATTTAAGTTTGCATTAAGAACAAATGATGGGCTTTTTATGAATTTATATATTTTTCATTCTTTGGACATTATTTATCGTATTTTTTGTATTTTAGCAATGTTGATTATGGGCAATGTCATCATATTTGGATGGTGTGATGTTTAGCTTTTATTTTGTTTGACAATTCTTGTAACATCATTTGCTTTTATTTTATAGTAATAAAATTTTGTTGAATTCTTGTATTTTAATATTTTGTTGAATTGTAATATTTTATTTAAACGGTCAAAAGCCAACATCACCATATATCTTTTTTTTTTAATTTAAAATAACTTTAAGGCTTTATTTGTTTAAAAAAAGAAAAGATGAATAATTTATTAATTTAATAATTAAAATATACTAGTAAAAATTTTGAATTTAAAATTAAATTCAATAAATATAAAAATTTTATTTTGAATTAAAACAAGATTTTTACCTAAACTTTAAAGTGCCAGTAAAAGCATTTAAATTTAATTTCAATAAATATAAAATTTTAAATTTCAAATAAGACTTTTGCTAGCACTTTAAAGTGCCGGTAAAAGCTTTTTATTTTTAAAGGCATTTAAAAGCGTCGGAAAAAGTCATGCCAAAATTTACCAAGTCTTTACTAGCCATGAGGTACCTGACCGCCAATAAACTTTCACCAGCATTCACCTGGCCGGTAGTCAGCGTGGTCAACAAATCGCCGATAAAGTTTTTACAGGCGGTTCATTGGTTATAAGCGACGGTAAAAGTTATAAGTGCCGGTAAAAGTCTGTTTTTTTGTAATGTATAAACCGTGGCAAATGTTACTTCTCAGTTGGAACTGATTTCTGCATGGGAGAAAAAGATCGGCCGAACCTTCAAAAGAGTTTATGTTCCTGAGGAGGAAATTATAAAGCTCTCTGAGAGTAAGACACTCTCTAACAATATACATAGCTCATTCTCATATATATTCTTCTTCTTCTTCTTCTTCTTCTTCTTCTTCTTCTTTTGTATTTTGTGATTTGTTTTGGCAGCCTTACCTTTTTCGGACAATATTCCAGTGGAAGTTCTATACAACATATTCATATAAGGAGATCAAATGAGGTATGAATTGATGGAAGAAGATTTGGAGGCCTCAAGCTATATCCTGACTACAATTATACCACCATTGATAAGTATCTTGATATGTGCTTGGTTAACCCTCGCACGAAACTAGCTGCATTCGCTTGATATTCCATGTAATTTATAAGATTTACCTACTTACATATTACTTTGTAATCGCTCCAAATGTCGAATCTTCTTTGATTCTGTTGTCTTATCTATCTTATCTTCTAAAATAATAAATATTTTAGCTTAAATCATCATAATTGATATTTAATAAGGAAAATTATATGTACGTCATGTTTTCTACTCGTGCAATAAAATATTATTCTAGTTGGCTTTACCTTAAGTTTAAGAAATGTAATAAAATCTCATTGAGTTAATTTTAATCCTTATTATGTTCAAGAACATCAACTCAAAAAATGCCAGTAAGTTTTTAATCGAGTAGTTAAAAAAGAGATGTGATGACATGTTTTAAAATTTGGATATGAATTTAAGCAACCCATCCTTTACTATTAAATATAAAAAAGAAAACATTAACATGAAAAATTAGTATATTAATGGTTGGTGCATGATTTTTTTACTAAAAAATGACTCGAAATAATTTTCCAAATTAAAAAAAATAGTACATCTCATGATCAACCACTCCAAATGTAAATAATATTAATGACAGTGACAAAAAATGCAAAATTACTCAACTGTATAATGTGATCATCCTTTCATTTTGAATAATAAATAAAGTTAACATATTAATTCCTAATTCGATGATGGGCCAAATAGAAATGCTAGTGAGTTGAGAAAGCACGCGTAGCTTACGTTAATTTTGTAATAGTTTTCTTTACTTAATGCTTATTAGTAATTATTGTTATATTTTCATAAAAATATAGTTTCTTTTCTTAACGAATATAGGTTGAAATTTTCAAAATATAAATTATAAGACCGCAAAGAGGCAGACTTTATAAATGTGTCATAACACTACTTAAGAGGCTGCATTCATGCCTAGGTTCACTGCTAATAACCAAAACAATAAAAGGGTCTATTAGGTGACAATATCAGAAGGGACAACAAAAATCATTCAAAATCTCCATCGAGTTTTTTTTTTCAAATTTTGAGTCTTCATCCAATTCTTCTTCATCTCCAAATACTAAAACCATTAGATATGTTAACCATCATATTAGCTTCGTGATTATCATTGCTACTTGATACTATTCTTTTGCATAAACCTTCTTTTTATAAGGTAGTTAGTATTAATCTTCATTAGTAGCAAGTTATGAAAGAAGAATTGCAAGCCTTAGCAAAGATTCATACTTAGGACTTGCTTGACTTACCAACGGTAAAACTGTTGTGGATGCAAATGGATCTATAAATCTCAAGCCGACGGATCAGTGGAGTGTTATGAAGCTCGATTAGTGGCCAAAGGCGTTACTCAAGAGTATGGCATTGCCTATGAGGAGACTTTTGTTCCAGTAGCTCGTCTCACATCTATTCTTAGTCTTATAGCTGTTGTGATTGTCAAAAAGTGGCAACTTTTTTGAAGAAGTTAATAGGAAACCCCCATCTAGATATAATCGTTTGCTGGTAAAGTTTGCCATCTTTGAAAAGCCTTATATAGACTTAAGTAGGCCCCTAGAGCATGGTTTGCCAAATTTAGCTTTAACATTAGCTAGTTTGTTTCTCTTTTAGCTCTTATGATAATGCTTTCTTTATTCGCAAAACTAAAAGAGGATATACCCCTTTGTTGTTATAAGTAGATGATATGATCATTACTGAAAATGATTTGCAAGGTATTACAAAGTTGAAACAATCTCTTAGTACATAATTCGAAATGAAAGATCTGGACATTTGAGTTTTTTCCTTGGGTTGGAAGTCTTTTTTGACAGTACAGGTTATTATCTATCTCAAGCTAAACATGCTATTGATCTTTTGTCTCGTGCTGGCTTGACAGATAATAAAACTGCCAAAACTGCACTTGAGGCTAATGTCAAACTTTCACCCATGAAAGGAACCATTTTGGATGATCCTACTCTTTATAGGCAATTGGTTGGAAGTCGTATCTATTTAACTGCCACTCGACTAGACATAGCATATGACATTCATATTGTTAGTCAATTCATAGCAACTCCCAGCACTATTCACTTTGTTGCTGTGTTTCGTATCCTTCAAGATATCAAAAGTACCTTGTTTCAAGGTTTTTATTTCTCTACTCAATCCTGCTTATATTACATGCATATTCTGATGCTGACTAGGCAGGTGATCCCACAAATGGACATTCCACCATTAGTTATTGTTTCTTTCTAGGAGATGTTCTCATCTCTTGGCCCAATAAGAAGAAAACAGTAGTTTCTTATTCAAGCACAGAAGTAGAGTCTAAACCACTTGCTAATACTACTTCTAAACTTCTTTGGTTATGATGGCTCTTTCAATCCAGTGCTAGAAACATATATTGTGATAATCAAAGTGCCATCCAAATTGCCTGCAATGATGATTTTCATGAGTGCACTAAACAAATTGAGATTGCTTGCCACTTTGTTCACCATCATCTTGTCAATGGCACCTCTCATCTCACTTCAGTGCCTTCTATTAATCAAACAACTGATGTCTTCATCAAAGCCCATTCACCATGGCAGTTTCATAACTTATATTGCAAACTTAAGTTAGCAAACTCTTTACCTACTTGAGTTTGAGGGGAGATACTAGAATATCATTGACCATTGATTATAGTTGACCCTTAATTACAGAGTAATAGAATATCATTGACCCTTGATTATAGCTGACCCTTAATTATGTAATGATAATGTAATATCTTGTAATTATGTAGTCAAATGTAATATGAGAGATTACGATTCTGTAAATTAGAATAATATCTATAATTACATGATCATGAGTTGATTCTTTTCCAAATTGGTAAGAATCCTTTGTATATAAATAGGATACTCTTGTACAATTTTATTTAGGTCAACAAATAAAAGAAAAGAGTTCTTCTAACAAAAAAAAGAACAAAATAAATCTAGTTTGTATCATGTTAAGTATTTAATTTAAAATCTATTAATAATAAATGAAAAGGAAATTTAAGTAAATAGCAATTTGTTACCTCAAGTGTTAATAGCAATCCAAGAAAAGTGAATTTGATTGTCTTTAAATTTTACCAAAATTAAAATTTTGTAAATATAAGTGAAAAAAGATGGGGTGGCGATTCCTAAATGGAACCATTTACAATATTTGGGGTCGATAGTACAGATGGATAGAGAGATTGATGGTGATGTGACCTATAGGATCCTGCTGGATGGAGTAAGTAGAGAAGTGCTAAAGGTGTGCATTGCAATAAAAGAATTCCTATATGGTTAAAAGACATGTTTTATAAGACAGTTGTTATACCAACATTGCTATATGGTAGTGAATGTTGGGTGACTAAGAGACTCCATATGCAAAAGATGAATGCAGTAGAAATGCAAATGTTGCGATAGATGTGTAAATTTACAAGAAATGATAGAATGAGAAATTAAGATATCCATAAGATAATTGGACTGGTGCTTGTCGAAGACAAGATGTGTGAAGTCATTTACATTGGTTTGGACACGTATGATGTAGCTTGTAGATACTTCAATTAGGACAGTGGAGACTACGAATGATGAAAGAAGGGTTAAGTCTAGAGGAAGATTGAAAATGACTTGGAAGGAAGTAACTCGGAAAGATATGGAGGTAGTAGAGTTGGATGAATGCATTGCCTTAGATAAGAATGTGTGGAGGAGGAGAATTCATATGGACAATTTAATGTGATTTTCAAATATTGGTTCATGTAACCTACCCTAATCTATTGGGATAAAAGCTCTGATGATGATGATGTTGATGAAGTGAAAAATGATAATATACAAAAAAATTTATGAAACTAAGTACATGTGAAATTAAAATTAAACGGAAGACAAGTAAACTTGTCCATGGGCTGGGCAGTCCTTTAAAGCTCGAAAATTGACTGATTTTCTCACGGACTTGGAAAAAATATTAAGTACAATAAACGAGCTTGAACAAAAATTAGACTCGATGAATTTTCGAATCAAGCTTAGGCTATTCCATTTAATACCTAGGCCTAACCCCCTTGAAAATAACTAATATTAATTTTATATATACATATATGTTTACAATGTATAATGTTATTATATGTATATAAAATATTGTTGATTAATAAACATGATTATATATGTATATTTAATATGGAAATTGACCTCCAAAACAACATATCCAAGGAAATTTTGATGAAACAAGAAAGCAGAATGTGGATGGAATCCGTTTCTCAAAAAATCTTTCTAGGAAGGAATGGTATGGCTAATCCTATGGAAAAGTTTGGTGTCTTTCAAGCGGGTTTTAATTTTTCTTTTGTCAACTTGTTGATGATTGTTTTTGAAGTTATTAGTGTTAGCATTGTTCTTGTTGTTGCCCTCCATCTTTTTAGCTTTGTGTTGATTTTCTTGAAGGTGTTGTACTGTTTTAGCTGTCAGGAGTTCTCTGTTTTGGTGTTTTTTTTTTGCTTGCTAGTGTATCTTTTGCACAAGCTGGTTTAGGAGTTTTGTTATACCTAGGCATCCTTGATTTCTGGTGCCAATATAATCATTAATAAAATCTATGCTTATCAATATATATATATATATATATATAGATATAATAATTGACATGCAAAATTTGATAAACCAAATTAAACTTTGAAAGGAACAAGGAAATTGCTTATGCTTTGCCACAAGCATTTTTTTTTCGTAAAATTTTGAAATTTTTGATTGTTTTTGAATTGATAAATATATATAGATACATACGTACAATATTGCAAATTGCATAGCAATGAAAGAAGTTTTTGAATAGGAAAATATATCCAAAAGGTTTTTAAAAGCATCATATCATCTAATTGTGAAGTTGTTTTTACAAAACCATAGATTTAAAAGTGAGACCTATGACTTAAAGCATCAATGGTTGGATCATGAGAAATATGCACAAATCTCTAGTTTGAACATGGTTGTTGATCACTAATTGTTTCTATGCAACTGATAGCACTTTATTGTGGCTACTGTATATGTAATGGACTGACCATATAGTGATGTTGTTTGGGATAGAAAGTCTGAGATTGGTGGAATATTTTGGGATGCATGCATAATAGAAATCTTTTTGAACATGTTGAAATACAAAGAATAAACAGAAATAAGGAAGCAATAAAGTGATGGAAATTATAAAGTTTTTTGTCATTGCCACAATGCAGGATTTTTTTTAACACAAAGAAGGATTTTATTTATTTAAAACTGAGAAGTACATGATATGATAGATTTTATAAGACTAGGAGTACCATTGTTACATTAATCAAAATACAAAAACGGCGATAAGAACATATGTATATGAGAGTAATATTTGGATGTCTTATTTGATGCTCCTCTGGCCATAAGTAATCTACTGTTTGATTAGCTTCTCTATAGGCAAAAGAAAGTACCATATAATCAAATTCTATCGCTAAACTAATGTAGTCATTGATAAGAGTCTTTTGTAAGAGGTGAAGTTCTACATTCCTATCAAAAAGTTTAATTGAGCAAATAGAGTCAATCTCAACATGTAGAAATTTGATTCCCAGTGGTGCTACTAATTTTATACTATTATGTATGCCATATAATTCTGCCATATCAATTGTTGTGATGTCGATATAATAAGAGAAAGCTATCATGAAATTGTTATTACCATCACAAATGATTTACCGCAACGCAAGTGACCAAGATTCCTGAGCTGGATCCATCTGTATTAAGTTTAAGACAAGGAAAGATAAGTAGATTCTGCCACTCATCTTATATTAGGTGTGAACTTGGACTAGGTTTAGATGATATGGTGAAAGAGAGGGAAAGGTGACAGATGTGTTGGAATAAAAGAATGGTGGGTATGTTTGTTATTGAACAACACCTTGTTTCTGGATTTCCAAATATGCCAGTGTAGACATTTTCGAAAGCCACAAAGGGTTTTTTAATCTCCACCTTATGCCATTTCAGTATTCCTCTTCATTCATGTTATAATCTTCCATCAAATCATCTTGAATAATATTGTATTTTCCTTTTTAATTGATCAAAACTTAGATTTGGGTTGATTTGGTTTTGGGATTCAAAAATGATTTTGAATAATGAGAGGAAAAAGAAATTGAGATTGTTAATAGAAAGAAGAATGAAAGAATCAATTCTGAGAGAGTTGAGAATTGTGTTATTGAATGAATGCTTCATCAGTACAACAAGGTCTTATATTAGTTGTAGTAACTAACTAACTGACTTATTTAATAACTCACTAACAATAACTATATAACAGAAACAGAAGGGGTTTAATACTCCCCCTCAAGATGTAGAATATATGCTATAGACTCCCATCTTGGATAGAAGAGAATTAAATTGAGAAGGAAAAAGAGACTTGGTAAGGAGATTACAAGCTAATTCTGTGAAGTAACATGAAGTGTCTTGAGCTGGCCATTGGAGATCTTCTCACGAACTAAATGGTAATCGATCTCTATGTGTTTCATTCGTTCATGAAACACGGAGTTGTATGTGATATGGAAAGCTACCATACTGTCACAAAAGAGAAGGGCTGGTTTGGAATGTTGCACATGTAAGTCCTAACTAAGACAAGAGCCAAAGGATCTTACAAGTGGCATTAGCTATTGAACGATACTCTGCTTCAGCTAAAGATCTTGATATGGTATGTTGTTTCTTCGATTTCCAAGAGACAAGAGAATCATCAATGAAGATAAAAAAACCAGTGACTAACTTTTTGCTATCAAGACATGAAGCCTAGTCAGAATCGGCAAATACTTTAAGCTATGTTGCTAAGGTAGAAGAAAATAGTAGACCTTGGCTTACAGTGGTCTTCATATACTCCAAAATCTTATATGCAGCATGGAGATGAGGAAGCCTTGTTGTGCAAGAAATTGACTTAGTTTATCAACTGAGAATGATAAGTCTAGTCTGGTTATAGTGAGATATAACAGCTTACAAATGAGGGCCTTATATCGAGTTAGGTCATCAAGGAGGTCAACATCATCTTAGGAAAGCTTGATATTAGGGTCCATTGGAGTCTTCTTTGTCTTGCAACCAGTGTACCTGTGTCGGAAAGAAGTTGTAGGGCATAATGTCTTTGACAAAGGTAAATACCTTTGTTGGATCTAGCAAGCTCTAACCCAAAAAAATATTTTAACTCTCTAAGGTCTTTTAGTTTGATTTTTCTGTTGAGAAGATGCTTCAAATCATCCACTGCCTTTTGACTACTTGAAGTTATCACAATGTCATCTACATAGACCAAAAGAGCAAGAAAGAAACCATCACCAAATTTGTAAAGAGAGAACTGTCAGCAAAAGATTGGATAAAACCAATGTCTAATAGGGTAGTAGAAAACTTGGAGAACCACTGTCTTAAGGCTTGCTTTAAGCCATACAATGATTTGTCAAAGCTTGCAAACTGGATTGATGGGCAAAGACTCCCCCTCTCGATGATAACCAGGTGGTAGACTCATGTACACTTCTTTCATTAAGTCACCATGAAGAAATTGTCACATCCCAAAATGTATAGTTTTTACCATATTATAACACCACACATGGCGATTGGGCTATCTACGATGCCTTTATCACTCACTTATGAAAAACATTAACTACTATTATACTTAAATTAAATCAGTAGTCGATGAAAATATTTTCTGTAATATATATACAGTAAGTACACGTGTTCTACATCCCCGATACATGAATTATACAAATGTAGTATTGTACAACTATGTCTGAAAACATGTAAAAGAAATACTACCTCCAGGATCCACTAAGTGTTGCCTCAGGGTCAACTACAATGTAGCCAAATCCATGGAACAGAAACATTGAAGATAGCCTATGGAGTGAGAAAATTAAGAGGTGAGCTAACGCTCTCAGTAAAGAATTATCTATAAAACTAATACTATAAAATCTATATGCTAAAAACATTTGTATCATAATAGCCCACTAAACTCAAACAGGATGGATACTATAGTCGGCTAGGAATACCGGATGGAGTATGAAAGGTATTTTAGAATACCGTACGTGTCTTGGCTCCTAGAAGCGACTATAGGGAGTAATCGTTTTCTCTTGATATTCAAATCCAAATAAAACATTAAATATTCACATGATAAAACAGTTAAGTAAATAAATAAGGAATTAATATTCCTTTCAACAAATATTCATTTCCACACTTGTAAAACACCGTATAATATTTAGTTCAACACGTAGTATATCAAAGGCTTAGTAGCTGCAAATAATTTAGTACCAGCTAAAGGTTCAGTGAAAGGTACAATCATCAGTACAGTATCATGAGACCAAGCAACACCCTAAATATAGCATGCTATAATAATATCTTGAATAGGGAAAATAATAACACATGAGATCTATGTCCATAGTCTATGGGATCCATAGTGTGCACTGATCAGGTGTCCACCGGGACTTGATAATAGGATCAGTATCTATCAGCACTAACATGTGACACGTGAGCATGATATGGGGCCTAACAGTCTCAAAACAGTAAACACGTGATATAAACACCATTTATGAATTCAATTTCACTAAATATATCTTCAATCAATCCATAAATATTCATAAGGAAAATACTTTCATTTTATGAATAACAATTTATAAATTATTCATATTGTAATAATCGTTCTAGAAAATGTTCTAAATATTTATAGAACAGTATAAATCACATGCTGGTACTTTCACATAAATAAAATTCCTTAACATGAATATTTAAATATAGTTTTTCGGTAACTATAAAATTATGCAATTTAATGAATTTCATGGAAATTTCCCAAAATTCCACTAATTTCCACTTTAGAAAAATGTTAGAAATATTTTTTAAATATTTATATAATTTTCGACAGAATGACGACTATTTATAACCTAGCCTTCCTGCACAGCAATTGTAGTTTATAATTTCAACAGCAGCCACAATTTCACCAAATTTCACCACTTTCAAAAGCAATTTATATCCAAGTTATTTTATAAGTGTGAACCAAACTATGCATTTACAGTTTCCCTACGGCTAACACACGCATCCCTTACCGGTAAAATGAAATCTAATCGTCCAATAGCACCACGTACGAACCACCTCTCCCGGTTGCAATAAAATTCACCCAAGACCATTATTCAGCATAATTAAAATTCTAATAATATTTCTTGATTTAGCCAGTATAAAAATAATACTATTCACCATTATTCACCCAAGACCATTATTCACCATATTTTCAGTAGAAATTATTTTATCGGTATAATTCACACCGGTGCTAAAACCTAACTTCGTCAATTCCACTCTGAATTGAATTCCAACTTCACCATCGGTCTTCTTATAATTTCTATAGTCTCTTAACACCTTAACATCATAAATTGAAGCATCACAACCCTCCCATCTCACCATGGCCGAAAATGGCTTCTTGTCATTTTCATTGTTTTTCCATAATTTAACTATTACACTTGTCTTAACTAAGCTTAATCCTCAACATCAATTTTATGGATAAAAAAACACTATAATTCCTCTTAATCCTAAGCATGGCTGAAACCTCAAATATAGCTTGAACATGATTTAATTGAAATCAAATAATATAAACTCTTAATTCATGCTTAGGAAGCTTAGTTATATCAAAATTAACCATTAACATTCAAGGAATATAAAAGCATGAAAATGGGTTACCTTGACCGAAATTAAGGGGCTGATTTTCTCTTGATTTAGCAACTTAATCAAAGGGCTATTGGTTTGTTTAGAGAGAGGAAGATGAGTAGAGAAATTTTTGTAGAGATAGCTTAGTGGGAATTTGGTGTTTTTGGTGAGTTTTTTTGGAAGCTTTTTGTTTCTATTCTTTTGTTCTTCCATGGAGGTCACAAGATGAACGGAGGTGGATGAAGAAACAGTTCCGGCAGCAGCCGGAAGCAATATAGAAATATTTTATGGATATTTTAGAAATGCTAGGAAATAACGAAAATGCCATTATGTGTAAGTTTTTTGGTCTCCGAGGTCCTTTTTCTTCCGAAATTTTTTATACCTAGGAAATTGAACTCCAAAAATTTATGTTTCATCACCAAAACTCATATTAAGTGTATTTTGATGCATGGTGGTGGTTTGGTTCGGGTTTAACCCTTTCAAGAAGGTGAAATTACAAAAATACCCTTATCGGGTAAATCGCGTAGAATTCTAATTTGACAACTGATTCGGTATATCTATTTACAAAACCCATGAATTATTTTCATGTAGAATATCATTCTTTACTCACTAGATTAAATTTCCATTTATTTTGACTTCAATTTACGAAAATGCCACTAGGCTATGTATTTAAACGTCATTTCCTAATTTGTTTTCATTCTCTTCAAAAATAATCTAAATGAGGAAATTTAGACTTAAAATTCATACCGTTTATTTATTAGACCCTCTGTGTATTATCTGTCCGATCTCAAGTCCATTCGGGCACTGTATAACCTGTGGGGCCCACCACACTGTACTGGCTCATATCTACGAAATTCACAAGAAATGAACAGTGTGAGGGTCCTTACATGTGAAACATTATCTAAATACATGGTTCTCATAGAAATGCATTGTTTACATCCAATTGAGTAAGTGACCAACCATAAATAGCAGCTAAGGCAAGTAGAACTTTAATAGTAGTCAACTTTACAACTGGAGAGAAGGTGTTTAAATAGTAATAGCTTCTTGTTGAGTGTATCCTTTTGCTACCAAATGAACCTTGTATCTTTTTAATGAACCATCGGCCTTATACTTCACTTTGTACACCTATTTACAACCAATTGAGTGTTTGCTAAGAGGTAAACAAATAATAGACCAGGTACCATTTTGCTCAAGAGCCTATAACTCCTCATGCATTGCATACTTCCACTGTGGTATACTGGTAGCTTGCTTGTATGTGTTAGGTTCAAAATGTGAGGAAATGGAATGAACAAAATATTTATGAGAAGAAGAGAACCTTTCATATGACAAAACATTACAAAGTGGATATGCAATAGAATGATGATCAGAAAATGTATCGTAACAGTGGTAATCTTGAAGGTAAGAAGGTGCTTTAACATTTCGAATAGGACAAGAAGATGAAACAAGACTGGTAGTAGAAAGGGAAGGTGTGGAAATTGGTTTAAAAGACAAATCAAAATTATAGAGTTGACCGTTGTGTTTGGTAGATGGATTGAAAGAAGCTGAATCTAGAGGGGGATGAGAAGGTAAAACTCGATCAAAAAAATAGATGCAGACTCATTTGAAGGTTGAAAAGAGAAAGGAAAGATGTTTTCATGAAACTTGACATCTCTAGAAATAAAGATAGCACTGGTAGACAAATCAAGAACTTTGTAGCCCTTATATCCTAGAGGGTAACCAATGAAAACAACAATTATTGCTCTAAGAGAGAATTTATTTTGATTCCTTTCTAGAGTAGAACCATAGTACAAACATCTAATGGCCTTTAAATGAGAATAAGAAGGTTTCTCGTTCTATAGCAATTTAAAAGGAGAGTTGTTTAATGTAACAGGAGAAGGAATCCTATTGATAAGATATACTAAAGTTTAAACACATTCATTCCAATATGTTAATGGAATATTAGACTGAAAAACTAAAGACCTAGAAACATTGAATATATGTTGGTGTTTGCGTTCAACAACTAAGTTTTGTTGAGGTCTATCAACACAAGAATGATAAGAAGCGATTCATTTACTTCAAAAAAAAAATCAGTAAAAGCCAACTCTGGTGCATTATCATATCTAACAGACTTGATTAGTGTGCCAAATTAAGTATGAACATAGGTATAGAATTCTGGAAAAATGCTTATAACTGCATATTTATTTTTAAGAAAACATATCCAAGTAAATCTTGTACAATCATCAACTAAGGTAAGAAAATATCTACATCCTTCAATTGTTACAACTGAAAAAGGGCCCCATATGTTACAATGAATCAAGTCAAAGTATGTGTATGTGAGATTCATGATTTCATCTATTCCTTCCACACTTAAATAGTATTTCAAGTTAGAATGATTAGATAATTACTTACCTTCTACCTTATAGGTATCAGAGAAATCGTCAACTGGGTCCCACAGGGTTAGTCTTGTTCTGAATGGGGATGGAAGTGGCAAAATGTTAATTTTAAGCTCAAAATACATAACTGGTAAGAAGACCACTTTCTGAAATTCCTTCATTTGAGCATACCTAGGTTTGTGTGCAATAAATTCAAAAATGACGATTTTGTCCTAAGCCGAGAAAACTTTAATGAATAACGGTCAAACCAATTTGATTTTTAACGAACTGATAGCCATAGAGAAATCTACGTGTGAAGGAGTCTCATGCCATGTCAACTTGAAGACTGAATCACACGTGGAAACCAAAAACTACGCGATTGTACCATTAGGATATTTTAGTAATTTCACCCCTTTGGCCAACCAACCTATGTCCAAAGTCAAAGATTTGACTTCTTCCATTATTAATAGACCATAATTGTGAAAAATAAAAATAAATAGAAACTAAATAAAATGAGTAAATTAATATTATATTGCTTAAGACATGGGTGGAATTATTAAATTTTAAAAGGGCAAGATAGTCAATTAGCAAGGGGCTGATATTTTATTAATAAAATATTAATAAATTAAAGATATTTGGGTCTTCTTCTCCAAAAGGCTAGCCACCACCATTGATGCTCACTCTCTCTCAAATTTCACTAAGTGTTAGAGAGAGAAACCTTGAGAATCACTCATCAAACCTCACCAAATCAACTTGCACCTTAAAGAAGAATTGTTCCGTTCACTTAGCTCTATCTACACCTAGAATTGGGAAGACTGAATAAGCCATTTGCTTGGTGTTTTGGTTGCTGCTATTTTCAGTCACTATTAAAGGCGAGAGAAGATGTAGTTTTCTTTGATGCTAGCTAGTGTTTTTTATTGTTCTAAGTTTGTATAATACGTCTATAGCTATAGAATGAAACAAAATCAAATGTCGAGATTCCTTAGGGTTTCTACCAAGAGAAGGTTAGTATGGTACCATGTGATTTTACATGTATGAATGGTTTAGAATGAAGGTAGAGAATGCGTTGAAGCTAGCCATGGCAATAAATTTGAAAAAGAACATGATTTGATTGTGGTTTTACTTGTAAAGTCCAATAAGAATGCAACCGAAAGCACTGTTATATTAGAAATTATGAAAGTCCAGTAAGAATGCGACTGAAAGCACTGTCATATTAGACATTATGAAAGGCCTACGAGAGTAGATTATCTTTTTTTAAAGAAAAGTTGAATTTTGAATTCGTTTAACGTTATTTTGTAGTGCTGAATATGGGAACATAAAGGAGTTTCACTTGGTGCTATAAGCTGTTACACTGTATTGTGGTATATTGTGGTAAGGAATATATGTAAAATGGCGTAGGGATACTATACATGCATTGGGAATTGTTGATTGGATTGTGAGATTTAAAATTGTGTTTTAAGTGCAGGTGGTTTTGAAAATGTGTCTTAACTCTTAGATTGAAATTAGTATAGGAGCAGCCGATTGCTCCAGGGAATAGTTGACGACCTAGATACAAAAAGTAGGCATTTTTATAGTAACCGACTTAGACTAGTCGATTACCCTGTATAGCAGTCAACTGCCCATAACTATAATCGACTTAAACCAGCCGACTGCCTTAAAGATCAATCGACTGCTTTTTACCCAGAATCATACTATCTTCAACCAGTCGACTGCCATGAAGGCCAGTCGACTGCATTTTATCCAGTAGCATTCTGTTTGAAAACTAGTCGATTGCCAAAGTAACCAATCGACTACCTCTTTTATAATTGATTTTAAATATTAAGAAATTTTAATTTTGAAAAATAAATTACAAATGCATGGCAGTCGATTGCCCTAGTTTGAAATTGCCAATTTGAAAAATGTTTGGTAAAGGAAGTGTTTAGATAAAATCAATGTAATTAGAAAGGCCTTATATTTATCGATCGTTTTGAAATCGTTGGATTTAGATAATGAATGTTTTGAGATTGTTAGCTCCCGTAGTTGCCTATGGCAATCATACACTATCGACTGACTGATCGATTTTTTGCCTTTAGACCTTAGTCACATCTTTAGCACCTATATCTGTCACCTAACTAGTGTACGTTGTGAATTCTTTGACTATGGCATTTGTCTTATTTTATATCCCTTACAAGAACTTTATTAGCATGATTCTATTGGGATGTTGACTATCTCCACCAAAAATTTTATCATTTGATTGATTCATAGTTTGAATTGTCTTCTATATTAGAAAGAAATCTTTGAATTATAGTAAAGAGACTGATAATTTGCCTATATTATTTGACAGTGAATGTTTTCAATGAATTGAATTTATTACAATTTTATTGTTTATTAATGATCATTGATTAATGGTGAAAGTTATTTCTTATTACAATGCATAGCATTATAGTTTTGAGAATATATTATAGCTTCCCTATAATCGGACTTAGGGACCGGGACAAGCGTGGTGCTTTAAAACATCCTTTCATACTCGACCTGGTAATCCCTAACCACCTATAGAATTCCTCTTTACTGAATTGCCCATTACCGTTATTGACTATACATATCGTCATAAAGCCCAAGTGGGAAACATGCATAATAGCTGCATAGTATCAACACTTTTATATATGTTTCTTACTGAGCACAAACTTACCCCCTTTATTTCTCCTCTCAAATTATCTGCAGTAGCATCTGCTTGTCAGTCGAGGGGTAGCTTCACTTTTGGATAGTATTCCTTCGGGGTTTACATTTAAATCTTTTAGAGGTATATTGTATTTACCTTATATGTTCAGATATTATGTACAATACAATTAAATATGTTTCGATTGGGAGGGGATGTAAACTATATGTATAGTGTATGATAGATAATAAAATTATAAAGTTTAATGGAATTTATGATGATATTGAGTTTGTTCTCTTTCAAGATGAGTTTAAATTGATGGAATGATATCAAATGAATTATTATCGTTAGAAATTAGAATGTGATCTCAACGTAAGTAAGAAAGTAAGTAAAAGGAAATGACACTACAAACAACCTAACCAAACTGAAATGAAAAGAAATGTTAGTTCAAATTTTGATAATCAGTGTGTTACAATGTAGAAGAAAAAGGTAGTCATTTTTGTTTTGCTAAATGATAGATGGAGCAATGTAAAGGAAATTCAGAAATGTTTTTGATAAGTAATTCTCTTTGCAATTTTTATAACTTGATGTAAGATGGGTGACCTAAACGAAAATGCCAAAGCTCATTTGCAGACAATGTGGTATTACAAACTGTAGACCAAGTAGATGCTGAAAGTGACTGTGATAAATCCAAAACATACAAGTTTCCAAATCATTTACCCATCCCAATCATCGTTTCCTGTATATGATCCTGAATGACACAAGAGTTGGAAAGAAAATTAATAGAAAATTTGTGTTTTTAAGTAAGTGCACTAATGGAAAGAAGATTGAAATGAAAAGATGGAACATATAAGACGTTGTCAATGACTAACTCATCAAGTAATTGAACAAAACCTATCTTAGCTATTCGAACAAGTTAGCCATTTGGAAGTGTGACAGAAGAATTTTGCGTTGGTGTAGACTATTTAAATAATGATAGAAAACAATAGACATAATGTGCTGCACTTGTATCTAAAACCCAAGAAGATTGGGAAAAAGAAATAGAAAATATGGTAGGGAGAAGATTAAGAGAAACATTCCAGTAAAATTGGAGACAGAAGCATTGTGAGACTGATATAGACTGTTTGAAGAAATTGTAGATTGTTGGAGTTAAGAATTGAGAAGTGCAAGAAGTTGCTGGCATTGTGCAGTAGTAAGAGGTTCTGCAATAGAAGAAACAGACTCTGTACCTTTTGGTACATGGAGAGAAGTTTGGCTAACTTTGGCAAAAGGCTGGGAGTACTATCTCTTTGATTTGTAACCTGGTGGATAGCCATGTAATTGATAACAACTATCAATAGTATGGCTTGTAGTCTTGCAATGAGTTCAAAATGGTTGATCCCTCTTAATCTTATTAGTTTGCACAAAGGCATTAACAAAGGATTTTGCTGAAGAGGATTGTATCAGGAAACTATGAGGAGGTGGAAAAGAACCATGAGCTATGCTGCATTGTCTCTCTTCCTGAACAACAAGAGAAAAAACTTTAGAGATAGAGGGCAAGAGATCCATCATGAGAATTTGGGGATGAGTTTGATAATATGAATCATTGAGCACCATAAGAAATTGCATGACATGTTCTTGTTATTGAAACTCTTTCCATGGTTGCATCCCACCGCAATGGCAAATAGAAACTATGATGACCATAACTTTTGACCCTTGAATAGCGAATTGATCTATTTTTAGTCTTATAAATTAATGTGATTAATTGAAGAATTATATAAAAATAAAATAATAATAAAAATAAAATAAAATTTAATTATGATCAAGCAAGAGAATTCTCGATTTTGAGAAGTAAATATGATGATCATGATGGAGTTAAGGTTACGAAATTAAGATTTACAATTAAAGTATTCAATAATTTAGATAGCAAATTTTAATAGAGTGGTGGTCAAATTTTAAGGTTTTAATTAGATATTAAGGTTTCAAAGTTTAAGAAAAAGGAAATAAATATATCAAGAAAAAGGAAATAAATATATATAAATTAAAGATATTATTATAAAAAAAAGAGGAAGAAGAAAGAAATAAAAATGAAATTAATAATAATAATAATATAATAATAATAATAATAATAATAATAATAATAATAATAATATAGAGTTAGTGGAGTTGATAGGAAATATCCCACGAAACCCCACTTATATGGTCTGCTAAGGCAGACCACCCCTGCTATAAAAAAAAAAAATTTTCTCTCAATCACTCACCTCTCTATCTCTCGGCCCTCTCGTACCATCGCATCACTTAACACACACCTCAACTTTCTCTCCCCTAGGCATTCATCATTTCAGCCTTATATGGTGAAAAATTGTAAATATACCCATATTTTTACTCTTTATACCCCCATTCTCTTCAGTAAAATACTGTTTATTGCTCACAAAAATTATGTATGAAGATAAAAACAATGATATATTTAGAATTTCTCCTCTCTCACGCATTCATCATTTCTCTCATCTCTCACGTTACCCCTTCACCGAAACAGAAAAGGAAAGTAAGAAAGGAGTGAAACGAACTGAAGCTAGAAGCCAAGAGTGAACTGAAGCGAGGCAGAGATTGAGAAGGAGAGACGTGGTTTTTGAAGAGGCTGAGGTTTGTCTTAGGCGCTGGAACAGAAGGAAAAGGGGGCTGAAAATGGCTTGCTGTTGGGGATAATTTAAGGCTGAAGCAGAGCTGCAAAAACGCCACTCAAGGGATGGACCGATGCTGGCTATGGGTGCTAGAACAGTGGCTGTTTGAGGGCTGATGCAAGTGGTACCGGGTGGTTGTATGTGCCCAAAGCAGGGGTGAAGTTGGCGGCATGGTGGTGACTGAACTTTGGCAGTTTGGAGCACGAAGAAGGGGAATAAAGTGAGCTGCAACAGAGGCACTGGGGCTGATTTAGGCGAGGAAATATTGAACTGAAGGGGGCTAATGTTGGAACTGTCTTGGAGCTACATTTGTGGAGTGAAAAGCAAGGGAGTTAAAAAGGGAAATAACGGCAGTATAAAAGAGGCTAGGATTATAGGACTGGAATAGGACTAAGTTGGGTGTTTTTGGGGCTGAAAAGGGGCACCAACAGAGGCTGAAGGTGGGTGTTTCTATGTGCTGAAACAGTAGAGGTTTGGCCAAGGAACTAGAACCGAAAAGAAAGAAAACAAAGAGGACAAAAAAAATGAGAAAAACCCTTAGATTTTCGAGCTTGAAAGGGGTAAGAAATTATATGATATTTAATAAATTTTATATAGTTGTGATTAATTATTTCTAAGAGTAAATATACGTATTTGATTTGTAGAGGGATTCAAAAGGTGTGCTTGGAGAGACTTGGCTAAGCATGGAGCTTTAATCTCTAAACTTGGAGTTAATAAGATATTTCTATAAATTAGAAGTAAAATTATATTGTATTAAACTTTAAGTGTTGAAGCTAATATGAAGGAGTTTGTCTACAGGTCTCAAAATATCGATCTTATTATAAGGTCAAGAGATCTCATAAAATATTTAATATCTCATGAGAAATTAAATAAATAACAAAATTTTAAAAAATGTAAATAATAGTTTAACAGGTCAACAGGTAAACTATACTTAATAAAATATAATATAAATTACATATTTATCCATTCAAAAAAAGCAATAAATATTTAAATTATATTTTTATCCATTCATAAAACAACTATAATTATATTTTTATCCCTTCAAATTATAAAAACAAATTATATTACATATTAAATTTCAAAAAAAAAATTACTTTACATTATACAATATAATAAAAACAATCTACTATTATTTTCAATCAATCGGCTACCTTTCATTATATTACTTTATGCTATATAAGAAAATAAGAACAATTGACTAATATTTTGCATTAGTCAACTATCCTATACCAAGATAATTTTTAATTGGTGGCAGTCACAAGCCTATGTATAGGAGTCAACAACCCATTAAACAATAAACGTTAGTTGATTATTTTATTAAAGCAGCCTACTACTATGTGTTTAGTAAATTTGATGCAGGCTTTGCCACAATACTTTTACGATAAAACTTATAAACTTTACAGTCTATTATCATAATTTTATGCTTATACTAGTATTTTTAAGCTTATTATCATCAATTTTAAAGTTAATTATTACAATTTTATGCTTATTATTGTGTTTTTATGTTTATTCTCATCAATTGTAGGGTTAATCTTTATAGTTTTATGTGTATTATAATGCTTTATGCTTATTGTCATAAATTGTATTAGTAATTTTCTTAGTTTTATGATTTTTTTTCTAGTGTTTTTACGTTTATTTTCACTAATTTTATGATAAATCTCATAAATTTTACGGTTAGTTATTGTATTTTTATACTTATTCTAGTATATTTGCACTTATTTTATTTTACGATGAATCTCACAAATTTTACTATTAATTATTATAATTTTTATGTTTATTCTAGTATTTTTACTCTTATTCTCATCAAATTTATGGTTAGTTATCGTATTTTTATGCTTGTTCTAGTATTTTTATATATTCTCATCAATTTTATGGTTAATTATCGCATTTTTATACTTATTCTAATATTTTTACATTTATTCTCATAAAATTTATGATTAATCTTATAAAATTTATAAAGAATCTCATAAATTTTACAATGAATGTTTTAAATTTTATGATAATCCAATAAATTTTACGATGAATCTAAAAAAATTTACGATGAATTATATAAATTTTACGAAGATTCTCATAAATTTTATGATGAGTGTCATAAATTTTACGATGAATATAATAAACTTTACAATGAATGTTATAAATTTTACGATGAATCTCATAAAATTTACGATGAATCTCATAAAATTTACGATGAATGATATAAATTTTAAGATGAATCCAATAAATTTTATGATGACTATCATAAATTTTACTATGAATGTCATAAATTTTACGATGAGTATCATAAATTTTACAATGAATATAATAAATTTTACGATGAATGTCATAAATTTTATAATGAATGTCATAAAGTGTACGATGAATATAATAAATTTTACGATAAATTTCATAAATTTTACGATGGATGATATAAATTTTACGAAGAATCTTATAAATTTTGCTATGATATCATAAATTTTACGATAAATGTTGTCATAACGTATTAAGTTTCGGAAAACCTAATAGCTAGACACTAAAATCAAAGGGAGTCGCCACCAACCATTCTACCTAGGTGTGATTGGTCACCTATTCAAACTAAGGATAAGGCTTGGTCTACGTTCAAAGACACTAGGGTTCGGGAGTACGGTTACGTGTAGGGAAGAATTAGCACCCCTACAACGCCCATCCTAAAATGGTACCAACTAGTTTTAGGTTATCTTTACAATTTGCCTTGTGTTTATATTAATTTCGATATGCTTATATATTGGGAATATTTCTAAGATTTTTCCATCAATTTGGCTCCAATCTTAAAAATCTCCCTCACCTCAAGATGTTTAAGGAGTCTCGATTAACTTTCTTGAACTCCATCATCGGATCAATTAAATAATTTATAAAAATCTTATTCTTTCTAACTTTGGCTCTAATTTCGACTCCATATTAATCTCTATATTTTTTTTAATCTTATTTCGTATTATATTTATCTATATATTCTATTTATTTACTTTATTTATTTAGAGAATAAATATGAATCATGGTTTATTGAAGATTTTCTTAAAAGCGTCCCATCAATTTGGCTCGGCTTAAAATAAATCTTTTCACCTAGAAAATTCAAGGAGTCCCAATTGACTTTCTTGAAATTTCATCATTGGCATAATTCATATTTTTTATTTCCTATAATTTTATTCCAAGCTATTTAGTTCGTTTATTTATTCACTTATCTAATTTTATTTAAATTTCTTTAACTTTAATCTTGATTTTTTTTATTTCATTTATTTATATTTATTTAATAATCATGAATTATATTTTATCGAAAACTCTTTCAAAAGTATCTCATCAATTTGGCTCAACTTAAGAAAGAATCATCTCACCTAGAAATACCCAAGGAGTCTCAATTGACTATCTTGGAATTTCATCCTCGATATAACTCATATTTATTTCTTTATTATCTAATCTTATTAATTACTAATTATTTTCCTATTAATTTTTCATCTAATTTATGTTCTCATATCTATATTTGTTTATCTATATTCATTTATATTTTATTCATATTTAATTTACTAAGAATAAACATGTATTATAATTTATTGAAAATTCTTTCAAAAGTATTCCATCAATTTAGCTCAACTTAAGAAAGAATTTCCTCACCTAGACATTTTAAGATGTCTCGATTGACTTTCTCAAAATGTCATCATCGGTATAACTCATATTCATTTCCTTTCAATTATTTATTTTCATTTAATTTTTAATTTATTTTTATGTAAGTTTCATGTACAAAGATTTATTTTTAGGCTAATTTGTTTTTTAATTTCTAATAGTTAACGAATATAATTCTAAAAAAACACATAAAATAGTAAAAAAAAACTAAAATTAATAAGTTAATTAGATAAAACGGAATAATGAATTAATTGGAAAAATAATAATTAAAAATTTCATAAATACCCTAAAAAATATATTTAGTACATGCTTAAAATAATAAAAGCTAAAATCAATTCTGACAAACTAATAAACAACATCATCAAAACACAAAATCCTAACGCACTTGAAGTATAAAGGAAACAAAAGCTCTTGAGTAATTAATATGTACGTAAGCAAGGATGTAATGAATAGTTACTGTCAGAATATATCTTACCTTTCCTTTGCAATTCCTTTTCTCAACGCCTTCAGCTTAACAGGAGAGCAACGAACAGTAACGAGCTGCAGAGATGGGGATGAAGAGTAGGACGGCATGGGTGTTGATAGGAGACTCCTATTTTTCTTTTTTAGGTTTTTCTTTTTGCCCGTGTATTTTCTTTTCTTTCCCACTAGCAGCAGAGAGGTAGGGCTTCTTTTTTAAAACCCTAAGCAGTTAGCCTCCTTTTTCGTTTAGGTATTCAAGCCCTTCTTTTATAGACCTAGGTTTTCTTTTTGTTTTTGGTAATAAAAATCAAGAATCAATCTTTTAGGAAATTTTAGATTTCAAGAATCGGATCTTAAATCCAACATTAATTCTAATTTTCCTTTCCACAAAATTTAAATTTCAATCTTTAATAGTCTCATTTAAGTCTGTTTTCCTATCAAAATTAATTCCGATTTCCTTCCTTTTTATTTTATAAAAGTCAAAATCAAAATCCAAAATTTATTTCTAAATCTAAATTAAAAAAATAAAGAATAAAAAAAAATCAATAATAAAAAATATATAAAAAGTAATTAATTAAAAATGTTTGGAAAAGATCCGGACAAAAATGGTGTCTACAGTTGCCCCTCTTTGCACTTTTGCTGTGAAACAGTAATGGTGCAAAGACATAGACAACCATTTTGTCCGAATGCAAGACCTATCAATGAATTTTTTGTAAAATATGATTTTTTTAGCCTTCTCTCACATGAGGCTAAATGCCAAATGAAATTTCCTAACCTTCTTCTCTTATAAAGATTGAGGAATGAATGCAAAATGAAGTTTCCTAGCCTCTTCTATCATAAGACTAAGGAAATGAATGCAAAATGAAATTTTCTAGTCTTCTCTATCATAAGACTAAAGAAATGAATGCAAAATGGAACTTTTTAGTCTTTTCTATCATAAGACTAAGGAATGCAAGATTAAGTTTTCCTAGTCTCTCCTATCATAAGACTAAGGAATGGAAAAAATGAAATTTCCTAGTCTTTCCTATCATAAGACTAAGGAAATGAATGTAGAATGAGATTTCCTAATCTTTTCTATCACAAGATTAAGGAATGCAAAGTGAAACTCCTAGTCTCTCCTATCATAAGACTAAGGAATGCAAGACAAAATTTCCTAGTCTCTCCTATCATAAGGTTAAGGAATGCAGGATGAAGTTTTCCTAGTCCCTCCTATATTAAGACTAAAGAATGCAAAATGAAGTTTTCCTAGTCTTTCCTATCATAAGACTAAGGACTGCGAAATGAAATTCCTAGTCTTTCCTATCATAAGACTAAAGAATGCAAAATGAATCAGGAATTGTGCAAAGACAATTAGACAACTATTTTGTCTGGATTTTTTTATTATTTTTTCTTTTTTACAAAATATTTACAATTTTTAAGAAACATTTAGTTCCTCTCACCAGAGGCTATAAGACTTTGAAAAATAATCTTGTGCTCCTCTCACCAGAGGCATTGGAACTTCGAAAAATAACCTTGTGCTCCTCTCACTAGAGGCATTGAGACTTTTGAAAAATAACCTTGTGCTCCTCTCACCAGAGGCATTGGAACTTTGAAACAAAGAGCTCCTCTCAACAGAGGCATTGAGACTTCGAAAAATAATCTTGTGCTCCTCTCACCAGAGGCATTGGAACTTCGAAAAATAATCTTGTGCTCCTCTCACCAGAGGCATTGGAACTTCGAAAAATAATCTTGTGCTCCTCTCACCAGAGGCATTGGAATTTCGAAAAATAATCTTGTGCTCCTCTCATCAGAGGCATTGAGACTTTTGAAAAATAATCTTGTGCTCCTCTCACCAGAGGCATTGGAACTTTGAAAATAACATTTCATTTCAGAATACCAGTTAACATGGGTTTGGCTGGGCTTAACTTTCATTTTGATGCCAACAATATTAGGCTTTATTCTCCTTTAAGGTGCCAGCTAAACTGGACTTTACTCTCATCTAAAGTTTTTTCAAAAAGTATTTTTCTCATCATCTTCTCATACCTTATCATTTTTTCAAATTATCATCTCTTATATTTTCTCTTTTCCTCAAAATTCTAATCATTCAAAACTTCTTATCCTAATGTCTTAACATATAGTTCAATGTCCAAAATGCACTAGTGAAATGTCATGCATGTCATGAATATAATGAATGCTATGAATGTTATGCACATGTCAATGTCATGCTCCCTGACTTATTCCATGAATGTATGCAAATGCATTCTCAATTGTGGTAACAAGATTCTCAAGCTCATCTTGCCTTTCTCAAGTCCCACATATCTGCTGAATTCTTTAAATCTCCTTTCATTTAACATCCCACCCTTTTTTGAGTCCTAGTCCAGTTATGCCCGAAGACTAGCCATCATGTTTTCAGATTTGTATATTCATCATTCACTTTTGTTTCCTTCTCTCTCTTAGTAATGCAAGATTTCTCAAAAAAATATTTTTTTTCAAAAATTTACCCAAAAAAGGTTACCAACATTTATTTATTTTCCTTCCAACTCGACCACCAATGTAATGCACTTATGCATATTCTCCATTTGTTATATGGGTGGTATAAATTTAAAATGACCAAGAGAGATATAGATATTCATTCTTAGAAAAGGAACATGAAATCAAGAAAAATCAATGGGACAGTCTGTTTGGAATAGGGTTTTCAGTATCCATTTAATGAACATTCTGACATTCAATCAAGTCAATCTAAAATTCTTTTCCAAAAGCCCACTCTTATGTTGATATGTTTTTTCATGTAGTGTCTGCCAATCTTGCCCTTTATCAAAACTTTTTTATGCTGATATTTTCCTAAGCCGCCTTTTCAGGTTTTCAACTTAGGTGCCCCTTTGTTTGATTCAAATTGCCCTTTTCAGGTTTTCAATTTGAATCCTCCTTTTTCTTTTTTTCTTTCTTTTTTTTCTTCTTTTTTTTCTTCTTTTTTCTTTCTCTTTTTTCTTCTTTTTTTTCTTTTTTTTTCATATTTTTCCTTTTTTTTTCATTTTCAACTTCATTGGCTTTGACAAACTTCAACCTTCAATGCTCAATCCAAATTCATGCCCCTTAATAGGCGTTCTTGATTTCGATCCAAGATATCTTCTAAAGCTTATGGACTTCTTTATTCAACTTGATCTACTTCCTTTATCTTCCTCGAACCTTCAAAGGATCATTATCTCATTATACAGGTATGCGTTCATTCAATACATGATTCTTCAATTTAAACATTTACATTTGATCAAAATGGGCTTTTAAAGGCATGTAATGTAGGCTCAGGTGGGGGCTTATGAAAGAAAAGGATATAGTAGGCCCAAACTGTGTTTCAAGGTTTATAAACCAAGGGATCACTTTCTTTATGAAGTAAAACATTCAGGCATTTTGCCCCTTCTTGCTTTTTTTTTTTGGGTTTTCTTTTTGAATAGAAACCCTTTTCTTTTTTTTCCTTTTTTTTCACAAAAATGGGCTATTTTTCTTTTCTTTTTTTTTTTTTTGCCCCTTGATTCATCATGAACACTTTCATTTTTGCCCTTAAAATTTCTTTATTTCATCTTCCTTGTCCCCAATGTGGAAGGTGATCCTTGGTGGGTTATATTACAAAAATATAATAGGCTCAAAAGGGTTAATCAAAGGATAATTTTACGCATGCTTGAAGGATAGTGAAAGAAGGCCATTTATCATTTCAAATGTAAGTGCTCTCCTTAAAGATCATTTATCGAACAAAGACAAACTTGTTAGAAGCTTTTGTACGAGATTCACCTTTCTCGTATCGTCTATCAAGTGCAGATGGTGAGGAACCTTTCCTTCATTTTCTTGCTTTCGCAACATTGGCATACTATTAATTCATCAACAATAGTGGTTCTTTCAAAATTGAACCCTAGATTTATTGACATCATTATCATCATGTTCATTATTTGGATACTTGTGAGTGAAAGATATGGTGAGTATGTTGAGAAATGGCAAATGAGAGATTGACAGTGCATCACACTAGTCGCTTTATTGAAAAGAAAATAAATAAAAGTTAACCCATACATAAAATTTATTTCGTGCTTATGGGCTTAAGCACTTTCAAAAACTATCTTGCATTACTTAAAGAAAGCAAAAATAAAACTAGAATTTATAGATCTTCAAAATTGTCAGGCTCGAACCCTTCATGCCCCCACAAAACTCATCCCTCATTCGTATGGTCAGGTAATGGGTTTGCATCCGTAGCCGATTCCCCTTTAGTCTCAAAACTCAACATGCCAGCTTTTATCAGTCCTTGCACTCTATACTTTAGCGCAGTGCAATTCTCTAGAGAGTGGCCCACGTTCCCGAAGTGATACTCGCATCGAGCATTCTCATCGTACCACTTTGGATATGGAGGCTTGAGAGGTTCCACATAGATGGGTGCAATGAGTTGTCCTTTGATCAATTTTGGGTACAGCTCAGTGTAGGTTATGGGGATTGGGTCAATAGGAGTCCTTTCTCTTTTCGGCCATGACGCATTATGATTGCCCTCTTGTTTATTAAACTGCTTAGCTGGCTGAATAGTTGGGGCAGGTGTTTGGGGACTAGGTTGAACATTAACCTTAGGGTAAGAATGGTAAGGATTCTGGGCAGGATAGTAAGGTTGTTGCATGTGATAAGGGTGTTGTGGGACGTAGCCTCCATATTGCCTTCCATATGCAACAGCATGGACTTCTTCTTCCCTTCTTTTGTTGGCTCCTCCTTTCTTCTCAATACTGTTGGGAGCTTCAATCTTTCCACTCTTGATTGCATTCTCAATTATCTCACCAGACAATACCATATCAGCAAAATTCTTAGTGGCATTACCGATCATCCTATCGTAGTATGGAGCCTTCAAAGTATTAACGAACATAATGGTAAGCTCCTTCTCCGAAAGTGGAGGTTGCACCTCTGCAGCCATATCACGCCACCTTTGGGCATATTGTTTGAAACTCTTATTAGCCTTCTTTTCCATGCTTTGTAAAGACAGACGATCAGGGGCCATGTCAGCAACATGTCGATATTGAGCCATAAATGCTCTTGCCAAGTCATTCCAAGTGGTGATTCGAGTTCCATCTAATTGATTATACCACTTCACTGCAGACCCAGTAAGGCTTTCTTGAAAGATATGAATAAGAAGTTTATCATCTTGAGCATAGGCAGCCATCTTTCGGCAATACATAATGAGATGAGACCTAGGGCAAGAAGTCCCATTGTACTTTTCAAACTCTGGGGCCTTAAATTTGGGTGGAATGATTAAATCAGACACCAAACACAATCCAGTAGCATCCATGGGCCCATATAGATCTAAGCCTTCAATAGCTCGAAGTCTTTCCTCCAACATATTGATCTTTCGTTGTGACTTTGCCTCATCTTTCTCTTCTACTTGTTTGACTTTCAACTTCTCAAATTCCCTTAGGTCATCTAAGTCGGGCACCTCAATGGGATCAGAAGATTTTGCGCCTTGGGAAGGATGGGCGGGTCCTTGGAATTGAGCTTGTCCAAACACTTGGGGTATAGCAGTGTAAGCAGGCGGATATCTTCTTTCTTGGGATGTTTGATTTGGATGAGGACCGAATCCAGGAGGATAGACAGGGTCTTCCATACTGCGTTGTTGAACCCCTTCTTGGACTGCAACTTCCTCTACAACTCCTTTACCCTTGCTTAGATTTTTCAACAGCTCTGTAATTTGGGCCAATTGCCCCCTCATTTCCTCTTGAGCTTTTTCCATCTTCTCCATGCGCATGCTTGATTCTTCTTCCATGATCTTAGCTTGATAACGAGTGTTGTGTGAATGAACCCTTGGTCGAGCTATCTTCGAATCTTTTATTGCCACAATTAAGAATTTATCATTTCACGTGTGGTGATGCTTGAAAAATTTTGAAGATGCTTTGTTTAAAAACAATGAGATGAAGATGAACAAAACAAGATGATGCTACATGTGTATGAATGGAATGGTATGGTAAAAAGTTGCCATGTAACAATAATGGATGAGTGATGTATGGAAATATTTTGGTGAAGAACTCATGGTGCCCTCTTAGTGTCTCATGTCAAAATCAAACAAACTTGATCAAACATGTGTCCTAAGTAATGGATATTTTCTATAGTATGGGTTGATATGACTCTATCTTATAGTTGGTCTTCTTAATTTCACTATATGCATGGCTTTAGATAAAAGGGCTAAAGGTTCCCAAATTGTTTCTCACTGTCGTCCATGCAAGACTAGTAAGGCACCCAATCCTCACCCATTACAGGTTACAAATGGAAAGGTTCAATTTGAGTGGGAGTATTTCGCTAGCCATTGCGGAGGTATTACCTCACGAGAGCGTAGTTACTTTACTTCCTCCTAAAAGGATAGAGCCCGGGTAGAGGGCTAATGCATGCACATGCACGTGAAGTGTGTGTCGAAGAAACATGTAGTTATTAATGTCTTATTATTTTATCAAAATTAACATACCTAAGGCAAACCTAAAATAACCTAAAACCATATTGTTGGATTGACTCTCTAAAGTCCCCAGTGGAGTCGCCAAACTGTCATAACGTATTAAGTTTCGGAAAACCTAATAGCTAGACACTAAAATCAAAGGGAGTCGCCACCAACCATTCTACCTAGGTGTGATTGGTCACCTATTCAAACTAAGGATAAGGTTTGGTCTACGTTCAAAGATACTAGGGTTCGGGAGTACGGTTACGTGTAGGGAAGAATTAGCACCCCTACAACGCCCATCCTAAAATGGTACCAACTAGTTTTAGGTTATCTTTACAATTTGCCTTGTGTTTATATTAATTTCGATATGCTTATATATTGGGAATATTTCTAAGATTTTTCCATCAATTTGGCTCCAATCTTAAAAATCTCCCTCACATCAAGATGTTTAAGGAGTCTCGATTAACTTTCTTGAACTCCATCATCGGATCAATTAAATAATTTATAAAAATCTTATTCTTTCTAACTTTGGCTCTAATTTCGACTCCATATTAATCTCTATATTTTTTTTAATCTTATTTCGTATTATATTTATCTATATATTCTATTTATTTACTTTATTTATTTAGAGAATAAATATGAATCATGGTTTATTGAAGATTTTCTTAAAAGCGTCCCATCAATTTGGCTCGGCTTAAAATAAATCTTTTCACCTAGAAAATTCAAGGAGTCCCAATTGACTTTCTTGAAATTTCATCATTGGCATAATTCATATTTTTTATTTCCTATAATTTTATTCCAAGCTATTTAGTTCGTTTATTTATTCACTTATCTAATTTTATTTAAATTTCTTTAACTTTAATCTTGATTTTTTTTATTTCATTTATTTATATTTATTTAATAATCATGAATTATATTTTATCGAAAACTCTTTCAAAAGTATCCCATCAATTTGGCTCAACTTAAGAAAGAATCATCTCACCTAGAAATACCCAAGGAGTCTCAATTGACTATCTTGGAATTTCATCCTCGATATAACTCATATTTATTTCTTTATTATCTAATCTTATTAATTACTAATTATTTTCCTATTAATTTTTCATCTAATTTATGTTCTCATATCTATATTTGTTTATCTATATTCATTTATATTTTATTCATATTTAATTTACTAAGAATAAACATGTATTATAATTTATTGAAAATTCTTTCAAAAGTATTCCATCAATTTAGCTCAACTTAAGAAAGAATTTCCTCACCTAGACATTTTAAGATGTCTCGATTGACTTTCTCAAAATGTCATCATCGGTATAACTCATATTCATTTCCTTTCAATTATTTATTTTCATTTAATTTTTAATTTATTTTTATGTAAGTTTCATGTACAAAGATTTATTTTTAGGCTAATTTGTTTTTTAATTTCTAATAGTTAACGAATATAATTCTAAAAAAACACATAAAATAGTAAAAAAAAAAAAACTAAAATTAATAAGTTAATTAGATAAAACGGAATAATGAATTAATTGGAAAAATAATAATTAAAAATTTCATAAATACCCTAAAAAATATATTTAGTACATGCTTAAAATAATAAAAGCTAAAATCAATTCTGACAAACTAATAAACAACATCATCAAAACACAAAATCCTAACGCACTTGAAGTATAAAGGAAACAAAAGCTCTTGAGTAATTAATATGTACGTAAGCAAGGATGTAATGAATAGTTACTGTCAGAATATATCTTACCTTTCCTTTGCAATTCCTTTTCTCAACGCCTTCAGCTTAACAGGAGAGCAACGAACAGTAACGAGCTGCAGAGATGGGGATGAAGAGTAGGACGGCGTGGGTGTTGATAGGAGACTCCTATTTTTCTTTTTTAGGTTTTTCTTTTTGCCCGTGTATTTTCTTTTCTTTCCCACTAGCAGCAGAGAGGTAGGGCTTCTTT
This sequence comes from Heritiera littoralis, assembly GCA_031772115.1. Lineage (NCBI taxonomy): Eukaryota > Viridiplantae > Streptophyta > Magnoliopsida > Malvales > Malvaceae > Heritiera > Heritiera littoralis. Next base: position 1,841,885 of record JAPDPK010000123.1, on the reverse strand, counting down.
TTTAAAACCCTAAGCAGTTAGCCTCCTTTTTCGTTTAGGTATTCAAGCCCTTCTTTTATAGACCTAGGTTTTCTTTTTGTTTTTGGTAATAAAAATCAAGAATCAATCTTTTAGGTAATTTTAGATTTCAAGAATCGGATCTTAAATCCGACATTAATTCTAATTTTCCTTTCCACAAAATTTAAATTTCAATCTTTAATAGTCTCATTTAAGTCTGTTTTCCTATCAAAATTAATTCTGATTTCCTTCCTTTTTATTTTATAAAAGTCAAAATCAAAATCCAAAATTTATTTCTAAATCTAAATTAAAAAAATAAAAAATAAAAAAAATCAATAATAAAAAATATATAAAAAGTAATTAATTAAAAATGTTTGGAAAAGATCCGGACAAAAATGGTGTCTACAAATGTTATAAAATTTATGGTTAATTATCATATTTTTATGCTTATTCTAATATTTTTTTCATTTATTCTCGTTCATTTTACAATTATTATAATCAATTTTACAATTAATTATAATAATTTTATTAAGATTTAAAGTTTTATTTATACTAAATATCATAATTTAAGGAAGGGTAGTCGAATGCCAGTGAATAGCATTTGACTACCCTAGCTAAAAAAGTAAACAGAATTTATGCAAACAAAAGACGGTCGACTGCCTTTTTTGGGCAGTCAATTGCCACTTGCCTACATAAATTCTGTTTAATTTTTTAACTAGGGCAGTCAAATGCCTTTTATGGGCATTCGACTGCTCTAGTAGCAACTTGGAGATGAAGCTGTGCGAGTTGTTTATAGCTTTCCTCAATCTTGCTGTGCTAAATATGGCAGTTCTGCATATTTTATTTCATTTTCAGTTTTCTTTCCTGCATTAGATCAAGATTATGTTTTTTTTCTAGTCATTGATTTAATATTTTTGCATTGAAGTACTTTTACTGCTGCTTTGTTATTCTTGTATTGCTGCAGGATTATATTGTTGCTATTTTGAGCTCTTGCTGCCATGATTACTTTGCTAAGTTTAAGTATATAAATAAAATTTACTACTTAATAAAAATTTAAGGCTTAATTACTAAAGTATTGCTGCAGGATTTTATTAGTATTAATTTAAAATTAAAGACAATTACAAGGAGGCTTTTGCCTCATAGATTCACGCAAAGCAAACAGAAAAGTAGGAACTTCATCCAAATTTTAGGACCCTCCACATCTTTTGCCTTTGTCAAACCATGAGTTACCTTGTTCCACTCTCGTCTTATGTGAAGGATCTTGCAGTAGTTGAATCTTCGCATCAGGTGCTTTATTGAATCAATAACAATAACTGCAACTGAATGATCTTTCATATTTCTAAGTACTATTAAAACCGTAAGAAGTGATAAATGTTGAGTTTAAGATTGAAGATTTATTTTAAAATTTAAATTACAGGTTAGTATAGTTAATTTTTATCTCTAGATTAATTTAAGTAATTTGGTTTAAGTTAGAAATTAAAATTTAGTTTGCATGATTAGATTATTAAGTTTAAAGTTTAAAGTTTAAATTTTGTTATTAGCATGTTTAATTTTCTGTGCTTTTAAATTTGCTTGATTTTAGTTCATATTTACTTTATTTGTTTTTATAGTTTAATTTAAAGGATTTTATAAAAAATAAAATAAAATAAAATAAAATAAAAGTTGTATATGAAGGTTACATTGGTAATACATTTTATAATGATAGTTTGAAAAACTAGTTGAATAGGTTACCAGGTTAAAAGTTCTTTTTATCTTTAAAATTTAATCAATGGCTTAGATTAATTGTGTCTAATCTAAAGGTTATTAGTCACTGACCTTACAATAAGGTCAAAATTTATAACCTTACTATAGAACTTGATGCTTGAGAATGGTAAATGATTGTGAAATTGTTAGTGAAGTAATGTTAATAAATGATTATGGAATATGATTATATGTTGATAATGTAGTTGGAGATGCTATTGAAATATTAATTGTGGTGGTATAGTGATTAGGTAATTGTGGAAGTGTGAGTTGAAACTAAATGTTGCTAGGCGAGGTACGATGAATGTGGAGTTGGTGAGTGATCCATGATGGTGGTGTGGTAAGGATAATGGAAGAATAAGTATGGCATTGTGATAATTTGTGGATTTTGATTTATATATATATATATATATATATATTGTGTAAAACCCAAAATTTTCATATTATTATTTAATTGAAAACTAGAAAGAATTTCAATGTATGAATTTGGTGTTTATGTAGGGCCAAAAAAAAGATTTATTATTCCGATCCCATGGTAAGTCAATATAGGGTGTAATTAACTTACAGAATTAAATTTGGATGGAAAATTTGAGGTTAAGACATTTAAATAAATTTTAGAAGAAAATCGAAAATTTTAACAGTTTGGCCCCGAGAATGACTAAATCGTGTAAAAAGAGCCCAACCGGAAATTTTTCCCAAACAAAAGGGTGCCAAATTTCATGAAAATACACTAGACACATAGTAGAATACTTGAGAAGTGGCCAAATCACAAAAAATGGGTTGGAAAATAATTTTTATGGATTTATTGGTCCAGGTCAGCTAGCAGCCTGATTTTTTACTTACTACTAGGCTTGGGTTTTGGGTCAAATTAAAGGGGCTACAAGTGGACTGTGGGCCTGAAATTTTAACCCAAGAAGGAAGACCTAATTCAGTCTCTAGTAGCCTCTGTAAGTCGACAGGACCAGAAAGAAATCTCCCTCTCAATCTGCCATAAGCGTCCTCATTTGCTTCATCTTGTGGGATTTTTTCAACCACCTTCCAAGCTGAATTAGAGTTTGGCCAAGAAGGATCGATTATTCCTCCATAAGTCCCCTACAGATAAAAAAATAATTCAGCCAAAACAAAGATCATTTAGTTAGTGAAAAGTTAGTGAGAAGAAATCTGGACATAACTGTCCTATTTTGCAAGATGAGAGAAAGTGAATTCCTTACTTCTTTGATGCAGGGGCGGAGCTCCATGGGGGCGAGTGAGCCCCCACTAACCCCTAACATATATATATATGTATATATATATTATTAAATTTTATTCAAAATTCTTTTTTTAGTTAAACGTTTAGTAGATAAAGTTTAAGTTTATTATACTAGCATTGAGTTTTCAAAGTTGAAAAGAATTAACAATTTTATAGTAAAAATGGTGGAGATTGAAAAGGAGAAAATGCATTCGTTAGTTTATTTGTTGTAAACGTTAACATTAATTTTATTAGTTATTATAACAACATATAATATATTTTTAACAACATGTTGAAAACTTGTTTGTGTAATGAAATGCGAGATTAATGATTTAATGGTAAATTAGTTGTGTATCTTAAAAAATATATGTTCCAAAGTATTGGTGAAAAAATTTTTGTACAAAATTATTGTACATAATTTTTAAAATATAAAATCAAACAAAAAATGATTTTTTTTTTTACAATTATGACTAGATACAAAAATTTTAATTTTTTAATTAATACTAATATCAATATTGTTGTTATTAATTTTTTATAATTCATATATTTGAGTGAAGCCCCAAGTAAATAAATTTTCTGGCTCCACCACTGCTTTGATGGATTTTTAAGCGTGTTTATGGTGTTTCTAAGTTGTATACATGTTGATCTACAGCTAAGGGTTATTGTTGGTGGATGAATCTTTGGTCAAAGTTGGTCAATATTAAGGTAAAATTGTTGGAAGAAGATGAAGTTGAGATATGATTGATGTATGTTGAATTTGCATGATTTTGGCTAAAGTAGAATTTTGAAAGGGATTTTCTATGGTTAGGCTATGTTTTGGACAGCCTAGGTTCTACATGAAAATGGTGAAGTTTGCTCGGTTGATGATTGTATGGTGTTAGTTTAATACCGAAAAGTTCAATTTAAGATTCGGTTTAATCGAAAACGATGAAATAGTGGAATTTGGCAATTTAACAAGTCTTGAAAGTAAAGTGTTAAAAGAACATGTAAAACATTATTTTGGTGAGTTTAAGTTTAAGGAATATAAATATATCAAAATGACACGTTTATCGGTAAAATCGAGTAAGTAGGAAAGTTAGTGAATAAGGCCAACTCTAATGATATTTATGGTTACTTAAGATATATATTAAGGTATGTTAAGATAAGTATGAGTATGTATTGATGGTTTTGAAATTGTTTTGGGTAGCGAGTGGTATAGGCACACAAATCAAGGCACGCCTAAGACTTGAGGATAGTTGCTGCCTCGAGGTCCAATAGGTAAGGGATGTAATTTAAAGTTGTGACGGTGTCCCTTACTTTCATATTAATTTATAAAGAAATGTTTGAAGCATGAATTACATTCTGAAGTTAATTTCTAAAGTTTTCAAAAACTAACTAGACGTACCAACCGATTTCTGAAAGAAGAGTTTATTGTCTTAAAACCAAAGTTCATGTTTTATGTTAACTATGGATGCCTAAGAAAACGAACCTTATGATTTCGATGCATGATTTTCCAATAATGTTTTAAGTACGAAAGTAAATAAGTACATTTTTCGAAAATCACGATTGGGGTGGTAAATCCTTGGCTAACACAACCCAGGCACTCTCGATCCTTGCTGTTTTTTGTACCAAATTTATGATTAAGAAGTTGTAAAAGTAAGTAAGTTTTGAGACTAAGGCCCTCTTGTAGTTTATGTCATTGTCTGTCATGCTCACCATATTGTGCATGTTTCCTTCCCTTGCGGCGTATGTTTAGCCCACGTCATGCATGTTCTCGCCCACATTGTGCATGCTTCTGTCCCTTGTGGGTATGTTGGTCCTTCATGGTGCATGTTCTCTGTACGACCCTGATTAGGTCTACGGCCCCCTACCATGGCCATAAGTACTCAGTTCCCTCTTCAGAGGATCATTAGTCATGACCCGCATATTGGCTATATGATCCCTCTTAGTCTCCATGAACTCTATGATAAGTTTTATTAATTATGATGTTAAGTTTCTAAAGTATGATGTATGTTTGAAACAAGTATGAATTTTAGATATATGTATTAAAGATTTCATATGATGATTAAAGTATGAAATGCATTCTTATGGCATCTTATTTTTCTGCATATGTGATACTGTGACTGCTTTAAATGCATTTCTTACTGGGCTTTACAAAAGCTCACCCCTTCTATCTTTCCAGATTATTTGCAGTGATCATCCCCTTGCCTGCTGCGTACACGACGTAGGCTGAGGGACACGTCTCTCCTCATGCTACTTTTTGTACACGCGTAAGGTATACTCTTATTTTTTATATCAGACATCTTGTACAGCATAGATATATGTATATAAACGATACTTTTGGGATGTAGTCAATGTTGTATGAACGTAAACGTTATTCTAAGAAATAGGTCAATATAATGTGATGGATATTTATGGAAATTGGGATATTACGAATATTGTATAAGTTTTGTGTAATCTTATGGTTACGATTAAGAAAGCATAAACAAGATCAACTGCTGTGGAATTATAAATATGTACTTTGAAAAGAACTGTATTCGAAAATATAAACTGTGTTTTCATGCAGGGGGTTAGGACAGTTACAGCTGTTATGCTATCGAAATGTTTTTAAAAAAATATTGTAAGTAACCTACACTGGCAGGAATGCAACCTAAGTAAGAAATTAAGATTACAAAATGAAAAAGTTAGCCCAAGACTTCCACGTTTCCGAGTTGTGACATATTGCGATTGAATAATTGAAAATAATGATGACTCTTTTTTGAAAACTGTGAATTGCGATTATATATATATATATATATAAACTGTGATCGAAACGAGTGAAAATAATAACGTGACTGAGATGATTTGATAATGATATGTGTTCTCATTGAAGTTAATGACTCTTGATATATGTACTGTGATCGAGAAGATTTGGAGATAATGTTATGTTCTTGTGGTATTTTGTGAGTCTTGAGTGTATATATATACGCACACACATACATAGGGATGGATATAACATGGTAATTTTGGTTCAATAGAGAACTGAGATTAAGAATGATATGAGGTATGATTTGGTAATGATATTTGGAAATAGACATATAAGTGTGTGTGGTGTGTGTGTGTGTGTGTGTGTGTGTATATATACATAATTATTGTGTGAACCTGTGGTGTGATGAGGGCAAAGAAAGCCATGGTGTGTACGTGACTAATTAGCGACGAACAAATGGAATGGATTGAGCCTTGTGATGGTCATGAGAGGGATGCATAAGACATCATATTGATTTCATAACATTGTATTTTTGAACTCATGACTCAATGCATTTGCCTTCGGCTTGCATAAATTGAAACTTAATCACTGGAGAGTGTGCATTGATTTATGTGCATATGTTGGGATCTTGAACCCTTCTAACTTAAGTGTTTAAAGAAACGTATAGATTTGGAAATGCATGTATTAGAATATCAAGTTATTAAACCAGTAGAATTTTTGAAATGGCATATGCCATACTTGCATGTGCACATAATGTGATTTTTGAACAAAAGGCATGACACAGCTTATAATATTAGAACCATTGAATTTCAGTGCATCCAAACTATTCGAATATTAGAATTTTCAGAACATTCAGAACTACAGTTTTGAGATAATGGCGTATCTTGATAATGTCAATAAAGCACTATTTCAGAGCTCGCTTGATTGAATCAAAGATCAACATGCATTTTAGGCTTGTTCGACAATAATTGCAGACAGGTCCCGGTTTCATCTAATCAATGAAGCTGGGGTTTAGGGTCTATGGCCATAGATAGCGCTCGTATGGGATGTTTGGCTCGCTGATAGCTACAATGGGATTTATAGGTCTTTATTGATATTTTGAACTGTTTGAGTCATATCTCACTTTAAAACATTTGACTTGTGCTTTGAGCTATGCCAAAACAATTTTTTTTTGAACTCTAGACAATAGTTTGAGTGTTGTTTTAGAACATTTGAATTATTGTTTTAGAACTTTGAACATCGTTCAAAGCATTGATTTAGAACTTTGAACTTGGATTTTTGAAATTTGAGTCGAAGAACATATATGTTTTTTACTCGGTTTGAGCATTGTTGTGGACCATCAGAATATATAGTTTGAAACGCTTGGACAATGTCCAGAGCATCATTTTAGAAACTTTGAACTTTGAATTTTGAAACATCGAACTTTGATTTTCCGAAGGAGCATTTGAATTTAAATTTGAAGTTTAAACTCTAAACTGGTTTTATAGCATACATGCCATCCTTAAGACAGTACAGACTTTGAAATGGCACATGTGATATGAATTTTTGGCAGCACATGCTTTTTAGACATGATTTTGTATGACGCATGACATGATTTGAGACCATACACTCTGGCATGTGATTTGATACTGTAAGCTATATGATAGAGCTTGCATCAGAGCCTTGAGATTATTAGGCGTATGATGTGCTTGATTGATATTGAGTTAAGTGAATGATAATATTAATTGATATTTTGTTATATTTGATTTAGTATTAAGCTGAGTGAATCAATAATATAGTTTGATATTGCACTGTATCAGATGGATTTCAGTTAAGTGATTGATGGTATGGATAGATATGAATAATTGACAATAACAGTGGTTCAAAGCTCTTTTTAACCGGTGCCGGGGACAAGAATAATAAGATACTTCGGAGCAACCGTCCTTCTGTACCCCAAAACCCTGGCACACCTAGAATCCTTAGGGCATGATCTATGACAGTTATAGGAGTATACAATGTTGGTATAATATAATATGTACAAGAAATAAGGATTGGAATTTAAGCTCGCAGACAACATGTATTGCATCTAGGACAGTTAATTCTACTTCTATATTTATATTAGTATCTTACTGAGCCGTGGTTTGCTCGCCCATTCTCTAACAACATTGCAGATCATACGAGCTAGACTCCACACTTGGAGTTTTGGTGCGAGGCCTCGAGGACGGTATTTATTAGCAATACTGGTCTAAGTCCTCCAAGTGCTGTTTTTGTTTCTCTTGAGGTATATAAAAGTTGTATATCATTTTAATTATCATGTATGACATTTAAAGTGCATAGTACATGGTTATTGGAATTATTTTGGGATGTAACTTAGGATCGCTCTAGATTATTGTAGACTAGTATGATTATCGAGTGCGATCCAAGATATACTTGTAGTATGATAACTATGAACTTTATAGAATGTGAATATGTTAATAAACGATTTTGAGATTGTGTGTAATGTATGATGATATAAATTGTGGATTTTGGAATTGAGTTGTGTTGTTGGAAGTAGTTGTGTACCTTACAAAAATTAATTGGGGAATATTAATTATATATAGGGGGAGGTTTTCGATCTTTTTTTTTTGGCCAAATTAAATTTTGAATTAAAATATTGAGAAAGTAAGTTGGATTGCCTTAGGAGTTAACTATTTAAATGACAACGTTAAGTTAAATTGAAATTGTGAAAAGTGAAAATTGTTTAGCGGTGACACTGACACCAAATACAAACCTTAAAATGAAAGGAAAAATTTGGTTCGTAAATTTGTAAGTTTGAATAAGTGTTAGTGTTAAGTGTACATCATGACTTTTGGGTCATGACAGAAACAGCTTGAAAATCCTTAAGCTCATCCTAATAGATCTTTAACCGTGTATGGTATCCATTTATGTCAAGTAATCTTTGTTGAAAAGCAACCAAATGTTTCTTGATTTGAAAGACTCGAGGACCATTGCTTTGATGAAAACGATCTTTAAGATCAGTCTAGATCTCATAAGCAATAGAGAAATATAGAAGGTTATCTGTAATTTCTTTAGCCACAGAATTCAAAATCTAAGAAATAACCATGCTGTTTCATCTATTCCAAGAATTGAAAAGCAAATCATCTGAGGCTGGTTGAAGGATGTTGCCATCAACAAAACCCATCTTGTTTTTGGTTGTTATAGCCATAATCATAGCACAATTCCATGTATTCCAATTGGATCTTGAAAGAGAATGAGTAACAAGAACTATAACAGGGTGATCACCATTATGAAGATAAAAGGGGCTGCTGGAACTTCAATGGGAGTGGAGCTGCCTATAATAACTCGAGGTGGAGCTTGATTACCTAGTGCCATGGCAGAAACAGATCAAAGGGCTGCAACAAAAATATCCTTTGATACCATACTGGAAAGAAGAATGAAAAAATCAAAATTGAGAGAGTTGAGAATTGTGTTATTGAATGAATACTTCATCAGTACAAGAAGGTCTTATATCAGTTGTAGTAACTAACTGACTTTTTTAACTCACTAACAATAACTGTGTAACAGAAACAAAAGAGGTTTAATAGTTGTGAAGTGATAATGATAAAATTATATTTTTATATAAAGATATTTTGGTATTAAAAAAATTTATTAGAAGAAGATTCGATTTGATTCACTTAAAATAATTTCTGTTTGGTTTTGATTGTTTATGTAGCCGTCGTATGTGTTATTTGGGTGGGCAAACACCACTTTCAAAAAATAAAAGAAAAAAAAGATTTTGTATGGATAAGTGGTCCAATAAAATGAAAGGGTAAAATGCCCATTGGCCATTGCCAAACTTTTCAGCAGGAAACTATTCACTTTGTCCGATTTAAAAGATAAGCGCGCTTTCCACCTCAAACACTTCTCAAAAGCATGTCCATCCCCAAATTCTAGATTCATGAGATTTTACCGAGAGGCCCATATTTGCCAGTGCTTTGGTCGCTTGGCCTCCCAAAAACGAAACTCTTTGTTGACTATCACCGGCGACTGCCAGAAAACGGGCAAGCAGTTTGTCGCCTGCGTGCTGAGTCTGGCTCGGGGCCTGCTCCAACTTGGAATAGAAAATGGCTCTGTTGTTGCAATCTCTGCTTTCAACAGGTTCTTCTTTATATAGTTGCCTGAATTTGTTACCCGGAATTTTTCAAGTTCAAAATGCACTTTTTTTTTTATTTTCTCGATGACGAGAAAACACCGAAACCATCAGGAAATGGTTTTTCTTTTCCGCCAATGCAGTTTTGCGTTATCTTTCGTTGACCGTGTTAGGTTTTGGAATGCTATTTTTTTTTTTTAGGAATTATGTTTCAACTTTATTCATTCATGAATAATACATCAGCAGCTAACAAATTATTTAGCATATTTGGGCACTCATCTACCCAATACCTTGCCTTAGTGCAAGTCAAAGCATACTTGGCAAGGGAGTTAGCTACTTCATTTCCAGATCTATATACATGTTGAAACCGACAAAAAAGAAAAGATTGTGCTAATAATTTGGCCTCTAAAATGATCATGCCAATAGTTGAGAAATCAATCTGATTCTGCTGTAGCTGGTTGCAAACAGAAAGCGCATCTCCTTCCACAATGATACAGCGAAAACCCATTTCATTAGCCAAGGAAAGAGATTTGTAAGCTGCCATAGCCTCTAATAGATAAGGTCAGTTTGCCAATGAAATGAACTGGACCAGCAAAGGCTCCCACAAGCAAACCTGTATGATCCCGAATCACAATACCAATCCCTCCCTTATGGTCACTCTTATTTACTGCAGCATCATAATTCACTTTGTAATATCCGTCAGGAGGACACTTACATCTGCTAACCTGCCTTATTGCCGGATACCGTTCTGTCACACCATTGGCTTTATCATACTCTGCTAGATAACTCTGTACAAACATCCACAAACTTTCATCAGTATGCTTCCCATTTTCGTGTAAATATGCATTCCTGTCTGTCCACAATCCCCATAATAAAACAGCAGTCTATCTCAATAACTCATTATTGCACGATAAAACCACTGATCTAAACCAGTGACTATCTTCAGTATCTGGACAAACAATATTATGGAAAATCTTATCCCATAAAAATAGTGACCGTGGACATGCCCGTAACGCAGGAAATATAGTTTCATCCTCTTGTTCACATCGGAAACACTTAAGATCCACCTGTACTCCCCTTCTAGACAGCACTTGTCGTACTGGAAGAATCCCATGGCACACACGCCACACAAAGATTTTAATCTTTGAGGGGAGTTTAAGATTCCACACTTTCTTCCAGAGAATCCTATCTGATGAATTTGTTTCCTCTACCCCTTCCTCATCACACAGCATCTTGTATCCACTTTTCACCGAACAAACTCCATTCCTAGTATATTTCCATATCAATATATCTGGATGCTGATGTTGACTTAACGACATGGCTAAGATATGACCTCGATCTTCTTCTGCAAACACCTGGTCTACTGTTTGGACATTCCACTCACACCGAGTAGGACCCAGTAAATCTGCCACTCACATATTCTCATCCCAATTACCTATGAGAGTTTGGGGTCTACCATCAACTGTATGAGGCAACCATGGATCTTTCCAAACTTTAACCGAATCCCCGTTTCCTATCCACCACAGCAGACCTTGTTTTAAAAACTTAGTGACATTATGTAGACTCCTCCATAAATAACTAGGATTTTTCCCCAACGGTGCATCTAAGAAAGAATGCCTTGGAAAATACTTTGCACATAATACAGAGTATAAGAGAGAACCTGGGTTATCAAGGAGCCTCCAGGATTGCTTTGCCAACAGGGCCTGATTAAATTTCCACATCCAGCGAAAGCCTAACCCCCCATCCAATTTGCTACGGCAAACGGACCCCTATCTCATCCAAGCCATTCCTCAATGATTCTAACTATTTTGCCACCAATATTTTGCCACCATCTTATTCAATTCTCGGCAAAAAGTCTTGGGGAACAGGAAGCAGCTCATCACATATGAAGGAGTTGCTTGAACAATCGACTTAATAAAAGTCTCCTTTCCCCCGCAAGATAGAATTCTAGTGCTCCACCCTTGCAATTTAGAAGCCACACGTTCTTTGATTTCTCGAAATGCCTGGAATCTGTTTCTACTAACCATACATGGTAACCCCAAATACTTCTCCAAAGAATGAGAGGCAGTGACCCTAAACTGTTGTTGCAAAAGAATACGTTGATCAACTCGCACATTTGAACTGAAGAAAATGGAAGACTTGGAGAAGTTAACCTGTTGCCCAGAACACTGCTCATAGTGGCGGAGGATATCTCGCAGGCTCGCAACTTCAACAGGAATGGTTTGTGCAAAAAGTAGGCTATCATCAGCAAAAAATAGATGGGTCAGTCTTGGTTCTCCTCGACTTGCTTGAACTCTTTTTAATCTACCCCCTGCTTGGTGCGCATGCAACAAGGCTGATAATCCTTCTGCACAAATAAGAAAGAGATAAGGGGAGAGTGGATCCCCTTGTCTCAAGCCACGTTGTGGATAGATAGTCTGCGTGGGAACCCCATTAATCAGCAAAGAGTAGGAAACAGTAGTAACACACCGCATTATCAAGGACACCCATTGATCCGCGAAACCCAGCTAACCATCATTTGCTCCAAGAACCTCCATTCGACTCTATCATAGGCTTTTGTCATATCAAGCTTCAACGAGAAAATTCCAGCCTTCCCCTTCCTTTTCTTCCTCATAGTGTCCAAGTCCTCATAAGCCACAGCAACATTATCTATAATGAGTCGACTTGGCACGAAAGCACTTTGCTCTTGGCTAATACAAGATAGTAGAATGTGCTTTAACCTGTTAGAGAGTACCTTAGAGACAATCTTATACAGCACATTGCAAAGGCTTATTGGCCGATATTGCGATATGTTGGTCGAATTCTTCACCTTTGGGATGAGGCAAATATAGGTAGAGTTTATGTCGTCAAAACCATGCTGTCCATTTAAACATTGCAAACAAAAACTCACCACGTCATGACCAATAATATGCCAGTACCTCTGATAAAACAAAGCAGGTAAGCCATCCGGTCCTGGGCATTTTGTTGGATGCATTTGGAAGATTGCTTCCTTCACCTCGGTAGCAGTAAAATCCTCTAGCAGCCTTTGATTCATGTCCGAGGTGATCGTTCTCTGAATAGCATCAAATACAGAAGATGAAGGCATCACCACATTTGATCGAAAAAGTTACGAAAAATGAGTAACAGCAATATCGACTATATCTGCAGCAGATGTGCATCTAACCCCTCTCTCATCATCCAAACTAGTAATAGTGTTTGTTCGTCTCCAAGTTGTGGCCTGTCGATGAAAGAAAGAAGAGTTCCTGTCTCCTTCCTTAAGCCACTGCACACGTGATCGTTGCCTCCAATATGTTTCTTCTTGTGCCAAGAGTGCATCAACCTCCTGATTTAAGGCTGTGGACCGTTGAAAATCCCTGGTGGTAGTAGACTTTTGTCGCAACTCATCCATCTCTCTATAAAGCTGTTGAAGTTTACGTCGATTAGATCCAAACTTGTGCCTACCCCACCTTAGCAGCTCCTTAGTAGTCCTTGCAAGTTTCTCCTGGAGAGAGTTAAACCCATGAGCAGACCATTCTTGCTGAACCAAACGTTCACTCTCTGGTTCCTCTGCCTAGATTGCCTCAAAGTGAACTCTTCGTTTCTGAGGTACCCATTGATGAGAGCAACGAGGCATTGTATCAACCAACAACGGGCAATGGTCAAAAGGTGATGGAAGTAAGTGGGATACTCCATGGTGTGGAAACTGCTCCATCCAACTAGATGTTGCAAGACACCGATCTAACCTTTCACAGATGCATGAGCTCAGATCATTATCCCTCTCTCAAGTGTACCAACAACCTATATAGCCTAGGTCCTCCAAACAGCACAACTCCACTGCATCACGGAAAGCCTGCATCTGGCTTTCAGGCCGAATATGACCCCCTTGTTTCTCAGATTGCCAGAATATTTCATTAAAGTCGCCCAAACAAAGCCATGGTAAGGATGAGGCAGCAGCCAATCTCCTCAATAATTCCCAACATTCAGTCTTCTGTGAAAGAAATGGGGAGCCGTAAAATCCAGTCAACCGCCAATTGCTATGGTCGTTTTCCTCAGAAACAACAGCATCAATATGATTAGGTGAAAGGCTTTGTAATGAGAGAGTAACTGAAGATAGCCACATCAAAGCCAATCCTCCTCGGGTGCCATCAACATGCACACCAATACAATTAACCATTCCACATCTGTATTTAATTGTCTCCAACTTGGAAGCATGTAGTTTTGTCTCCGATAAGAAAACTACATGGGGGGCTTGAAGATTGATGTGCTCTATCAGAGCACGAATTGATCGTGGGTTCCCAAGCCCACGACAGTTCCAAGCAAAGATTTTCATATTGGACGGTGGACTGGAAACCAGTCTCCACTGTGTATTGAGAATGAGAAGAGATCGGTTGGTCAGGATGTAAAGCGTCTGAGACAACCACCTCTCCTAACTCCATTCTTTCAGGAACACAATGCCGCTTTGATGAGATCTCAGAGAGACTGTTCGAAAGTGACTTCACTATTCTTGCCCTTTTCTTCCACGTCTTCTTTGCCACAGTAGCACTCGCCCCCACAGGGCAGTTAGAAACTCTATCAGGAGGGAGTTGAGGGCAAGTAACCGTTGGATGATCAAGGATTTTCCCTTTGCCACGTGGATCATATATGGGAGGAACATTAACTACCTGGACCGTTACTTGTCTTAAATCCTGTTGAGGGTAACTGTTGTCAGAACTGTTAGAAACTGCTTCAGAGAACAACTGCCGTCGTGCATTATGTCGTGCATGGTCATCCGCAACTGTCCTGCTTGTCCTGACTTCCACTAGATCCTCCGCACCGGACCGCCAATGGTGGACATACAACTGATTAGACACCCCATACGCTTGGTAACCTCGCTTAGTCAACGACGAGGCTCGCATCCAGTCCCCGTATTGTTGAACTGAAGGCCCCGCTTCAGTACCACCAGATTGATTGTCACATTCCTTATCAGTATGTCCAATCCGACCACAATTATAGCAGATCATTTGCAATCTCTCATACACAAGGCGTCCCACCACTGGTGTTCCCCCCCTATCGTCATGCAAAAAGATGAATCTTCGCAATGGTTGCATGACATTTACGAGTACACGAATTCTCAAGAACCTGCCATGCCCTGGTTGAGAGGTCGAACCATCCACAGGAACTAATCTTCCCAAACGAGAACCCACCTTTTCCGCCACCTTATCATTCATTAGGAACCCCAAAGGTAAACCATACACCCTTATCCAAAAGTACGCCTCTTCAAACATGTAATCATCAAGTGTAAGAGCGCCATTATACTCTTGGAATAGAATTAACTGCCGATCGAAGGTCCATGGCGAGCCCTCAATCACCCTCTCTTTGTCCTTAACAGAGGCAAACTTGAAGAGAAACAAGTTATCATTCAAGATGAGAATAGTCGGTTCATGAGATAATCTCCAAACCACCCACATAGTGTTAATGAATGCTTCTTTGTTGAAGAAGCGAGTAGTAAACAATTTTCCAACTAACCAACTCTCCCCATCTTGTCTCCCAAATGATTAATTCACATCCCCAACTACAATATCATCTTTCTCAGCCTCTGTAAGTTTCAGATTACGATACAACGCTTCCAACTTATCCGCCATAGAAAATCAAACTTGAAAAAACGTAGAGAAACAACACCCAGTAAGAAAGAAAACTAAGTCACCATGATGTATGAGAGCAATGCCCTAAACTTATTAAATGGAACAAAGAAAGAAACGACGATCAACGAAGACTGGCACTTAACTTCTTCTACACTGCTTTCTCAGAGAACAAGAGAACAAGAGAAGACTGGCACATAGGATTAAGTTATTAATTTGAATGCTATTTTTTAATTTTGATGCAAACGCATTGACATTAACAGGCATATTTGGATATTGAAAATCTAGTGTTCCGTTGAAATTCAAAACCAAAACATCATGTATTTGAGTTTTGACACTTTCATTGTTCAATCTCTTGCTTAATGAGGGAGGCAAGCTTACTGGTGTTTGGGGCTACATAGCAAAACCATGACGGAACTTTAGCTGGATTTACCCATGTAGTTGATTTACAGGAAGTAAGCAAAATATTATTTTAAGATTCCATTCTATAGATTACCGGTGAATTTTCTATACTCTAAAGCAGAAGACTGCATCAGTTGTTGCATTTTTTATAAGTTTTTTTAATATATTTTAAAACAAAAACATCGTGTAGACTTAAAAATCATCAATTCACACTAGGGGTATAAAATGGGTTAAAGTCCATGGGCCAATTCATAAAATCCGCGGGTTTTTTAAGGATCGAATTTATTTTTTTAGACCCATTTAAAAATGAGTCTAAACGGATTGGCCCATGTGGGCTGACAACCCGCAATGACCGGTTCATGCGGATACAGGTCAACCCGAGGGTGGACCCATTTAGGTCCTTTTTTATTTTTATATATAATTAGCTTTTTAATTATATTATTAATGTGTTTTTATTTCTTATCAAAATAATACATGACATGATTCTATTGTATTGTAACAACAAAATATGAATTTATATAATTTTATTTTGAATTTAAACCATGATATTATATATATATATATATATATATATATGATGTTGAGAAAAAAAATGTTAGAAGATTTTAATGTTTAATAGATATTTATGTTTTTCAAGTTTATAATTATTTATTTTAAAATAGTGTAAGTATATTGTAATTGTATTTGGATTTTAATGGTATTTTTTGAAACTTTATTTTATTTTTATTGTATTTTATTTTTTTCACAAAAAATTACTTAACCTGCGGGCCGACTCACCACGCATTTAAAACATATTGGATCTATAAAATTTGATCTGTTTAAAAATGAACCCAAATGAGCTTAGCCTGTTTAAGTTCGTACCCGTATGGGCCAACTCGCCCCGCCTCGTTCTGCCTGTTTTATATCGCTAATTCACCCCTAGATCCCAGGTGGGTTTGTTGCATAACCTGCCAATATGAAACAACGCTTGGATTTTGCACAAAACGTGTTTGTGCTGCAGTCGTGCAACTCAATCATGATATAAAAAATTGGTTTGACCAGCCACAACTTGTAAGCAACTCTCGTTGACCCATTTAATTAATTGTGTTTTCTTGTTAACCTATGTAGCTCTAATACTCTATGCATTTAACCTGTTTAACTATATTTATTTGAATTATCTTTAAGAATTAATGCTAACGACTTAGCGTGATTTCATATATTGGTTCTATAGCCTACTCTAATATTCGGATAAAGGCTTTGATGATGTTGATCTTCAATAAAAAATCTATTTGTTTGAATTGCTAGTATTTAATGTTTATAAATTAAATATTGTTGATTATGTTTAAACATGCAAATCATACCATGTGTGTTAGACTTTTCATGTGACTTTCGTTTTACATAATTTATTTTGTTTCATGTCATTTAATAAGTAGGTTGTGTTCAGTTCTAGGGTCTCTTCACAAGATTATTTATTTGAGCCATGCTTTTTGTTGTTGCCAAGAATGGCAGAGTTTCGGGAGAGTCTTTTTTCTATGGCGTGAATGTGAAGGGGCTATTTATAGGCAAGGTACTTTATGCTTAGTCTCCAACCTCAGCACAGGTGGAAGAAACATGGTCGAATAGTAATGCGGTGACCTGTCTGTTCTATGATACAAGTCGGCTGATGGCCCCATCAGGTTCCCGTCAAGGCATTCACTCCTACACTGATTCCCTAGGAGAGTGATCGGTTCCGAGGTAACCGATGACACCTGGATGGAGACCGGCGCGTCAGGGGCCGAGCTATGCTTCCATAGTAATGATGATAGCAGAGCTGGCGCATTTAGGTGTCAGCTCTGGAGGGATTCTCGTAAGGTCAAATCGACCACAGATGCTGAAGGACCGAAATGCCCTTGTGCCTAAATATCCCTCATCATTCTGTCCCCCCAAAGTCGGTCCGTAAGCTCGGTCGAAGGGTTCGGATGCCACGTGCGGGTCGAAGAGCTCGGATGCCACTTGCAAGTCGAAGAGCTCGGGTGTCACGTGCAGATCGAAGAGCTCGGATGCCACTTGCGGGTCGAAGAGCTCAGGTGTCACGTGCGGACCGAAGAGATCGGATGCCACTTGCGGGTCGAAGAGCTCAGGTGTCATGTGTGGATCGAAGAGCTCGGATGCCACTTATGAGTCAAAGAGCTCGGGTGTCACGTGCGGATCGAAGAGCTCGGATGCCACTTGCGGGTCGAAGAGCTCGGATGCCACGTGCGAAGGAACCGAGCTACCGGTAGGAGGTTGAGTGGTTGAGAAAAGAATGGTTTGATTGTTCTGGAGAGTACTTTAGTCTCTTGGGATTCCATCGTTAGGTTCTGACGAGGTGGTTGAAAAAATCAGAAACATTAAAGTTTGATTTCCTCGATTTGCTAAATCGGGGATGGTGTCATCCTGACCGTAGGGATAGATATGCTCTGGATAGTTCCAAGATCATCCAAGGGCGATCTTTCCTCATGAATCCGAGTAGATCGTTTTGGTCCTCTAGGTGACCTTTTACCTTCCACGAATTTTCTATAAAAGGGGAGTCTCCTTCATTTTTGCTCATTCAGCAAAGTTTCGTCTCCTCTTTCCCTTCGGTTTTCGTTTCGCTTCCGGTCGCTGAAAGCTTCCCCCATAAGTTGAGCTTTTTTAGGTAAGTCCTCTTCCTTATGTCTTCTTCTTCGGTAGAGATTATTACTCATCCTAGCCGGGATAGCTCGGATAGTTTTCGAGAGCTCGAAGTTAGGTTAGGATTAAATAGTCAAGATGAGCAGGCCGATCAGGCCGAACAAGCTGAGGTATCCGAGGACATAGCTTCCGTGGCCTCGACTTCCGTGGCCTCGGTCGAGCCTTTGTCAGAACGTAGGTCTAAGGCCCTTTGGTGGCTCCAGCCTATGCAAGATGAAGAGAAGCAGGCTTTAGAGGATAGCCTTCGTACCTCTGGGGTTCAAATTCATGACCTCGGCCAACTTCAGGGTAAGCCTTCCACTTCTTGTCAAGCTTCTTTGACGGTTATGAAGGCTCTGAAAGGTGGGACTCTTCTTGAGGCGTGTCCTAACTTGTTTACAAGGAGGGACTTCGCCGAACTTTGCCAAGGCCAATATATTTCTCCCTAGTTTAAGATAGATCCACCTCACGGTACCGATAGGGTCACACAGGGTTGAGGTAAATTCAGATTGTGGGTTTATAAGGAGGTCGTCCTCTCTGGCCTTAGATTTCCCCTTCATCCTTTCGTAGTTGAGCTCTTGAACTTCTATGGTCTAGCACCTTCTCAACTGCTTCCAAATAGCTGGCGTCATATCGTTGGTTTTTTAGTCTTGTGTGAAGGTTTAGGGTTTCCGTTGACCCTTAAGCTATTCAAGTCGTTCTTCTCCATAAAGGTCAGCCATGTAGATAAGAGCTGGCACTATACAACAGCTCGTCTCCGTAAAAAACTGTTTAGTAATATACCTTCGTCAAATAAAATCTGGAAACTTCATTTTTTTAGTTTAATAAGCCCTGGTGAGTGGCAAGTGACTAATAGTCGTGGTAAAATGAAAGATGGGGCTAATGATGTAAGTGATATCTTTGGTGAGGAGCTTAGAGCCCATCACGAAATAAATAAGCTGAGGGACTATGGTAGGGTTCTCTTAGATGCCAAACTTCTGACTTCCCCCGAAGTTTTGACAAAGCTCGGCTCTCGAGACCGGCCTGGTAATTAGTTGGTTTTGGTTCTAGTTTTCCTAATTACTGGTCTGATTATTAAACTCGATTTGCTTTTATGCAGATATGTCTGAACGTTTCAACATTTTCGACTACATTCGTCCTGCAGCTTAGCCTCCGACTGAGGGTGCCAGCCAACCACCTCCATCTCGGTCCAGACAGACTCGATCACAATCTAAGTCGAAAAGGAAGACCACGGAGGCCGAGGTGAGTAAGCCCTCTCCCAAAAGGGCCTGAGGTGTGGAGGACATCTCTGACACTCCATAAGCAGGAGTCGAGGTCCCAAAAAATGTCAAGCTTACCATGGAACTTGCCTCATTGGATAGTGCTTTCGAGAGTGCGTCTGTGGCACGGAAACTAGCCAAGTCCATGCTCCCCCCGGCAGGTTAGCTTTTTCTTCTTCACATTTGCTTATTTATTTATTTTGTAGCACTCAGTTCGTTTCTTTGTGCAGATAAGGATAAGATGAACTCCCCTTGTTGGTGAATGTCAATGCCAGCCTTCATCACTCTTGGCTTGCTCTGGCCCACGCTACTAGGGCCGAGGACCAGGTGAAGAAGCTGCATAAGGATTATAGTTCCTATCGCGAAAAATGCCATACTCTTTCGAAGAAGGTAGAGCAGCTGGAGGACCAGGGGCGTGAGTCTGAGCAGCTACTGACCGAGCTTAAGGCTGAGGTAGAAAAACAAAAGCAAGAGCTGAGTCGAGTTGAAGAGGTCAAGGAAGAGGCCAGACGTCTCGGGGCTAAAGAGGCCTTAGCCAATTTTCAGAATACCCCACAATTTGATGCGGCAGCAAAACGAGCAAACGCAGAAGGGGTGAGAGGTGCCTTTGCCTTGGCTATCAGTGAGGTCGGTTACGTGTATCCCGACCTGGACCTGTCCATGATCTCCCTTGAAAATCTTAAGACAGTCCAGTATGAACCTTCGGCTGCCGAGGATGACGGTGCTGACGGCGAGGCTACTGTTGCCACCCTGGCTCAAACTGAAGATGTGGGGGCGGAGGTTCAGGACGATGCTACTGTTTGATTTTCTTTCTATAGTTGTGTTGTGCTGCTTTTACTTTGGTGTTCCGTTGTGAATTTCCCTTAGATTGGAACTTTTTGTAATGCTTGATGGCGTTTTGTGGGTATTATCCTCTATTAAAAAGATCAGCCTCTTTCATTTCAATAACTTTGTCTCATAAATGGTTTACATATCTTAGGGCTAAACATTGGCTGAGCTGACGCGAGACGAACAAAATTAAAATAAGCGTAGGAACGCTAAACAAAAGACCAGCTGAGCTGGCTGAGCTGATAATAGGGATAGCAAGGATTCATATCGGCTGATTACTGGTAGAAGACCTTCAAGTTATCGGCATTCCAAGTCCTTGGAATTTCCTTGCCATCTATGTCCTGTAACCTATAAGTTCCTGTGCGGACTACCTCTTTAACCACGTAAGGGCCCTCCCAGTTTGGGGCTAGTTTTCCTCCAGCCGTATCTTTTCTTGAGGCTTCCACCTTTCTTAGGACTAAATCCCCCTGTCTGATCGGCTTCTTTCGAACCTTCTTGTTGTAGTATCCCGTTATTCTTTACTGGTAGGCTGCTATTGTGACAAGTGCTCAGTCTCTGTGTTCCTCGGAGAGGTCCAGATTGTTTCTCAGCGCTTCTTCGTTCCCGAGCTCGGTGTCCAACTGTACACGTAAGCTTGGCATGCTTATTTCTACGCGGTCCCAAAGGCGAGGTTAAATGGAGTTTCCCCCGTGGGGACTTTTGTCGTGGTTCTTAGTGCCCAGAGGACCTCGGGCAATAGGTCGGCCCATTCCCCTTTCTTGTCATCCAACTTTTTCTTCAGGGCTTCCAAGATTGTTCGGTTGGCCGCCTCGGCCTGCCCATTGGCCTGAGGATGTGCTACCGACGTGAACCGCAGCTGTATGCCCAAGTTTTCGCACCAACTCCTGAATTTTGGATTATCAAATTGTTTTCCGTTGTCAGTGACGATTGCCTTTGGAAGCCCGTATCTACAGACGATGTTCTTCCAACAAAAATTTTGAACTTGTTTCTCTGTGGTATTTGCGAGGGCTTCGGCTTCAATCCATTTTGTGAAATAGTCAATGGTGACAAGAACGAACCTTCTCTGTCCTGTCGCTGGTGGGAAGGGTCCCAGCACATCCATCCCCCACTGCATAAATGGCCAAGGGCTCGTGACCGAGGTGAGATCATTCGAGGGAACATGTTGGATTGGTGCGAACATTTGGCATTTGTTGCATTTTCTTACAAAGTCGACTGAGTCCTTATGCATTATGGGCCAGTAGTAACCTTGCCTCAGTGATCTGTGTGCGAGGGCTCTAGGGCCCATGTGATTTCCGTAGATTCCTTCGTGCACTTCCCTCAAAACGTAGTTTGCCTCGACCGGGCTTAGGCATCGAAGATAAGGCAAACTAAACGATCTTCTGTAAAGTTTTCCGTCAATGAGGGTGCATCTTAGGGCTTTCCTTCTCATGGATCTGGCTTGAGTCCGATCTTCTGGTTCTTCTCCTGTAGTCAAGAATCTTATGTATGGGGTCATCCACGATCCTTCCTCTTCTACGATCTGGCCTACCTCTTGCTCGTCAGCTATTGCTTTCTGCTCCACTACTTCCATTATAACTCCTGGCATAAGACCCAGATTGGAACCTGTGGCCATTTTGGATAAGTAGTCGACCAAAGTGTTGTCGGTCCTTGGAATTTGTTTCACTTTGTATTTTTTGAAATTTGAGAGCAGCAGTCCGACCTTTTCCAAATATTTAATCATTGCTTTTCCCTTGGCTTCAAATTCTTTGTTCACCTGGTTTACCACTAATTGGGAATCACTGAAAACGGTTAGCTCTTCCACCTTCAACTCCTTTGCTAACTTCAGCCCCGTGATGAGTGCTTCGTATTCAGCCTCATTGTTTGTTGCCCTAAAGTTGAATTTGAGGGCATACTGTATTTTTACCTTTTCTGGGCTGACTAGGATGAGCCCGGCCCCACTACTCTTGCTATTTGCCGATCCATCCACATAAAGCTTCCATGCCTTCTCTTCCTCTGGTTCTTCCATCTTCGAGCTCCCTTGTGTAGCTTGCTCTGTTGACACATACTCCACCACAAAATCAGCAAGCACTTGGATTTGAGGGATGACCGAGGTCTAATTTGCAGATCATATTCGCTGAGCTCCACTGCCCACTTAATTAGCCTCCCTGACAGTTCTGGTTTTTGGAGGATTTGTCTAAGTGGTTGACCAGTCAAGACGGTGATCGGGTGTGATTGGAAGTATGGCCTCAGTTTTCTGGCCGAGGTTACAAGAATATAGGCGAGCTTCTCCACTTTCTGATAGTTGAGCTCAACCCCTTGTAGTACTTTGCTGGTGAAGTATACCGGCCTTTGCACTCTAGTCTCTTCCCTTATCAAGACTGAGCTCACTGCCTGATCAGTTGCAGCCAGGTATAAGTATAGCATCTCCCCGACCGCGGTTTGGACAGAACTGGTGGGGGAGGAGAGAAAAGCCTTGAGTTCTTCGAAGGCTCTTTGACATTGTTCGGTCCATCTGAACTCTTGTACGTTCTTCAAAGTTCTGAAAAATGGAATGCATTTATCGCCCGATCTTGACATGAACCTGTTGAGGGCGGCTATTCTACCAGTGAGCCTCTGCACTTCTTTTACTGAGGTCGGCGGTTTCATGTCTAGAATGGCCTGCACTTTCTCTGGATTAGCTTCGATGCCTCGCTGACTGATCATGAAGCCTAGGAATTTTCCCGAAGTTACTCCGAAGGCACACTTTAGAGGGTTGAGCCTTATATTATGTTTCCTGAGGACGTCAAAGGCCTCTTCCAGGTTTCGCAAGTGTGTTCCGACCTCCTTGCTTTTCACAATCATGTCATCCACGTAGACTTCCATGGTCTTTCCGATTTGCTCCTTGAAAATCTTGTTGACCAGCCTCTGGTAGGTGGCACCAGCATTTTTGAGGCCGAAAGGCATAACCTTGTAACAATACAGACCTTTTTCTGTGATGAATGCGGTTTTCTCCTCGTCCTCATCGAGCATTCTGATCTGATTATACCCGGAGTATGCATCCATGAAGCTCAGTAGCCCTTGTTCGGCACTATTATCGACCAATCTGTCGATATTTGGTAGAGGGAAGCTGTCTTTTGGGCAAGTCCGATTAAGGTCGGTGAAATCAACGCACATTCTCCATTTTCCGTTATGCTTTTTCACCATTACTACGTTGGCTAACCATTCGGGTAGTGGGCCTCCCTGATAAATCCTGCTCGAAGGAGCTTCGTCACTTCCTCGTTGATCGCCTCTTGTCTTTCGACTGCAAAACACCTCTCTTCTTCTGTCTCACTGGTCTGGCTTCTGGGTCCACGTTAAGGCGGTGGACGATTTCACTTGGGTCTACCCCTGGCATGTCTTCAGGCCTCCATGCAAACAGATCGGCGTTTCTTCTGATTAGCTGTACTAACTCTTCTTTTCCTTCTAGGGTTGAACAATCTGCACTAGCTTGGTGGGGTCCTCTGGGTCAAAGGGAACGTTGATGAGGTCTTCGGCTGGTTGTGGTCGGCCACGTCCTTGCTCAGGTCGCTGGTCGGGTACTTCTATGGCCATGGCCTCCTCGGTTTTTCTTTTTGTTTTTGTCGCCGTCATGTAACAACGTCAGGCAGTCACCTGATCTCCTTGGACTTCCCCCGTTCCATGAGGGGTTGGGAATTTGATTTTTAGATGCGGAGCTGATCCGATCATTCTCATCTGCATTTGGCTAGGTCGGCCAATAATGGCATTATAGGCGGAGGGGACTTTAACCACCATGAATTCTACCATTGCCGTCACTGTCCTTGGCTCCATACCCATTGTTAGCGGAAGGACTATGGTGCGATTACAGGGACTTGTTCATTGCCAAACCCGACCAGTGGCGTCGGCTGCGGTTTTAGCCGATCATCATTGATTCCCATTTTCTTCAGGGTTTCGTAATACAGGATGTCTCCGGCACTTCCGTTGTCGAAGTAAATCCTTCTTACCACGTGGTTGTAAATGACTGCGCTGAAAACTATTGCATCTTCGTGAGGAAATTCTATACCTTCAAGATCCCTGGCAGAGAAGGATACGGGTTCGTCCTTCCAAGATCTGGGCTTCTTGGCCGAGGAGCCTATGGCCATGATGGTTGTTTGGCCGACCTTTTTTCTTGTGAAAGCCGGTGGTTTCCCTATTATGACGTTGATTATCCCTGCTGTAGCCTGTTTGTATTACTTCCGGTCCTTTCTTCATTTCGGTTCTGCCCCTGTCCCCTTTCTCCTGCATCCCATGTTGGTAGAGGTCTTCCGTAGTCCGTTCGAGGCCGGTTGTTGAAATTCCTTTGCTGGTATCCGCCTCTTCTGAAGTCTTGCCTCGTTTCATTTAGGACGAACCTTTTCAGGCGACCACTTCTGATTAGGTTCTCTATTTCATTCATGAGGTCAGTGCATTCCTCGGTCGTGTGGCCGTGGTCTCGATGGAACTCACACCTCTTAGTTTTAACCCTTTGTGGGTTCGACTTCATCGGCCTTGGCCACTTGAGCTGAGGGTCCTTCCCAATTTGCATTAAAATTCTTTCCCTTGTAGTGTTTAAGGGAGTATAAGTTTGATAGCCCTTTCTTTCTGGGCTTTTCCTGGCCTGGTAGCCATTTAGTCTGCCGAACTTCCTGCTTCCCCAGTCTTTCTCGTCCTCTCTCCCCCTCCTTTTGTGGCTTAGTGGGTCATCTTTATGGTCTTCTGTGCTTAACTTGGCCGACATGGTTTCCTCGGCATTGATGTATTTCTCTGCTCTGTGCAAGAGCTCAGGAAGGGTTTTAGGGGGTTCCAGAGAGAGGAGAATTTAAAATGAAACTCGTCGTTCGTAAGGCCATTCATGAGGCCGGCTACTGCCACAGACTGCTCCAAGTCCTTGACTTGCAATGCTTCAGCGTTGAATCTTGTTACATACTCCCTCAGTGATTCTCCAGGCCATTGCTTAACTGTCATTAGGCTCAGAGTAGTTTTCTTGGCTCGTCTACTGCTGATGAAGTGAGTTAAGAATGAGCCGATAGAGCGGGGAGCCAGGCCGGAATACCATGCTCGAGCTACTCCTTTGAGAGTGGCCAGAAACGCTTTGCACATCAACGGGTCATCCGCTCCCTGTATGGACATGTTAGCGCGGAAAAGTTCCAAGTGGTCAAAAGGATCGGATGTACCGTCGTACGTCTCTATTGTGGGTATTCTGAAGCCATTAGGGGGGCTGGGCGCGGTCGATTTCTTCTAGGAATGGCGACGTTTCCAGCAGCTTTAGTTCGTCTATGTGGATATGTTCTCTCTCTTGTATCTGTTTCTCCACCACTTCCATCCTTGCTTCTAACCGGTCATGGGTGTGATTTTGGGACATGGGGGCTAAAAGTGAGGCATTTCTGTGACTTCTTTTGGTGTTGGGGAAGTTCTGTTGGGTTTTGGTTTTGGTTTTCTCCATTACTTCTGGTTGGGGAGAGGTACTAGCGCTTACCTCTTCCCTTGGTGGTGAGGGTGTTTGGGAAAGGTCAGGTTGATCGGTGTCATTTCTCGACGGGGGCTTTTGGGTTGGTGAGGGCGTGAGGACGTGAGCCTGGACTAATTCGGTAAGGTTTTTCAACTATTAGGAGAGCTGATAGAATTGTTCAGCTGTGGGAGGTGGCCTTTGGATTGGTTGGTTGGGTTGGTCGTCGGGTGTGGTATTTGGACTGACCGGCGCAACTGGTTCCTCATCTTCTGCAACTCTCCTTCTGGGTGCAATTCTGGACAACAACCTTAGAGTATGCCCCCTACCTGGCGCGCCAAATGTTGTTGTCAAGAATGGCAGAGTTTCAGAGAGTCTTTTTTTCTATGGCGTGAATGTGAAGGGGCTATTTATAGGCAAGGTACTTTATGCTTAGTCTCCAACCTCGGCACAGGTGGAAGAAACATGGTCGAATAGTAACGCGCTGACCTGTCAGTTCTATGATACAGGTCGGCTGATGGATGCCCCGTTAGGTTCCCACCAAGGCGTTCACGCGTACGCTGATTCCCTAGGAGAGTGATCGGTTTCGAGGTAACCGATGACACCTGGATGGAGACCGGCGCGTCAGGGGCCGAGCTATGCTTCCATAGTAATGATGATGGCAGAGCTGGCGCATTCAGGTGTCAGCTCTGGAGGGATTCTCGTAAGGTCAAATCGACCATAGATGCTGAAAGACCGAAATGCCCTTGTGCCTAAATATCCCTCATCACTTTTGTTAGTCACTTTTTTTACATAATACCCTCATATTATAATGCAACATGATTATGATATGATAATGTGAATTGCTACCTCTAACACTGTGTAAATTAGGATTTATTGTTTTCTTCTAATTCTTAGTTTAGCTGTGAATAGTTCTTATGTTGTGTCAAAATATATCCATACCAAGATCAATTAGAAAAACATGTAACACCAATTATTTATGTGAGCCATGCTTTTGTTAGAAAAATAAGTAGGTTGTGTTTAGTTCTAGGGTCTCTTCACAAGATTTTTTATGTGAGCCATGCTTTTGTTAGTCACTTTTTTTATATAATACCCACATATAATAATGCAACATTATTATGATATGGTAACGTGAGTTGCCACCTCTAAGACTGCATAAATTAGGGTTAATCTAATTCTTCTAATTCTTACTTTAGCTGTGAATAGGTCTTACTTTGAGTAAAAATATATCCATACCAAAATTAGTTAGAAAAACAAGTCACACAAAACAAATGAAAATAAATTTTTTTCTATATATACGAGAGAGATTTGACTACCCATAGAAATTAAAACAAATGAACTTAAAATTTTTTTTTTTACCTATACATGAGAGAGATTTGACTACTCATAGAAATGAGTGATTAAACCCAAGCACAAAGCCAGAAAATATTGTCAAGATAATCAAGCAGCTAAGCAACTCAATCAAGTACAAGAGGCAGATATCAAGTGAATAATAAATCAACCATGAGTCCATGACCAACGAGAATAAAGAATAAAGAAACAATGGAAAACCTTTCAATGTAGAGGAAAAAATTATTAGATAAACCGACAATAAATCCATTATCAAATAAAAGATACAATGTTCTCCATTCAAACTTTTGCCTAATTTTTAGAGCTATAATAATTTGAAATGATATAAAAAAATATCTCCCTAGGAATTACAGTGCTAGATCTCACCACAAGAGGACTAGGTCCATTAATTCTCCCTTAACTCCACAAACAAAGTCCAACTTATAGATTGTTGAGTGCCAAATATGTCCTTTTGTGGAGCTCCAATTATTTTTGTTTCTTTCTTCCTTGTTTGTCTACCTAAAAATGCAGCTAAATTTTTGCCACTCACCAAGGATGCACGAGGCTATTTGAAGCTAGTTTTCTATCCAAATGGACCCAAATACGAGCCACGAGCCCTACAATTTCCCCCCTTTAGTCCCATTAGGAGAGGATTCATTACATGACCTATTACTTGGAAGTCATGTAGATAAGGAGTCAATCCTGACCAAATCATTGCCTAACTCCTTATCACTAAAACAAATATACATGGAGTTGCTAGGCCTGTCTATCTTCATTTTTCTAGTAGAGGCAATTGACAAAAAGAGAGAAAAATATGTGACAAGAGATGGAATGAAAAGAGAAAAAAAAGTTTTACAGAGATATATTTAGTGTGCAACAAGTAGAAAATCTGTAATATGTTTTTTATAGTTCATTTATTGTGAAAAATTAGTGCTTATTGTAACAGCCTAACCCACTAGCGATATTGTCTACTTTCGTGCAACTCATTGGACCACCTCACGGTTTTAAAATGAGTGACTAGGGGTAGGAGCATACTAAGCTTTTATATCCACATCGACTAAGTACATGGACTATGTTGGGTATAAAAGCTTAGAATACTCCTACCCTAGTTATGCGTTTTAAAACCTTGAGGTCTTTTGAGCCAAAGTGGACAATATCACTAGTAGGATAGGCTGCTACAGTTGGTATCAAAGCAGCCCCATGTGGCCTTTAGATCGATGGTGGGGCAAACCTCAGAGAGGATGTTGAGTCCCTAGAAGGGGTGGCGCGATGGTGCGTTGCACTTTAGGCAAATCTTACATTGACCAAAAAATGGGAAGATATTGGATATAAAAACTTAGCATGCTCCTACCCTTAGTGTGAGTTTTAAAATCGTGAGATCCTTTGGGCCAAAGAGGACAATATTTCTAGTGGGTTGGGCTATTACAGTTAGTATCAGAACAACCTTGTGTGGCCTCTGAATCGATGGTGGGGAAACCTCAGTGAAGACATTGAGTTCCTAAGTGGATGGTGTGATAGTGCATTGCACCTTACACAAATCCAACATTAACTAAGCACATGGAGAGATGATGGGTATAAAAGCTTAGAATGCACCTACCCCTAGTGACTCATTTTAAAATTGTGAGGTCCTTTGGGCCAAAGTGGACAATATCGCCAAAGTGGATAATATCGTTCGCTAATGGGTTGGGCTGCTTACTTCCCCCTTGGATGAGATCTAGTTGTGCTTAAAAGAGCCTTTTAATATTATTCCAAATTATTATAGATAAGTTTTGGCAAAAAACTTGAGAAATTAACATTGTATCATTTATTGGGCTTGTTGTGGGTTTGCCTTACGCTTTTCTTCTACATTGAAGGGTTTTCCACATAAATATAATGTTATTTTTCTATTATTTATTCATGCTATTTTGTGATTGATTTATTTACTTTTCACCTTGGCATTTGCATATTTTATTTTGGCCAAATTGCTTAGTTACTTGATTTTCTTAACAGTATCCTATAAGCTTAGATTTGTCAATTATAAGAGTATAAAAAGAGAAAAAGGAAACTAAGTATGAAAACTCTAACTTCAAAACAACCACAGTTTTCGTAGTTTGGAATAACCAAATGCATGAAACATGCCATTTCCCCAATTTTTATTTTTCATTCACATTCTTACATCCTTGTGAACTTATTGAAAATTTTATTTCTCTCACAACTAACTCATCATGTAAGAATAGCACGCTCATTGTTTAGATCTTTCATTACCAAAATTCTTCTAATTCTTGCTTAGAATCAAGATATGTTGGAAAGCCAGTAGAGAAAAATGATGATTACTCTGTTTTCAATTGAAATCTTTTTGTAGTAAGTTTACTTTTACAAGTCTTGAACCTCAAGAACATAACTCAACATCGCAAATCTCCTAAATTGGCTTTGTGATACTACATATTCTTTTTTAACCATACATTAAATTTGGTGCCTCTAATACCACTTTTTGGGATCTTGGAGGAAAGTGCATGCTATAAGGAGATGATAACACAAAACATAAAGGATTTACATGATTTATTATTCTTTGCTTGCATCTTGAGATTTGATAGAAAACCCATTATTCCCCTAAAATTGCTC
Organism: Heritiera littoralis; assembly: GCA_031772115.1. Taxonomy (NCBI): domain Eukaryota; kingdom Viridiplantae; phylum Streptophyta; class Magnoliopsida; order Malvales; family Malvaceae; genus Heritiera; species Heritiera littoralis. The sequence goes on along the minus strand of JAPDPK010000123.1, from coordinate 1,812,003 downwards.
TAGTACATGAGGGGAAAAACTTACAAATCGTTAAAACTCAAGCCCAAAAACAATCTCACCTTCCATAGACACTAGTGTTTGAACTCAAATCTTTCTTCCTCACATCCTACAAATTTGTAAAATGTTCACTACTTTCTCATAGCTAAGATTCTTGAGACTCTCTTTGTATAGGTTGTTTTCTTCATCACCAAGAATTCTTATATGCCACGAACAACTCATCAATTTGGTAAACTTATCCACCAAATACATAGCAAAGAGCCTTTTGGTATGAGGTAAAGTAGACAAGCAATTGAATGATGGGAAGAAGTGGAAAAGGCAAAAAAGAGTGTATTGAAAGAGACCATTTAGTCCTCGAGTGGGCAAGTGAAGAAAGTAAGATGACTTAAAATTAAGAAGTTGTAAGAAGTGAGATTTAGATATTAAAAGTTGGCATTATGACCAAGGAACTAGGGACTAGGAGTGGAGAAGTAGGAATATGAAGTGATAACTTGGATCCTAGGAGTAGGAAAAAATTTCGAGCCCAGGACCTTAAATTGAAATTACGAGAAGGGGTTGGAAATAGGTGTGAGACATAGTAGTGTGGATGGTGAGCTTATTGTTCTCGAAGATAAGCCGCGAAGTGCTATATTTATAGGCTATTGGCTGTAAAATAAAAATGTGCCAACTTAGTTTATATTAAAGACATTCATACAAACTCTAGAGTGAATGGGCTGTTATTAGGAGGGTCTTAACAGAAGGAAAAAATTAGTGTCCTGTGTGGAATATTCCAAATAGATGGGTTTTAAGTTGCATTCATGTACTTCCAGTAAGATTAAGTGGAAGAACTTTGACCATCTTCATATTTTAGCCATCAAGTCAGAATTTCTACAGCATTCCAAAGAGACATAGACTTAACCTAAGAAGCCATGCCGTTGGTTGTGGCATAGAATCACCATGCATGAATTTCATAATGTAGGTATATTTTTGCTACCTACAACACATGCTTAAGAACAAGGTTATGTGGCATATATCCAATTGAAAATAGGTATCTACATACACCTATTCACTATTCTTGTTGAGACTTTTATGTAGAAATGTATTACACAACGAGATCAATACAAAATAAACACACACATACCAAAAAAAAGTATTTAATTTGATTCGACCACAATTTTCTACATCCTTGTATGAAAGAGAAAAATCTTGTAAGTGTAAAGATCACGAAAAGCACAAAACAAAAAGCACTAATCTAAGTCTTGAAATAAACCTAGTTTGCATACTTTTTGAATACATGGAATATCCTTTATCCCATTAACTAGGTGTTTTTCGTAACTTTTCCTCACATCCCTACAAACCCAACTCTCAATTTACCATGATCCACTAAAGACAAAGATTCACTTCATAGTATAAACCACAATACTTGATCAGCCAGAATTCCTATTCACTAAGGAGTCCTACCCATTACGAATTTTTTATTCCCTTAAATAAACATAGTTAACAAGTTATTCTCTAACCAATTGAATTCCACTAGAACCCAAGCTTGATTCCTAATTAGAATTTTGGTCAAATATTTAACAATTCTCAATCAATAGAATTTTGATGGAGTCATAATTGAATTTGAGCCCAAATTTCAAACACAATGTTGGTCCAAAACATGTGGAGCTCTAAATGTTGGCATATTCCTTGATCATAGGTTGACAAAATCTGGCTATTGCCATATATAACCTATGATAATCAATGCCAAATAAATGGTCCATTATTTCACTGATTCTATGACCATAAAAGGATGTTCTGTGATGGTTTGAATGTTCGGTTGTTGAGTTGGTCAGAATAGCAGAGGCTCCAGTTCACAAAACAGAGAGCAAGAATCCGGTCTCCAAGCATCACTTGCTCTATCATACACCATCTAGTGAGCATTCGAGTGCTTGGAAGGCCTGTGATCGACACAGAGAAGATTGTCAGATTCAGGAATCGCTTCAACAGCAAAGTTACAGAGTGCAATGGCTGGAGGTTAGATCCTATCGCTTCCGCATTTGATTGTTTTAACATGTTTCATATTGTGTAGAAGCATGTTAGGCTTGTCTGATGTACTTACAGTTGGTATCAGAGCTTCAGTTAACCTTTGTCTTGCGTTAAGATATATACTTTGTATCTTGTTAATATGCCAAATTTGTCTGCCTCAGTTTTATTCGTTTTGGTTATAATGGATTCCTGGAACATTAGAATTATATGTTTTAAGACATTTTCAGCTAAAACCAATTTCAAAAACCTATTTTCGTTTCCTCCTTATTGATTTGGGATCAAGAACCACTCAAATCGAAGCAGGGAAGGTTGTTTAGCAAACGGGTGGTAAATCAAGTTGAATACCAGGCATTCGGGTGAAGAAGATGGCGTTTTTCGCGAAGAAGGAAGTAGCAAACGATGTCGATCGTCGTTCGCCATAAAGGGTAAGGCGGGCGCATTCGCCATCTCGTTTTGCTCCCTTGATCGCTGTTCGCCATAAAGGAAAGGCAGGTACTGTTCTCCATAAGAGGAAGGCTTGTGTCCATTCGCCATTTAAGGGGTGAATGGTGAGTACTCAGTTCGCCATTCCAGTTAGGCGAAATGGGCTCGCCGTTCGCCATTTAGCTAATGGCTAATGGGACATGTCATTCGCCATTCAGCTAATGGCTAATGGGACACGTTGCTCACCATTCAACTAAGGGGTGAATGGCGAGTACTCAGTTCGCCATTCTAGTTAGGCGAAATGGGCTCGCCGTTCGCCATTCAGCTAATGGCTAATGGGACACGTTGTTCGCCATTCAACTAAGGGGTGAATGGTGAGTACTCAGTTCGCCATTCCAGTTGGGCGAAATGGGCTCGACGTTCGCCATTCAGCTAATGGCCAATGGACTCGCTGTTCGCCATTTCTCAAGAGTCGAAATGGCGGGCACTCAGTTCGCCATTAAGTTAAGGCGGACCTACTTCCTCTATTGCATTGCGATTAAAAGGGGTGGGCACAGTTCGCCATAAGGAGCTGGCGAGCACTGTTCATCGTAAAGAAATAGGCGATCATGATGGCACTTAGCTCGCCATTAAAACTAAGGCAATAGTGGGCACTCAGCTCGCCATTCGTTAAGGCGAAATGGTAGACACGCTATTCACCATTCGATTAATGCGAAATGGCGAGTGCCTTTGATTGCCTTAAGACTAAATCGCCGCTCGCCATATAGACCACCTGGAATTTAAAAAAAATTATATGTATTTTGAAAGGGCATTTTGGCATAATTTTAATATTTTAATATTTTCATTAATTGTGTGCTTATCATGATTATGTATAATTTGTTATTTGCATACTGTGATTGATTTAAGCACATGTAATAGAATTTATTCATATTATTAGGAATTAAATTGCCTTGCGTTGATTGCAATTTTAAAATATGAATAAACTTAAAATTTGATAATATGTCTAAGTGATCCATAATTTGTTTGATTAGGGCTTAGCCATAGCAACCTTAATTAAATAAAATTATATTTGTCAGAATCACATAATGGTATTAGACATAAATTGTGATTAGTTATAGGGTTATGGTAAATTTTATCCCACAGGAATTTTTTATCATGATTTTATAACTAATTAGGATAAAATATCAAATTAGTTTCTTAATTTACCCACAGGGATTAGGAAATGATATAATTTGATAGTTTATCATTATGATATGAATCTATTAGAATTAGAACTTTAGCCCACAGGCAAGTTTTATGTCTGAGATTCATAATTGATTAATAAAATATGTTTACATTGGTAGACATAATGAAGTTTGCCTCAAAAATTCAAGATACATAAGTATGTTTATTTTCTATATGCAGTGTTTCCTCAGGCTAGTATTAACCTAGAAGTTCCCGAGCTTGATGGAGAGAACTACAAGGTTTGGAAGGAGAGAGTTCTCCTCCAATTAGGGTGCATGGATGTAGACTATGCTATAAGGAAAGACGAGCCCGTATTAACTGAGACCAGCACTCCTACTAAAGTAGCTTTACATGAACGCTGGGAGCGATCCAATCGCCTTAGTGTCATGTATATAAAGACAAAGATATCTACTGGGATACGTGGTTCTGTCGAACAGCATACCAATGTTAGGACCTTACTGAAGGCCATAGATGATCAATTTGTCACTTCAGACAAAGCGTTGGCCAGCACCCTGATAATGAAGTTCTCATTGATGAAGCTTACCAATGTCAAAGGAGTGCGCGAGCACATAATGGCCATGAGAGATATAGCGGCCCAACTTAAGAAGCTAGAGGTGGAGATGTCTGAGTCTTTTCTTTGTGCACTACATATTGAACACTCTACCAAAGCAGTACGAACCATTCAAGATATCTTATAACACATATAAGGATAAGTGGACCATCAATGAATTGATGACCATGTGTGTTCAGGAGGAAGGAAGACTGCTTATGGAATTGGGTGAAAGTGCGTTTTTTGCAAACCAAGGAAAGACCAAAGATCGAGCTAAGAACAAGGGAAAAGGGAAAATCACTGCCCAAGTTGACATTAAGAAAGAGTCCAAGTGTTTCTTCTGTAAAAAGAAGGGACATATGAAGGACTGTGCCAAGCTTCAGCAGTGGCTCGTTAAGAAAGGTAATCCACTCTCATATATTTGTTTTGAATCAAATATGGTTGAGGTTAATCATAACACATGGTGGATTGATTCTGGATCTACAATTCACATTTCGACTTCAGGGTATGACAAACCTAAGGAAGCTAATGAGAAATGAGGAGAGCATCTATTCAGGAAACAAGATGCGCTCGCGTGTCGAAGGCGTTGGAACGTGCACTTTAGTTCGTAAGAGTGGTTTTGTTTTGCAATTAGAAAAGACCTTTTATATTCCTAGTTTCTCGAGAAATTTAATCTCTGTTTCTAGGTTGGTACCTTATGGATATTCCTTTCAATTTTCAAATAAATCAATATTGATATATTTTAAGTCTGATATTATTGGGAATGGTACCTTATGTGATGGTCTTTTCTCTATTGATTTGCAAAATGACACTGCTCATAACACCTTGCATGTTCAAACTGGCACTAAAAGATGTGTTATGAATGAGGACTCCTCTACGTTATGGCACCGGAGATTAGGTCATATCTCCATAAATAGAATTAAGAGATTGGTAAATGACGGAATACTTAGTACTCTCGATTTTACTGATTTCGACACTTGTGTGGATTGCATTAAGGGTAAGCAAACCAACAAGTCTAAGAAAGGTGCCAATAGGAGTTCAACCATATTAGAGATCATACATTCTGACATATGTTGTCCAGACATTGATGCATATGGTCAGAAATACTTCATCACCTTTATTGATGATTACTCGAGGTTTATGTATCTCTACATGCTTCATAACAAGAACGAAGCATTAGACGCCTTTAAAATCTTTAAGGCTGAAGTAGAGAAACAATGTGGAAAACCCATAAAGATAGTAAGAACTGATAGAGGTGGGGAGTATTACGGTAGATACACTGAAGACGGACAAGCACTTGGACCATTTGCAAAGTTCCTTCAAGAAAATGGGATTGTTGCCCAATATACCATGCCTGGTTCACCGGATCAGAATGGTGTTGCAGAAAGAAGGAACCGAACTTTGATGGAAATGGTGCATAGTATGCTTAGCAACTCGAAGTCGCTTAAGTCTTTGTGGATTGAAGCTCTTAAAACGGCAGCGTATATATTAAACCGAGTTCCGACCAAGGCTGTTCCAAAGACGCCTTTTGAATTATTCAAAGGTTGGAAACCGAGTTTGCATCATATGCGCGTTTGGGGATGCCCTTCTGAGATAAGAATTTACAACCCACAGGAAAAGAAACTGGATCCTAGGACCATAATTGGGTATTTCATCGGATATGCTGAACGGTCCAAAGGCTACAGATTCTATTGTCCATCTCATAACACTAGATTTGTGGAATTGAGGAACGCCAAGTTTCTTGAAAATGACTTAGTTAGTGGGAGCGATCAATCTCAAGACCTAGTGTCTGTGAGAGATCAACCCTCTACCTCGAGTCAAGGATTGGTTATCATGAACAATGTCCCTTCAGTACAGCTGGACATTGAACAACCAATCATTGAAGATCCACAAGTAGTTGATAACTTACCAGTAGACGAGGCTCCTCTGGATACACCAGAATTGAATGAGCAACCAGTTGAACAACATGATCTTTCGGAGAATGTTGAACCAACATTAAGAAGGTCTACTAGGGAAAGGAAATCAGCCATTCCTAGTGATTACATTGTGTATCTACAAGAGTATGGTTTCAATATTGGGCCCGTTAATGATCCAGAGACGTTTTCACAAGCTATGAACAGCAAAGAATCAAAACTTCGGTTCGATGCCATGAAGGATGAGATGGATTTGATGGCATCTAATGGAGTATGGGATCTTGTCGAGTTGCCTAATGGGGCCAGGGCTATAGGCTGTAAATGGGTCTTTAAGACCAAGATTGACTCATTAGGCAACATTGAGCGTTATAAGGCAAGACTCGTAGCCAAAGGATTCACTCAAAAGGAGGGAATCGATTACAAGGAGACCTTCTCTCCTGTATCTAAGAAAGATTCTCTCAGCATCATAATGGCGCTTGTTGCACATTTTGACTTAGAGTTGCAACAAATGGATGTGAAAGCGGCATTTCTCAATGGTGATCTAGAGGAAGAGATTTACATGAAACAACCTGAAGGTTTTTCCTCTAGCAATGGTGAGCATTTGGTCTGTAAGCTCAAGAAGTCCATATATGGGTTGAAACAAGCTTCCCGCCAATGGTATTTAAAATTCCATGAAGTCATCTCATCATTTGGTTTCGTTGAGAACATCATGGATCAGTGTATATACCAGAAGGTCAGTGGAAGCAAGATTTGTTTCCTTGTGCTATATGTGGATGATATTCTGCTTGCAACCAATGATAAAGGGATGCTACATGAGGTGAAACAATTTCTTTCTGATAACTTTGATATGAAGGATATGGGCGATGCATCTTATGTCATTGGCATTAGGATCCGTAGAGACAGACATAGAGGTATATTAGGTCTGTCACAAGAAGCCTATATTAATAAAGTCTTGGAAAGATTCAGAATGAAAGATTGTTCACCAAGCCCAGCTCCCATTGTGAAGGGTGACAAGTTCAATTTGAACTAGTGCCCGAAAAATGATCTTGAGCGGGAACAGATGAAGAACATTCCATATGCCTCAGCTGTTGGAAGCATTATGTATGCACAGGTCTGTACCAGGCCTGATATTGCTTTTGCTGTGGGAGTGTTAGGTAGATACCAAAGTGACCCGGGGATAGACCACTGGAGAGCTGCAAAGAAAGTGCTTAGATATTTTCAAGGCACTAAGGATTACATGCTTATGTATAAACAGACTGATGAGTTGGAAGTGATTGGCTACTCAGACTCAGACTTTGCTGGCTGTGTTGATACCCGAAAATCAATATCCGGTTACATCTTCATGCTTGTCGGTGGAGCTGTTTCATGGAAGAGTGCTAAGCAGACACTGACTGCCACTTCTACTATGGAGGCCGAGTTCGTTTCCTGTTTTGAGGCTACCTCACATGGTGTATGGCTTAAGAGTTTCATTGGTGGGCTTAGAGTTGTTGACTCCATATCTAAGCCATTGAGGATATATTGTGACAATTCATCTGCGGTATTCATGGCTAAGAACAATAAGAGTGGAAGTCGAAGTAAACACATCGACATTAAGTACTTGGCCATTAGAGAACGTGTTAGAGATAAAAGAGTGGTCATTGAACACGTTAGCACTGAATTGATGTTAGCTGATCCTTTGAATAAGGGCATGCCACTGTTTAAATTTAAGGATCACGTAGAGAGAATGGGACTTGGTCCCACATTTTAATTGTAGTTGAAACTCTTATTAATAATATGATGTTTCTCATTTTGATTTGTATACACTAAAGTTTTATTGAGAAATATCCTTGTTGTTTGGACAGAGAATAAACATAAGGTTTATTCATTAAGTAAAAGTGGGTTGATTTAGAAACATTTTACATAGTAATACATGGAAGATAATACTTGCCATTAGAGGAACTATCACCATGATTCATGTGATTTGTTTCTTCTGTGAGTGAAATATATGGACCAAGTGGGAGAATGTTGGCATATTCCTTGATCATAGGTTGACAAAATCTGGCTATTGCCATATATAACCTATGATAATCAATGCCAAATAAATGGTTCATTATTTCACTGATTCTCTGACCATAAAAGGATGTTTTGTGATAGTTTGAATGTTCGGTTGTTGAGTTGGTCAGAATAGGAGAGGCTCCAGTTCACAAAACAGAGAGCAAGAATCCGGTCCCCAAGTATCACTTGCTCTATCATACACCATCTAGTGAGCATTCGAGTGCTTAGAAGGCCTGTGATCGACACAGAGAAGATTGTCAGATTCAGGAATCGCTTCAACAACAAAGTTACAGAGTGCAATGGCTGGAGGTTAGATCCTATCGCTTCCGCATTTGATTGTTTTAATATGTTTCATATTGTGTAGAAGCATGTTAGGCTTGTCTGATGTACTTACACTAAATGTTTATAAATATTGTTTATTTGCTTGGAATTGTCCCTTATGACAGTAAATCCGTGTTGTTCCAGTGATTGGTATTTAGAGTGGCTACTAGCTGTTGCATATGTTGGAGGCATAGTTGCTCCTTTGAATTATCGATGGGTTAGTATCTTGGTTTCTTTTGCCAGTTTCCTCTTTACTTTTTTTCTATGATAATTATTGAGTGTCTCTAATTTTTTTTAAGCAAGAAAAGAAGAGAACTTCATTCTAAATTAAATTTTTGAGAGCTTCATAAAAATTCAAGGTGCATTTGAATGAGAAATTTTGAAATTTCAAAGAATTTTGAATGAGAGTATTTTAAAATGCATCAATTCAAATATTAACATTTGTAATCACATTGTTTGGATAAATAATTTTAACAAAAAATCTTAATTATTAAAATTTGATGAGATAAAAAATAATTATAATTAAGAAATAATGATATTAAAGATAGAATCAGTATAAAATATTGAGAAAAATATGCAATATGGTTGTCATTAGATTTATAAAAATGTATAGATATTACTAATAACATGAAAAAAAATTAAAAAAAATGAAATGACATTTTGTATTTGGAGGTGACGAAAATAAAAGTTGTGTAAAAAAATGTTGATATCTTATTAAAAAAGCAAAAAAAAAAATTATAAATTCGAACACTTGAGGTGAAATTTGAAAAAGGGAATTTAAGCCTTCTAAAATCGCTCTTTCAAATTGCGAGGATTTTGCAATTCTAATTTTATTCTGCCAAACAAGGTATTTTCATTTTAGAATTTTCAAAGGCCCTCTAGAAATGAATTCCCTCTTAAAATTCCCTCATTGTACTAATTTTTTTATTCATATTCTTATGCTGGTTAAATTCTACACTATTGGCTGGAATTGCAGCAACAAAAGGTTCAAGTTTCTTTAGGAGAATGGTGGCTTGTTGGTTTCATATTCTGATATG